>CAMZMU010000051.1:14877221-15263414 GCA_947311845.1 Poa pratensis | reverse complement strand
ATTTCATTATATCTTCTTAAAGTTAGCTTAAGCCCCGGTAAAAAAAGGTTCGCCTAAGACCTAAGCATCGGTCATCTTGTGCGGTGACAGCGACGAGCCGACGACTGATCTCGGACTCGGCACCAACTTCCTGTCGAACCAACTCTTCAGGCCCTCTTCTTCCTCTCCCCTCCTGCTCGCCTCACCGCGCTCCAGCAGCCATGCGCGTCTTCGTGCTATCAGGGCAGAGCAACATGGCCGGCCGCGGCGGCGTGCACAACCGGCGGTGGGACGGGGTCGTGCCGCCGGAGTGCGCACCGGGCCCCTCCATCCTCCGCCTCTCCGCCGCGCTCGCGTGGGAGGACGCCTGCGAGCCGCTCCACGCCGACATCGACGCTACCAAGACCTGCGGCGTCGGCCCCGGGATGTCCTTCGCCCGCGCCGTTCTCCCGCAGCTGCAGCCTCCCGGCGCCGCCAGGATCGGGCTTGTACCTTGCGCCATCGGCGGCACGGCCATACGGGAGTGGGCCCGCGGGGAGCGGCTGTACGAGCAGATGGTGCGGCGCGCGCGCGCCGCGGCCGAGTACGGCGAGATCGAGGCCGTGCTGTGGTACCAGGGGGAAAGCGATGCGGACTCCGATGCAGCCACGGCGGCGTACCAGGGGAACCTGGAGACGCTGATAGCCAATGTCAGGGAAGATCTTGGGATTCCGCAACTACCATTCATTCAAGTGATGGCCGCGTTTGGCGTAATTTGTCTTCATTCTTGGCGTGGCTGTTTGACCCAAAATTTATGGAAATCTAAACTGGAAAAGGAGTTGCATTATGATAACTGGATCAGAGCCATTGCCAGGCTAGGAACTTTGGTCCAGCTAGGAGAGTTTGTGGACTTCTATAGTTGGATCTCGCAAATCACTCTCATTCCAGATCAGGAGGATACAATTACTTGGAATTTGATGTCGGACGGAACCTACTCCTCGGCTTCTCCTTGGAATTTGACGTCGTCACCCAATCCTTGTATATATTATCGCTTCTCCTACTAATAAGAAGCTCAGAGTGGAAGATGAGCAAACTGACAATCCTGGTATACAAATAGAAATCTTCCCATGAGTTACATTGAAAACAGAAGCTCGGAATGGAACATGAGCAAACTGACAACTGGTGCATATTTTGTTCCCTGGTCTTAGTTTTGTGCACGACTGGTGTAATTCCATTGATTCACTTTAGACCTGAACACATACACGCTGGATGCATTTATGCTAGTCAAGACATAGATAGGAAGAAAGAGAGCGAAATCTGAAACCTGGATGAAGTGGAAAAAGATGAAACCTGGATTCCACACTTTGTAGCCATCGCCAAGCTGTTAATTATTTGGCATTTAAAACATAGATCATTATAGGAGACCAGAGAATCGGAATCTGAAGACCAAAAGATTGAGTGGTGAATGTACATTGGCTATATAGACGGATGACAGGATGCATAAAGTTGTTTGGCTTCTTTTAATTTGAACAACATGCATATCTGCAGCTGTGTAGCACATTGTTTAATTTATTAAGTCAATAATATGTTTAAATGTAGACTGTTTTAGATGTACTAATCATGCGATCGAACAATCTATTTTACAGCATATGTATTGTAGGCTCCAAGATAAGTTCTATTTTTCATGTTCGTACTGATCAGACTTGTTTAATATTGCTGATATGTGTTGACGAAAATAAACCAAGAGATGTCAATGTTGCATCATCTCATCTCCTAACAGTTCAACTGTTTATGTAGAATATACATTTTCATGACTTGCGTTTTGCTTCATCAGAATAATTTTTATGCCTAAAACAATAAATTTTGTGAACAAGATACAATAATTGATTACGCTGTTTCTAGAAAAAAATCTATTTGCTTTACCAAGCGATCGTAATTTGTTTCTTGATATTATTTGCTGTTTAGAGTGCCATTTCTCTCAAGATTATGTATGCACTGAACAGGTTGCTCTCGCATCAGGGAATAAAAGGAACATTGAGAAAGTGCGGAACGCTCAGCTTAGCATTAACTTGCCCAATGTTGTAACTGTGGATGCAATTGGTCTGGCATTGAACGAAGATAATTTGCATCTTACGACTGAATCACAAGTAAAGCTTGGAGAGAGTCTCGCACAAGCCTACATCGGCAACTTTCTACAAGCAAACTGCTAGGAGTCGCGCAAATGTCATGGTGGTGGGAATTCTTCGAGGCTCTTGTTGTACAATCTTTGATATTTGGTAATAATTTTATTATGATACTACCCATAAAGTATAGGAGACAACCAAATGTGTCAGATGTCCTGCTGATGTAGTTCTTCATCATTCTGTCAGTTGAACCCTCATGTTTCTTCCTGATAGGTCTAGTGAAAATTTCAGCATTAAACTCAGAACAATGTAGTAAGTATATAGTATGTGATAGTAGCATTTGTATGTCAAGGCAACCTTCTTCCATCAAGAGAAATTAAGTTGTTTCGTTTGTACTTCAAACTAACCTTCCCCCATCAAGAGAAAAGAAAATGTTCTTTTCTCAACGTAAGCATGTAACGTGAATACTTTTTCTAAGTGGCGCTTGAATTCTGTGAGGTAGATTTTGTTTCATGTGTTATTTGAATGAACTGGATGGCAATGCAGAGCAAATTTTTTGTTCTTTTGGTGGCTTCGTGGTAATTCTCCAACGAGATCTCAGTCGTCTTCGTCGCTGTGGCTCCAGATCTTCTAGCTCTCGTCAGTTAACAGAGAGAGGTGCACTGCATCTTCTGAAGACGGACGATCCATATTGTCTAGTACAGCTTCACTTTAATCTAACGGTTATTTTTTTCAAGAACACGCAAGAGAATTACATGTCTTCTTTATTAAGACAGGAGAGAAAGTTTCTTTTTACAAGAGTGAGTCCAAAACAAAAAAACAAGGCGACTACTCGCTACTAGGTAAATCCACTCCACACAACTTCGCCCTCCTCCACAACGTCCATTCTTCTCTGATTTTCCTGCAAACAGTCCAAGGCAGGGACGCGATCTTGTCAAACACTCTGCTGTTCCTCTCTAGCCATGTGCATCTCGCCACCAAGGTGATCATAGCGTTCAAATCTTTCCTTCGATCCCGTGGCACGGCGGCAGCAATTGTTCCCCACCAAACTGCGAAAACTGCCTGATCTGTCGGAGTGAAACGATGCAAACGCACTGCCAACAGCATCGTGTACCACACCTCCCGCACGAAAGGGCATCTCATCGTCAGGTGTTCCGTCGTCTCTGGCTCCTGGCAACACAGCGGGCAGGCGTGTGGGTGATCCATGCCGCGGCGCGCCAACCGATCCGCTGTCCACAGCCGTCCGCGCAACGTGAACCACCCATGGAGCTTATGAAGGAGCGGTGCTTTCGATGACCATAATTCTGCGGTGCCCGGCGCCCCCTCTCTGCCAAGAAAGAATGCTCCATACGCTGATTTGGAGGAGTAATTTCCATTCGTCGTCAATGTCCACGTGAAGCTGTCGGCTTCGACCCCTAGCTCTCGTCCCGAGACCAGCTCCCAAACATCCATGAACTCGGCAATGGCAGGGATGGATGGCCGGCCTCTGATACCAGCCACCCATCTATGATCTGGCAGCACATCAGCAACGACGCTCTGCTGCTCCTCGCTACTCACAAATTCCATCAAGTGCGGCGCCAAATCCGCAATGCTTCGCCCGTCCAACCATCTGCTCGTCCAAAATTTCAGGTTCCTACCATCCCCCAGCTCACACTTCACGGCTGTCAAGCACAGTTGCTCCGCCTCTGGCGACAATTTGAACTCCAAACCTTACCACGGCTTCTCCGCACCCGACATCTGCAACCAGCGCCACCGCGCTCGCAAAGCGTGATTCAGTAACCTGAGATTCTTGATACCAAGCCCGCCGAGTTCCTTGGGCATGCACACCGTCCGCCAGGCCACAACGCAGTGGCCACGCCTCGCTTCCGTCGATGCAGACCAGAAGAACCCCCTTAACAATTTGTCCACGCAGGTGAAGAACCAGGGCGGAAGATCTAGGGAGAGGATGTGGTAAATCTAACGGTTATCCTTGTAAGAGCCTCTCCAACCCGATCCCCACTTCCCCCATATCCCGGGCGGACAGCACGGACACCGTTTGGACAGAAACACACGCTAATCGGAGCATCCGTAGCTAACCCAAACACCCGGGCGGTACGAAAACCCTTATACTCGGCCCATATCTGATCCGGCCCTAGTTGAACCCTACATATACCCCACTACATTCTCATCCTGGACTAAACCCTAACTCACTCTCCCCCGATCTATTTCACTCCGCTCTCCTCCCCGTCCTCCCCTCCGTTGCCGCTTGACCATGGCCTGCTCCGGCATCGGATCTGGGCTTGAAGCCGTCCTTTACTGGGATGCGCTTATGGTGGAGTAGGTTTCTAGCCCCGTGCCAGACGACGAGGAGCTCGACGCCTGGGTCAATGCAGCCGCGAATCAGGCAACTCCGGCGCGTGGAGCAGGCCCAGACAAAACAGTCAGTGGAACGTGGGAACACGTGTATGTACATACGTTACGCTTGGAATAGGACAACTTCGCCTGTTTTCTCCGTTTTCCCACGTTTTGGCCGTTTGGGCCACAGACACCCACGTTTCGGCCTATTCCCAGCATAACGTACGGCTGATACAAGTTTACACGATGTTCAACAGACTACGCATGTTTTCACTTCAGTCATCCGCAGGTTTGTAAGCCACCTAGACGGAATCCGCCTTCATTCATGATGAGTTGTTGTGCAAGGCTTGGTTAGCCCAAAACAATTCCGGTGATGAATCAAATGTCTTGAATGTTTGGGGGAAAGTCCATCGGTGTTCAATGAAGATTTGTAAGTAAGATGCACGAGCATCTCTGCACCATAGATGGGCATGCATCAGTTTGCCGGATGCTATGCCCAAGTGGTCGTCAAATGTTCAATGAAGATTTGGAAGTAAGTCTTGAATTTTCTTGTTTGCTTCGTTTATTGCATGTGTTGAGTGTTATTTTAGTTTTTTGATGGAGTCGGCCAAACTTTTGTACAATGAAAGTGTGATAATGACATGCCTGTTGAGTCATTGATGAATATATTGAAGTGGACATTTGCTCTGGACAATGACAAGAGGAAGGGAAAATCCGGTGACAAATAAACTCACCACAGTGACAAAAGGGTGATTGATTCATTCTCGAATCTATTATAAATTTGTGATAACTATGTGATAAATTTGTGTTTACACTCTACGTGCATGTGTTTGCATTTTATAAGGGTTAGAAATGCGGGTTTTGGTTGCGCGAGGGGAAAAATGGGGGTTGTTTGTGCCCTGTCTATGGACACGCGCGGATTTGTCCGCGGACAGATAGAGAGCCAAATTTGCCGAATCCGGTTGGAAATTATCTAATAAGTGGCTGATCTCACTTAAGGACTAGTGCAATTATTGTAAGACACTACTAAACTCGTGGCTCCTCCCCTAAAAAAACTATGACTCCTCCGGTCGCTATAAAAACTAGGGAGAGATGGAGGAAGGGCAGTACGAGATCAAAAGCCTTAACGACGCATTTGGTTGGGGCAATTAGAGATGCGCAGTAACAGTTTAACTTATGAAGAATTTTGATCCATTGATTGGTTTAAAGGAATAGGAATTAAGCAGGAATGTAAGAGAGATAATTCAGGTGCTAAGTTCTCAGTAATCTCTTACAAAGTTTCGGTGTATAAACACCGGAAGTTCTGGTCTGAAACATATCAAAATTCAAGTCTGAATTCCAACTTCAGAAACAGTGGGAAATTAAAGGGTTCTCTTTAGGATGGATGGGTGAGTGCAATTAGCTTGTGTACGTGCATTTGAATTCACTCGTACTTTATGCAACCTCTTTTGATAGTATGGTTTTTCATGAAACAAAATAGATATAAGAACATTGGAAGACAGTCTTCTCGCTTTTCACTTTTGAGGGCGTGACAACTATACATTTCATCAATCTAGCTAACATCAAAATCATTTAGGCAGAAAAATGAATCAGACGTACTCACTTAACGCAACTACAAAAGCTGCATAATTATCACCGAGGTGACGGTGCTCACCGAGAACATCATGCTCATACCGCCGGGCATGCGCTTCCCCAATGGGTGGGCCATCACAGCGGGCGGCTTGGCCATCCTGGCGGTCCCCACTGGCGACCAGCTGAACGACCTGATCGACTGGCGTCATAGATGACTCACGTGCCGCAGCAGCGGATTCATACTACGCCGCTGATAGGAGTTCTGGTCGGTGATATTCTTCACGGAGCGCGAGACGACCATCGCGCGCTCCGTCGAGCATCATCGGCCCGACAGGTGGAACAATCCCGAGTGGAGGAGGTGGCGGAGCGGCTACGACCTTGATGACGTCCTCGTGGCCCATGGCTACAAGCCGACATAATGCTCCCCTGTGACGTCTTCGTTCTTGCGCACACCGACGACAACCCCCTTTATCCTCAAGCAGGAACAGCTGTGTGCGGCTTCGTCCTCGCGTGCGGCGGCGCCTACACTCGTCCGTCGAGGCGGGGCTCGTCATTCGGGGATAGGCATCAACGCCGCGGGGCCCCCTGTTCCTCGGCCGACCTAAAAAGGTGAAGAAGGAGAAGAAGCAGCTGCCGATGGCGCTGCTGAAGCCGAAAGTGTGCCGCGGTGGATGGCAGCATACCACGTGACATCGGTGATGCGCCACCCAAGTGGTGGCGAGGATCGATGGCTCACAAACTCGAGGATTTGATGAACATGGTGCACCCAGCCTCCGTAGAGTAGGTGTGCCGATGGTCGGCGACGGAGCACTACATCATCACGGTGGATGACGACGAGCCGTAGGGCGCAATGGCATTGACAACTTTGACTTGTCCGTCTTCGACCTCTACGGCCGTCTTTTGATCTAAGTTTAAAATTTAATATCTCTCAAATTTGTAAATATATCCAAAATTTGAATGAAATTCCCCTTTTTTGTTTCAATTTATATTATTATTTTTGGAAAAAAAAACTATTAGGGCGTCTTCGGGCAGCTGATACCATTAGAGTGAGCACGTGTGCTGCCACTCCGGTAGTGTCCATCCAAGGAAAACAGTAGACAGAGCGCCATTGGAAGCGTCCGTGGAGATGGTATGACATATTTAAATCGCTTGGTTCAACACCAAACATATGACTTCTACTTTAACTAGGGCCACTTTGGTTCTTTCTTTTTTTTGAACGTGATATTTGGTTCATGGTGAACTGGTGGTCTCAAGTTCTCAACACGAACAAGAAGGCCACGCTCTTTTCAGCTGTCATCAGTCGGATAACGGAACCAAAGGGGCAGCACTGTGGGTTCCTGCCCATGAAACTCGGCCTAATTTTCTACTGTTGTAAAGTAGCTGAGTGCTGATTCCCGGCAGCAATTAACAACAATACCAAAATAGACCAGATAAGCTGACAACAAGGAAAGGGGAACATCTGATTCCATAGCAAGAGTATGTGACTAAAAGAGGTAAACAAGGGATTGATGGATACTTAACTTGGTGTTAACAACAACAGGAATTGAATGAAATACCACAATATTTGTGTATACATATACGGGCAGGATAGAGAGTGACTGACTTGACCATGTTTGCTTCGACTTGAGTTGTTATCGGACCTAGAAAGATTGTACCATGAATGATAATAACTAGGAATCGCATCTAAGTACTACTACTTGTTGTTTTCCTTATCCTTGATTGACTCATTGACTGATGGAGTATTTAATTATTGAGGGAGCTGGTACGGAGAGATTGTGGGCAATTGAACGAGATCACTCGGAGCGCGCGGCGAAGCGCTCCACCTTGGGATCGGAGAGGTTGATGCCGACCATGGCTTCGCCCAGGTCGCAGCTCACCTCGGCGAGCACATTGGGGTCACTGTAGTGCGTGACGGCCTGCACGATGGCGCGGGCGCGGCGTGCAGGGTCACCGCTCTTGAAGATGCCGGAGCCGACGAAGACACCGTCGCAGCCGAGCTGCATCATGAGCGCCGCGTCTGCGGGCGTGGCGACCCCTCCGGCGGCGAACTGGACGACGGGGAGGCGGCCGAGCTGCTTGGTCTGCATGACGAGGTCGTAGGGCGCGGCGATGCTCTTGGCGTAGGTGAAGACCTCGTCGTCGTCCATGCTGCGGAGGGCGCGGATGTCGCCCATGACGGAGCGGACGTGGCGCACGGCCTCGATGACGTTCCCCGTGCCGGCCTCGCCCTTGGTGCGGATCATGGCGGCTCCCTCGCGGATGCGGCGCAGGGCCTCGCCGAGGTTGCGGCAACCGCAGACGAAGGGGACGCGGAAGTTGTGCTTGTTGATGTGGTGGGCGTCGTCGGCGAGCGTGAGGACCTCGCTCTCGTCGACGTAGTCGACGCCGATGGTCTCTAGGATCTGGGCCTCGACGAAGTGGCCGATGCGGGCCTTGGCCATGACGGGGATGGTGACGGCGCGCTTGATGTCGCGGATCATGCCCGGGTCGGACATGCGGGCGACGCCGCCCTCGGCGCGGATGTCGGCGGGGACGCGCTCGAGCGCCATGACGGCGCAGGCGCCGGCCTCCTCGGCGATGCGCGCCTGCTCCGGGTTGACGACGTCCATGATGACGCCGCCGCGCAGCATCTGGGCCAGGCCCACCTTGACAGAGAACGGGGACGACTTGGGCTCGAGCAGCGTGCCGGTGCCGTACACCGTTACAACGCCGGTGCCGTCGGACGCCATCGAGGGAGCGAGAAGAGGCGGCGGGATGGGGCTGGGGTTTGGGGTGGATGGCGGATGGACCGTGGGTGGCTGCGAACTTATACCGATGGATGCGAAGGTGTGATGGACTGGCGGACGGCCCAGATCTGTCTGCCCCGCCTTTAGGGTGGGCCATGGCAGCAGCACCACTCACTCGTCAGTGCCCTGCCTGCCGCGCCGCCTGCCCAGCCATCACCAACCACACCAAACAAATCCAATCGCACCTTCGCTACCCGCACGCTTCCTTCCATTCCCTTTTTTTTTTCGAATTACTACTATATATTAAGTTGGAGCAAAATCAGGCCCTCACAGCGAGCCAGCGCGCCACGCTTCCTTCCATTCCCTACAGTGCGGTTTTTTTTTTTCAAAAAAATAACCCCGCATTTTCTAAAAATTGTATACATGAAATATATGCATGTCGACACACAGGTTCCATTCTCGTGATCGGTTTCGAGTTCTATTCACTCTAGCTCTTTTTTTGCAAAAAAAATAACCCCGCATTTTTTAAAAATTGTATACATGAAATATATGCGCGTCGGCACACAGGTTCCATTCCCGTGATCGGTTTCGAGTTCTATTCACTCTAGCTCCTTAATTTGTGATCCAAATTCGCAAAAACATTCGACGAATTTTGTGAGATTCGTCGCGCCCAGTCACCCGTTTGAATTTTCTTTTCAAAAGTAGATGCATATTACTATTACTATATATATTAAGATTGAGAAGAATTCGGCTCTCACCGCGAGCCACGCCATCGGCACTGTACCTGGGAACAGTAACCCGCGATACTGTTCCCCGCTACAGTACCGCTCGGTACTGTTCCCGCTACAGTGTCGAACAGTACCAGCGTTTTTTTTTTCAAAAAAAGCCCATATTTTCCAAAAAATGTATACATGAAATATATGTGCGTCGACGAGTAGATTTCATTCCCGTGATCGATTTCAAGTTCTGTTGACTCTACCTCTCATTGCTTCACTGTTTCTATAACAGTACCCGCGTTACTGTGCCCTGCTACAGTAGTACAGATTTTGCGAAAATCCAAAGACTTTATTGCAAAAACTACCACACAAATCAACCTTCTCTTCTCCCTTCTTCCTCGCGCACGGCCGGTCTTGCCGCCGCCGCCGTGTCGCACCGCCGCTGCACGCCCTCCCGTCCACATCGAAGGCCACCCACGGGACGGCCTCGGCCTCCTCTCTATTTTCGCCGAAGATCGCGAGCCGGGAAGCTCGGATGCGCCTACGCCATGGTCGTCTTTGCCGTGCCCGTCCGCCGCCGTCGTGCGTCGATTTGCCGTCACCAGGCCTCGCCCTGCCCAGCGCTGCGACAGTTTGGTTGCTCACGATGCGCTGCGTCGAACGCGCCAGCCCGCGCTGCCCCTCTCGCTCTCAGTCGCCACCGCCATGGTCGACGTCGTCGCACGGGGAGGAAGGAGATGGCAGCCATTGCTGACGTCATCGGACTACGTCAGCACGGACCCACCAATCAGACTCCCAAACTTTTTCGTAATTTTTCCCTCTGTAAATTAATAAATTTCTGCCGCGCGGGTCCCAGATATCAAACCTTTAATAATAATTAAAAAAAACTAATATTTGTTAAATTCATAACTTCCAAACCGTAATTTAGAAAAAAATCAAATGAAGCATCAAAATTCACAAAAAATATAAGAGCTTCTAAACAATTTTTGGCATACACTACCCAGTAAACTACAAACATAAACCTATATATATTTGAACATTTAGAACTGCTAAAATTTTGAAGCTACTTCAAACAAGAGGTTTCAACAACTTTACCATTTTGAATTGAAAAAAAAAATACACCAAAAAAATCAAAAATGCCAATTCTCTTTGCGAGATATTTTATACATCTAAAATAAAAATAAACAAAGCATTAACACCTACCTAACTTTTTTATTCAATACAAAGAATGCTAACTATTTATAGGGACAAAAAAATGTTCAAATATTCCAATTTGATAAATACTTCAATGAAAAAAAAAACAAATGCACTCCCTCCACTCATATGAAGTTAAATTTATTAAATATTCATATGATACATTCCCTCTTATTACAAGCTTAAGTTGCACATTCTAATTCGATAATTATTTGGATGCAACCTAAATTAATTTACTCTAATTACAAAATTCAATACAAAAAATATGTATTCCCACCACTAAGTACTTAAATTAAATATTAATATCAAAATATAATTTTAACATTTCAATTCATTAGGTATTTAGATATACTTCACATAACAAATTTCAGCAAATTTCAACATTTTTAAACCCGAACAGGTGCGGCGTGCGCCGCACCAAATTTACCTAGTATATCGTATCTTTTTCCTAAATGGCATTAAGCAAATTTTCAACCATTAATGGCCCCAAATGCACAGCAACTACTGAGCCTAAAAACACTTCGCTCGTGAGGCGCTCGAAGGCGACTCGCGAGGCGACTCAGCTTTCCTGCCCTAGCCGTCGCCGCAGGCCACCGGCGGAAGAGCTGGGCCCCCTCTCCTTCTGCTTGCCACTCCGGCGGCAGGAGGGAGGGGACCCCGTTTTTTGCATGGTAATTAGGGTTAGGAGTTTTCTGGCATGGTGCGCCGTTGGGGTGGTGGGAGCGGCGCCCGAGCAAATAAATCTGCCTCAACTTTACTCCCACACCGGCGTTGTCCTTCATGGCAGCGTCTCGGAGTTAGTGGCACTGTGTGCTTGCCGATCTTTCAGATCGGTGGCTGTAGGGCTCATGGATGGTGTCGGCGAGGCGGCGGCGGCGACTCCATCAGATGGGTTTTTCCTCCCGCTCTGTCCCCGTTGCTACGGCGTTGTCTCCGGCGCCATGGTAGAGCAGAGAGGATTCGTCCAGGAGTACGTGCAGACGGTGGTCTACACTGGTGACAGTTGGAAGATGGTGCACCTTGTGGTGGGTTCGTGGTTGGAGGCTGACGGTTCTGGCTCCCTACTCCGACGTCGTCGTGCGGGGGTGCCAGTGCTGAAGTTCGATGGCATGTCCGAGGTCGTGCTGCCCCGGTCTGATTCTTTCAACGGCAATGGTTTGCCCAATGGCAAACTACTTTGGAGGTCCGAAAAGCTGATGATCAGCGATGGAGCCGCGTCGAGCTCGGGCGAAGAGGTGATCTGTCCATTTTTTCTTTGATGGCTGCTACGGTGGTGCCGAAAAAGATGGATAGGCGTTGGTTTGTCACATAGGTTTATTCTATCTTTTCAGATTTGTAAGATCGATGTATATGTACTTTATATCTCGTCTTTTATTTATCAATGAGAATCGTATTACCATGCAAAAAAAACAATTAATGGCCCCACAAAAAGTTTCAAACCACGCATGGCCCCTCCCAAAAACGCCTCCTTACACATCGGATGCTCTGATAATCTCAGAAACATCATTTCACTTTGTCTTGTCTAAAACTATGAAACGGAAAAAATAATCAATCTCCAAGCATCTAGAAATCTCAGAATATTCCAGTTGATATGATATGGCGTTTTCAAATCTCAGAGTCTCCGACTGTCAGAAACGCCAATTCGAATGACGTATTCTGAAATTTTCAGGGGCAATGAGGTTGAAGAACGCCATATCAAATGATTTATATTTTGTAGTTTTGTAGTTTGAGACAAGTTAAAATAAATGACGTTTTCTAAAATTTTCAGAACCTCTGAATTTTTGAGAACACTAACGTGAATGGCGTTGCTGGGAGAGGGTCCAGATCTACCTGAAAATTTGCTTAAGGGCTATTTAGGAAAAAAGATGATAGTAACATCTCTCTCGTCACTCCCATGCATAGGTCTTCTCTGCGTGGAGCTTTGTTGATTTCTCGGAGAAAGAATTTCTCGGCTAGCCGCATTGCTGTTGCTGAAAGTAATAAAGTGTGACTCGGACGACGGCTACGTCCCCCTTGCAGTCTTCTGGTCCTAGACAGCAACAACGTCTCCATCTATGGATATGTCCGTTCCAGCTTCTGGCTCCCCATGGATGCACCGTGCTTGGCTCAGGTGCCTCCAACAAGTTCACTTCACAGACCATGCATGCTGCAATTAATCCCCAAATCAAAAGAAAATAGAACTTTCTATATAAAAAAGTAAAGCCTCTTGCGGGTGAGTACAAGACAAAGCCCCTCCATCCCTAACAGAACAAATTGTTCATTTCTATGTAATCATCATCATTTCATTCATACCCATGTGCCCAAGTAGCCGAATCTTATTGATTAAAGAAATATCCTATGTAAAGAGAATAAGCGTAGCTGCGGCGGATAGTGGATGGCAATAGAATACAATAATCTGACATGAAGAAGAGGCGACATTCTTCAGCATATAAAAATGGACTGTGGAACCGGTCGAGAATAAGGAAAGAGTAGAGATTTCTGGCACCCGACCTCCAGTGCTCTTATCACTTTAAAAAATATATTTAAAGTTTCAAAAAAATCTGAAATAGATCATTCATGTTCTGAATATCCTATAGACATGCAAAATTACAATTCGAGATATTTTGTATTCAACATACATAAAAATGACAAATTTGTATATCTGATTATGGTTAACAATGCATAGTTTCAAATCTACAAATTTTGTCATTTTTGTGTAGACTATAATAAAAAAATTTGCACTAAGATTTTGCACGTTTTTTACTCCCTCCGTTTTTTAATATAAGATGTTTTAGCATTCGTGCCAGCTGCTAGAACGGCAAGCTTAAACCTTGATTTTCTCGGCATGAATAGCATGGACTTGCAAAATTTGGAAGAAACTTTTGCTGAGAAGGAAATTTGGGAAGCTTTAAATGATATGCCAAAAGAAAAGGCGCCGGGACCAGATGGTTACATAACTGCTTTTTATCTGAGCTGCTGGAATATAATCAAGAAAGATTTGCTCGAGGCGTTCAATGCTTTATATCAATTAGATGGTCGCGCCCTGGAGAATTTTAACAGTGCCTACCTAGTGCTGCTTCCAAAAAAGGTGGACGCCTAGGAACCCGATGATTACCGCCCCATTAGCTTGGTTCATAGTCTTGCCAAAATCTTCTCGAAGGTTTTGGCAAGCAGGCTGAGCAAAGTGTTGCCAAGTCTCGTGGGATCCAACCAAGGGGCATTTATGAAGGGGAGATCGGTTCATGATAACTTCAAACTAGTGAGAGAGACAGCAAAATTTCTTAAAAAGAAAAAATGCCCAAGTGTGCTTCTCAAGTTAGACATTGCCAAGGCCTTCGATACGGTGGCTTGGCAGTTTCTCCTCGAGGTTCTACAAAAGAAAGGTTTCGGCCATAGATGGAGAGCTTGGATAGCTATGATCCTTTCTTCATCTTCATCTAGCATATTACTTAATGGTGTTCCAGGGCCCAAAATTTGGCATGCTAGAGGCTTGAGACAAGGTGACGCCCTATCACCTATGCTTTTTATCCTGGTAATGGACGCCTTAAACTTGTTGTTCGCCAAAGCAGAAGAGGAGGGAATTTTATCTCAAATTCATACTCAGCAAACATTGCCCCAGCGTCTATCCATCTATGCCGACGATGTCATCCTTTTTCTAAAAGCTGCCCAAAGTGATGCTTTCGCAGTCAAGCAAATTCTGGACATTTTTGCAGACGCCTCCGGACTGATTTGCAACTGGGAGAAGAGCTCGGTATCACCTCTAGTTTGTGACAGCCAACAACTAATCGAGCTAAGCAACATCTTGAATTGCAAGGTCGCACATTTGCCTATCACTTACCTTGGACTACCACTACATACCAGGAAAGCTAGGAAGGCTGATTTTCAAGCATTAATTGAGAAGATCAGAAGCAGGCTGGCCTCTTGGAAAACTCACATGCTCACCCATGGTGGCAGACTCATTCTTGTTCAATCAGTTCTAAGTGCCATCGCTATTTTTCACCTGCTCTCCTTAGAACCCCCTGCCTGGGTTTTTAAAGCAATCGACAAAATACGGAGAGCTTTCCTTTGGAAGGGCACAGAAGTTGTAGAAGGGGGAAAATGCTTAGTAAACTGGCCCACCGTCTGTCACCCTAAATCTGTTGGTGGGCTCGGCGTTCTTGATTTGGAGATATTAAGCAAGGCTTTCCGCACACGATGGGCTTGGAATTTGAGAGCAAATGAAAAAATGCCATGGTGTGAGCTTGCTTCTCCGGAGGATGAGCAGATCAGAGAAATCTTAAATGCTGCTGCAAAGGTCGTACTTGGAAATGGCGAAAGAACTATGTTCTGGACAGACAAATGGCTTGAGAATAAGACAATCGAAGAGGTCGCTCCTGACGTTTACAAAATTATTAATCCAGAAATTAAAGCCAAAAGGACGGTCGCTCAAGCTCTTAACAGTGGAACTTGGATTGATGACATAAAAAACCTTTGTCCATAAATGCATTTATGCAAGTTCTTGCAATTTGGGAAGCTTGTCACGAGATTCAGCTTCAGCCACAGGTCGACGATATTTGGAGCTGGTCATGGGATACAAAAGGGAAGTTTACCACCAAATCGGTGTACCATGCTTTTTTCAAACCAAAAATAATTTGGGAAATGGCTGAGATTATTTGGAAACCCTGGGCACCGGTAAAATGCAAGTTAGCTGCATGGTTAATCCTCCGAGGTAGAGTGTGGACCGCTGACCGACTAGCCAAAAGGGGTCTTCCACACAATGAAAAATGCCCTTTTTGCAACCACTCCGAAGAAAATGTACACCACCTTTTTATGGGTTGCGCGGTCGTTAACATAATCTGGGGACAGCTCCTAACCTGGGTTAACCTTCAGCGTTTAACTCCAACCTTGCAACTCACTCTCAAGGATTGGTGGATGCAAGCAAGAAGCATGGTCGTCAGAGAAGGAAGAAAAAATTTCGACTCTCTCATTCTCCTGATCTTCTGGATGATTTGGCGCGAAAGAAATAGTCGAGTTTTTGAAAAAATCGCCAAACCAACTGATGTCTTCATCGATCTCATCAAGCAAGAAGCCAAGCAATGGAACATTGCCAGTGCAGGTCGTTTTGTTCCCGTACATAACTAGTCCTAGGTCTTTTTTCCACCAATCTTTTGCTGGCGATCTTTAACAGGGACTTAACTTTTCAGCCAGCCTGGTCGTTGTAATTGTATTTTTCTTTTTCTTCTTTTGGCCTTGGCCGTCTCTGTAAGACTTTTAGCCGTTTCTTTTCAGCTTTCTCTCCTTTCTAATATAATACATGCAGCGCTCCTGCATGGTTCTAAAAAAAATGTTTTAGCATTCGTGTATATAGACATGTTATAGTGTACATATTCACTTATTTTAGTGTGCATCTAGACAACATGTGTAACATCTAAAACATCTTATATTTAAAAATGGAGGGAGTAGTATGCATCATTGAGACATGCATTTTTTTTTTCAAATTATTCAAAACTTTTAAATATATTTTTCAAATTTTGTGAAGTGGCGGGAGCACTGGAGATCGGGGGAAGCCCTTCACTAATCTTCTCTCAATTTACAAGCACATCATACTTGTCAGACTTTTCGATGTTTTAAGACATTTACCTATACCAGCGATCTGACATCGTTGATGACGTAAGCACGATACATGTAGCCAAAATAGTGGCTGATACAATCACTAAAATATCTCTACAAAAGAAACATCAGAGTACTTCCAAAATCGTTCTCTCACGTGCCGCTGTTCCCACCAAATGAAGCAATTGCAACTGCATGCATGTTTGATTTAGAACTACTCTCTCCGTTTTTTAATATAAGATGTTTTACCGTTTGTCTACATACACATGTATACAAATATATCTATACATATTTTAATATGCATGTTCACTCATTTTAGTGTGCATGTAAACAACATGTAGAACACCTAAAACATCTTATATTAAAAAACGGAGGGAACAATGGCTAACCATATGCGTTTTTGGAGCGGACCAAGCTAGCTAAGCAACGTTTCAACCCAACTCAAAAAAGACAGCCCCATTGCATGCAATGACATCATTGCTTATGTCAGCGATTAAACATCAAGGTTAGCAAACTGATTACCGTATACTTCTATCTGCAACAAGCTTATACATGAAATTCAATCCAACTGTGGAACAAAATGAACAATTTGATTTCAACTTCACGCTCTCTGATGTATGAACATGTATTTATTAGTTTGATATATGAACAATGCATGGATACAGTTATATGAGAAAGGACTTGGCATGAGTATAACAAAGACTCGTGGAGGTATGCTTGGATGGTCACTCACCTATGAATTTCATAACTACTACAAAAGTGATAAAGTGATAATGATATGGTTGATTTGGAAGAACTTCGTGAGTGACCTCTAGGTTTTTAATCGTGAGTCGGAACCTCATATGTCACCGACAAGACAAAACCTATATACATCCACTAGGCGCAAAACTGAGCTCACATGTCACCGACAAGACAAAACCTATATATTTTTCTTTTTTAATTTCATGTTTTCCTCTTTCTTTATTTTTTCTGTTTTTAAAACCTTGGGCATTTTTCATTGTGTAATGTGTGAATATTATTTGAACCTCATGAACAATTATCTCATACTACCTACCCGAACATTTTCTAAACTCCGCAATCATTATTTTCAACGATGATTCTTTTTTAATGTTGTGCACAATTATTTTATACCAAATGAACATTTCTAGACCTCGAGAAGAATTATCTTGAACCGTGTGACAAGTTTTGAACACGTAAACAATTATTCTTAAGTGTGTGAACTTTTTTTCTTTTCGCATGAACATTTTTTAATCTATACGAACATTTTGTAAAACTCAACTCACTTCGCCATGAAACTTTGCACATACTTAGTGCACTATCATATGTTTGTTCCCCATTTTTTCTCTAGAAATTTTTGAAGTGTTTTCATATATTTTTTCTAATTTGAGCAGGAGCAGGTGAGCTCGGGAGTCAAAATGGTGTTCTCATTTTTTGAATCTTTTCAAAAGTTACGTGCTTTCCATTACGTTAAAATATATTGCTCGCAGTACATGAGGGATTGAAATGTTTCTTCAGTACGCCGTGAAACGAATAGAAAAACAAAAAAACAGTAAATGGGCTGAGGCCACACACCGCGGCTGGTGGGGAAAAGGTGTGCGTCGTCTCGATACTTGACGCAAAATGTTTTAAATAGGACTTCCCCTCCGCATCTCCCCTCCCACCCCCCTTGACTTTGACGGCGCCTACTTGCCGACCTGCGTGGGAGTGTTTCGCTCCTGCTTGCAGCGTCTCCCTCATGGGTCGTTGAAAGAACGAGGATGTCGCCTAGAGAGGGGTGAATAGGCGTTTTAAAATAATTACGATTTGGGCTTGAATAAATGCGTAATAAAACTAGCGTTTAATTTATCAAGCACAAAACCTAAACAAGCTAGGTTCACCTATGTGCACCAACAACTTATGCTAAGCAAGATAACAACTATGTGATAGCAAGATAGATAACTTCAATCTCGATGGCTATCACAAAGGTAAATGCATAAGTAAAGGGTTTGGATATAGAAGTAACCGCAAAGTGGACACGAGGAGATGTTTCCCGTTGTTCCTTCCCAATGGAAGTACGTCTACGTTAGAGGGGTGTGGAGCCTCCAAGGCACTCCAATAGCACCGATGTGCTCACCCTATTCTCCATGAGATTCACCCGTGAGGGATTGACTCGTTCCACTATGAGGTCGACTTGAAGGCGTTGACCAAACCGATACACCAAGGTCGGGGAACTCCACAATGAGTTAGAGCGTCCCAACAATGTCTCGGAGCACTTCGCAACAAGATGGGGCTCCGGAACTCACAAAGGCCTCCTAGGGTTACAAGCAACCCAAGAGGCAACAAGATCCACAAAGAGTAATAAGCTTCTCAAACTTCGCCTCCACGTATCACGGTGGGGAACTCAAACCGATGCACCTAATGCAATGCCAAGAACACAAGAAGTGCTCAAAGTTCTTCACTCTCAAATCCCACCAAAGCAACTAATGCTATGGAGGAGGATGGGAGGAAGAACAAGGAAAACAACAAATGAATTCCAAGATCTAGATCCAATATGCTCCCCTCACTTAGAGGAGAGATTGATTGGTGGAAGTGTAGATCTAGATCTCCTCTCTTTTTCCCTCAAGAAGGAGCAAGAATCATTGGAGCGATTGAGAGATAGCAAGCTTTTGGAGGTCAACAATGGAGGTCAAAACTTGCAAGAAAGGCTGGGGAACCATTGGGGAAGAAGGCCCCTTAAATAGGTCACCCAAATATCCAACCGTTGGGTGCAGATTCGTGTCGGGGCGGTACTACCGCCCCCGGGAAGGTCCGGAAAACATAATAACATAAAAACAGCTTCCAGGCAGCGGTACTACCCCCTAAACCAGTGGTACTACCGCCCCGGGCGGTACTACCGCTCCTAGTACCGCCAAACAGGCCTTCGCGCGCCATAAGCGGTACTGCCGGGGGTACCGGGGGCGGTACTTCCGCTCGGGTAAAAACTGCAAACAACATGATATGAAAACTTAAATAACTTTTGCATCCGGACTCCGTTTTCGATGATCTTTGGCTCGTTGGAATCACAACAACGAGCTCTACAAGATTGTGCAGAGAAAGATCATAGTCCAAATCGGGAGGATAAAACCAAATGGGGAAATGTTAGACCTCTCGATAAACGAACAACCGGTAAAACCTCCAACATAAAAAACGTAATAAGTTTTTCATACGAAATCCGTTTTCGATAAACTTGAGCTTGTCTTGAAGATCATAATAGCTCTAAAACCACACATGGAGAAAACCCAAATAAGAACCAAGAAAGATGATGCCAAGTATGCAGAGGTTTGAGCTCTCTCCGAACGATACGATCAAGTTACTCATTCGAGTGCCCCTCTTGATAGAATGGAATCTATCTTATAACCCGGTCTCCCACTAAACACAATGAAACCGGTAAAATAGAAACCCTATCAAGGTCATATCTTTGTCTTGCGCATTCCACTTGAGCTAGATGATGACGATCTTGATCACTTCAAGTGGACCACCTTTCTTGATTGTGCTTTGCTTGGTGAAGACTCACATATCGCTCCCCCATACACCAATATGGGAGAGCCTCTCTTAGGCACATCTTCACTTGACCATTATCCCAAAATAGGTGGCAAGTTTCAAGCATAGGATTTCTTCGAGATGCTTCTCTTGAACTTGCACTTCTCAAGATTCATGACGATCACCACTTGACGTCATCCTCCATGAGCTATATGAAATCTTCCTTTTGAAGCAAGCCCATGGAAAGATACCTAACCCACAAAGATACTCCACGCACACATATATCATGGGTTAGTTCACAAAGCTATATGGACAATTTCTTACCATACCATTAGATCACATGAGTCCACATGGTACATCATTTAGCTTTGTGTGTTGATCAACTTGAATCCACTCTTTACACTTAGTCTTGATCAACCTTGTATCTTTTCTTCTTCTTAATCATATCAAATATGTCCATTAGAGTTCAAGCGATGCCTATGGACGAACCTATAAGAATATCTCAATACAAACATTAGTCCATAAGAATTGTCATTAATTACCAAAACCACACATCAAATTTTCTGTTTTATAGGTGGTACTTATCTTTATCTTTTCATTTTTTCTGTTTTATAGTAAAGGTAGCAAAGAAAATAACAATTTTGTCGTAAAAAATAAAATATTCACATGAGTAAAAAACTAATAAAAATATCTATCCTATTTGAAAGATTTTGAAATATGAATATTTATGTTATTTAAACAATTTTCAAATATGAATATTTATGTTACTTGAATGGTTTTCGAAAAAACATTTTCTTTATTGAACGATTAATCAATATGAATATTTAGTTATTTGAACAATTTTTAATATGAACGTTTGCGTTATTTTAACAATTTTCTGATATGTATATTTATGTTATTTGAATAAAAATACTCACATGTATCTTATTTGAACAAGAGAAAATAAACAAAGGTCGAAACAAAAATAAGAATAAAATACAAAAAATAAATAAAAATAGTAAGAACTAAAAAACACAAAGAAACATAAACGCAACGAAAATAAAAAACAAACAGAAAAACCGAGAAATAACCCAGAAAAAACATAAAAACCAAAATCGGAGGGAGCAACCTATTGGGCCGGCCCACGGAGGGGTGGGCGGGAGCGAATCGCACGCGCGTTACGCGACAAAATTGAAGAATTGCCCGCGATTCCTATTTGACGCTTGTTGCACCCGTTACAAGCGCAACGCGTACCCTCCCTCAGTAAACAGGTTGGCTCGGTAAGCTATCTGCTTGATTGTCTTTCTCTGGTTTTGGGAACTTTCAAGAACCTCCGCCCTAGTTTTTGTCAGTTCATCATTTTTTTCCTAGTTTTGGCTGGTTTTCGTTTTTCCCGTTTTTTCTTTCCTGTTTCCTGTTTGTCTTTTATGTTTTTTCGTTTTACTTGTTGTCACATTTTTTATGATTTTAAAAATGTTCAATTTCAAAAAATGTATAATTTTAAATTGTTCAAATTTGAAAATGTTCAAAATTTCAAAAATTCATTTGAAAATTGTCTAGATTTGAAAAATATTCAGATTTTAAAATTGTCCAGATTAAAAAAATTATTTTCTATTGTTCAATTTTAAAAAAAACTGATTATTTTTGAAATTTTAAAATTGTTCATAAATTTAAAATTGTTCATAGATTTGAGAGTTTCAAATTTGTACACATACGTATCAAACAGATCACGATATATAGTGCTACCAACAAATAAAAAGCAGAGCTGGGCGAGCGAGTAGCTGGACCGGCCCAAACTTCGTAGGGATTCAGGCGTTGCATTCGTAACAGACGCAACGAGCGCTATAAAGGAGCTCCCGAATTGCTGCTGAATGGAATACCTCGCCCATTTTCGGCGCGGAAAGCTTCCGCCGCCTGAAGGAGTCCCCTGATGGGCCGGCCCAGTTGGCGATTTTTTTTCTTTTTCTTCTCAGTTTTTTTTCTTTTTTTTGTTTCTGTTTTTCTTTTTCTTCTGTTTTCCTTTTCGTTTCTTATTTTCGTTTTTCTTTTGAAAAATTCAAATACGAAAAAATTTGAATTAAAAATTTTGTTCAAATTCGATATTTTTTCATTTTAAAAAATTGTTCAAATTCAAAAATTATTCAAATTCTGATTATTATTTTTGAAAAAAATTCAAATTAAAAAAATCAATTTTGAAAGTTTTTCAAATTCAAAAAAATTTACATTCCGAAATTGTTCAAATTCAAATTTTGTTCAGATTTGAATTGTTTATTTTCGAAATTTATTCATATTCAAAAATTGTTCAAATTCGAAATTTGTTCGTATCCAAAAAAATATTCAAAATTGTTTTTCCTTGTTTGTTCTTTTTTCTGTTAAAAAATAAAACAGCAAAATAGAAAATAAAAAAACACTTGGTATGTGTCGCATCATTGCAGCCCATTTAGTGGGCACTCCAGGCGGCGGGAGTCGGCAAAACCTATATATCGCCCTACGGCGATGTCTTTTCCTTGCGTCGCCTTAAGGATAGTTATACTGGGTCGGGCCCATTTCTGTGCGCTGCTTCCCTTTTCCTTTTCTGTTTTTTTTGTTGTTTTCGTTTTCTTTTTTCTGTAGTGTTTTTTCTTTTCTGTTTGTTTCGTTGTACTTTTTATTTTCGAACAAAATCTCGAAATTTGTTCATATTCAAAATTTGTTCAGATTTAAAAAAATGTTCAGATTCAAAATTTGTTTAAATAAAAAAAAACAGATACGAAAATCGTTCGGATTCGAAATTTGTTCAAATTGGAAATTCGTTCAGATTAGAAAATCGTTCGGATTCGAAATTTGTTCAGATTCGAATTTTGTTCAGATTCGAAATTTGTTCAGAGTCAAAAATTTGTTCAAATTCAAAATTTGTTCGGAGTTAAAAATTTGTTCAAATTCGAAATTTGTTCGGATTTGAAATTCTGGGATTCGAAATTTGTTCGGATTTAAAAATTATTCGGATTTAGATTCGAACAATTTTCGGATTTGAAAACCGTTTAGATTTGAAAATTGTTCGGATTAAAAAATTGTTCAAATTTCGAAAAAAAATCGAATTTTGAAATTTGTTCATATCTGAATTTTGTTAATATTTAATATGTTCAGGTTTTCTAAAAATATTCAGCTTTAAAAAATAAAAAATAACATTACCTTTTGTATTGGGCCGGTTTTGAGGCGGTCCATGAAGCTGTGGCTTCAGGCGACAGAAGCCACTCGCGTCGCCTTGAAGCGACGTACAGGAGCACCCGCGGGAGCCTCCCGCGTCGCCAACGAGCGCGATATAGCAGTTCCCCTAATTGCTCTTGACTTCTGCTCGCGGTTTCTTTTTAGTGGGCCAAATCTCACAATTCTATCAGGCTGTGGTCGCCGGCCCAGATATTTGGTGTAGTGCATGAGCTCTGGAGCTGGTTTGGTGAGTGGCTGTGGCTCCTGTTGGACTTGGAGCTGATTGGCTAGAATCGGATAATGTGATAAATCACATGGGTTTCTTGAGATTTGGCTAAAAATCTGGAAATGCTGTCTTCCAATTATCAAATTCGATTCCGCATTCGAATATGCTCGTCCCGTGTCATCTGTAATACTTCTCGCCCGAGGCATCTGTTACCGGAGTCATTCGAATATGCCGGTGCAGTCGGATGTCAAATGTGAACTTCTCTGACTCTGCACACTCCCCTCTCCTACTCTTCTTTCTTCCTCCCCCTTGCGAGTAGTAGCTAGCGACTCTCGAGTCTCGAGCGCTGAACTCTGTGGATTCAGCCAAAGCAAGGAGAGGAACACCGGAAGAGGATCAATCACCGCGAGGGGATGGTGGGGGCGGCGTCCATCCTCGTCTTCTCCAACCCGCCTCGCGCTCTAACCCCTCCGCCGCCGTCACGCCCAAAGCCCGCGTTCCTCCCCGTCCGCCGCCGCCTCCTCCCATCCCCGTCACCATCACCATCCTCAACGTGCACGACCAGCGCCTCCTCCTCCTCCTCGTCATCGTGGCCGGTCCTGCTGCGGGAGCGGGACGACGCGCTGGACGAGCAGGACGAGCCCCCGCCGGCCTCGGAGGCCGACTCGCGGCCCCGCCGCATCGCGCTCTTCGTCGAGCCCTCCCCTTTCGCCTACGTCTCCGGATACAAGAACCGCTTCCAGAACTTCATCAAGCACCTCCGCGAGATGGGCGACGAGGTCATCGTCGTCACCACCCACGAGGGCGTGCCCGACGAGTTCCACGGCGCCAAGCTCGTCGGCTCCTGGAGCTTCCCTTGCCCCTGGTACCAGAAGGTCCCGCTCTCGCTCGCCCTCAGCCCCAGGATCATCGGAGAGGTCGCCAGGTTTAAGCCCGACATTATCCACGCCTCCTCCCCTGGAATCATGGTACCGTACTGACCGATTTCATTTCTAACTTTCCTTCAAACAATTGCCCGACAGTTACTATTATTACTGTTCAGGATTTCATCTCTCTTTTTCACGAATTGAATTGTATTATATTTATAGGTGTTCGGCGCCATGATCATAGCAAAGTTGCTCTGTGTCCCTCTAGTAATGTCCTACCACACTCATGTTCCAATGTGAGTTGACTTCCCTTCTCAATTCATACCTCTCATTTAGGAAATAAAACAGCTTCAACTTGCCAACAGCTAATATCTCTCAACACAAGGAGAAAAAGAACTTGTGTGCCACAACTATAACTGCAACTAGACCATTTCATCTTCTGCTCCTAGCTGAAAAACACCATCGTTAGTATTATGTGCATTTTGTCAATGACACCTACAATCCAAGGCGGTTTGGGTTTGTTTATCCAGCTATACAGAAGAGCTGATCCTCTTTATTTCTGGCAGTTATATACCCAGATATACATTCAGCTGGCTTGTCAAGCCCATGTGGCTAATTATAAGTAAGTTCTTACTTGTTTACTGCACAAATATATAACCTCCATTGCCAGACTAGCCAACTGATACAATTTTCCCTTGTTACAGAATTCTTGCACCGAGCTGCGGATCTCACACTTGTACCATCAGTTGCTATTGGCAGGGATCTTCAAGCTGCCCGTGTTACAGCAGGTTTGCACAAACATGCATACTGCTTCCATGTTATTTTACATCCAACATCTTCCTCTCATGGTGCATGTTTCCAGCTAATAAGATACGCCTATGGAACAAGGGTGTGGATTCAGAAAGCTTCCATCCTCGCTTCCGTAATCAGGAAATGCGTTCACGGCTAACGTACGTAACCTTCTTTGGTCAGCTGGTCCATTTGTCATGCAGTTGTAATGATGCTAACGGGTTCTTGCCTTACCAAATATGTAGAGAAAATTGCTGAATGAATTGAGATGACCAAATATATCCTTCATGTGCCTAACTTTGTTGCTTGTATGTTTCTTCTATTATGTCAGGAATGGTGAACCAGACAAGCCACTGATAATCTATGTTGGACGCTTAGGGGTTGAGAAAAGCTTAGATTTTCATAAGAGGTGAGCTCATCGCTTGTCTGATTATTAATTCTGCGGTGCAAACTGAATGACATGCATGATAAAACCTTACTGCTCGTGTTCCCCTATTGTTACCATAATATTTTGTTGACTTAATTTAAATTTTGATCTTTTTTTTCACTCAAATCATATCCTGTGCTCACCAAGTATCATTCGCTGCTGACATTGGGTTCTATTTTTCCAGAGTCATGGACCGACTTCCAGGGGCAAGAATTGCATTTATTGGAGATGGCCCATTCAGGTGTTCAGTGTTATCTCATAGAAACTAGTTAGCCTCTTCCTTCAGTAGCAACTGCAATAAATGGAGTCTGCTTTAATTGTTGAAATTGCTAAGTACTGATTTCTTCTCTGGAGAAACTCTTGTGTATTATCATGAACTTGCTTCTTTTTTGGTATGGAGAGACTGAAACTTGCTTGTTAGAAAATTACGCGCTGTTGCCATTCTTAACATGAGTTTTCCCACTGCAGGCCTGAACTCGAAGAGATGTTTTCAGGAATGCCTGCAGTGTTCACAGGGACGTTGCAAGGGGAAGAACTATCACAGGCCTATGCCAGCGGGGATGTGTTCGTGATGCCTTCCGAGTCAGAGACGCTTGGTTTTGTTGTGTTGGAGGCAATGTCATCCGGAGTCCCGGTGGTCGCCGCCCGAGCTGGTGGTATACCTGACATTATACCTGAGGATCAGGAGGGAAAGACCAGCTTTCTGTACACACCAGGGGATGTGGATGACTGTGTTGGCAAGATTGAGTGCCTCCTCTCCTCTGAAGAGTTGAGAGTGATAATGGGGAAGGCCGCCAGGATGGAGATGGAGAAGTTCGGCTGGAAGGCGGCGACGAGGAAGATTCGGAACGAGCAGTACAGCGCCGCGATTTGGTTCTGGCGCAAGAAGAGATCACAGCTGCTGAGACCCATCCAGTGGGTGGTCCAGAGGATCTTCAGGCCTGCTCCTGCTCCGGCCGTAACGAATCAGTCATAGAAGATTCATCTTAGTCAATTCCTAGAATCAATCATTGAGTTGATTCCATCAGTTTGGTCATAATCGAAAGTAGAATGAATCAATGTGAATATGTAATGCTCGATTAAACTGGAGGCAAGACAAATAAATCCAGTTTGCTCTGGTGGTAGACTGTAAATTTTTGTATCTAACTATCTGTACTGCGTGCTGTTGTGTTGGCAAGCGGTTGTCCGGTGAATTACGGTTGGAACGGACGGTCTCTGCATGAACTGACTTGTACATCAAAAGTTTGCACTCATGTCCATGTGAAAGTTCCGTCATTGTTTCCACGGTTGCTATATGGATGATCTTATCTTGGGCGCATATCACGATGGAACATGTTCAGGCTCTGTTTGTTTTTAGAATTTTTTTAGTGATATGTAGGGATAATCCACACAGGGATTAGGTGAAACCCCTACCTTCACTCAATCCCCACAATTCCCCTCCCAGCCCTCTTCCCTTTCAATCCCTTTCCTCAACTCATTTCTTTTATACATATGTGAAAAGAGCCTCTAGAAACAAACAGAGCCTAAACACAGTAGAACAAACAGAGCCTCGGGAAGGTGGTGACCCCAGGTTGTGGTAGAACACGGTCACACTTGTGGTAGAACACGGTCACACTGGGGTAGAAGGGTTTAAGCTCCATATGTCCATGGAGAGATAAAAGTTAGGTTCGTGCAATGGCAACAAATCAATCCCCTCTGATGAAGGCGTTGTTCTTTGACATTTTGACATTAGTGCCGCTTTTTTCCCATTTTTGTGTGAATTCAGTACTACCTTTTTCCTTTTACAAAAGAAAGTTATGGCGCGAGTGGTATGAAGGAGGCATTTTGACGGGAGCTGAGATGCTGAGATGTAGAGTGTCGGGTCCACAATGCAGGGGCATAGTGCACGGAGCAGAGACATGGATTGATCGAGCCGGAACTTCTCTTCTTATTCTCCCCCCTTTCGTTTCTCTGGCCCCTTCTTTGAGAGTCGATGAGTTCCCCCGACCTCTCTCCCCCTCTCTTTTGGCGGCCTCGCCGGTCGGAGTGGGAAGGGGAGAGGAGGTCGCCCCCTCCTCTGCGTAGTAGTACAAGGTTTTAGGAGTATGGTGCTATGTGGATGGAAAAATGGTCGTCGGAGCAATCGAGCGACTCCTGGTGGCTATTGGTTGTTGGTAGTGTGGTGCCTTATCGGGGTGCTGCGCAGGGCAGAGCCAAAGATGGAGGGTGAGCTCCCTATGGCCTCCCCTCTAAAGCTCAATTGGGCCCTAGATCTGAAGATGGCTGGCACTGGTGTGCCCTCCTTCCTGCACCACCGAGGTGGGGGAGCGATGGAGGTGGCCACGGCGCCACGTTCGGCCAGATCTATTGGTCAGGGAGTCTCGACTGCAATTTTGGAGAACTTCTGGAACACATCCTCAGCGGTACCTCCACGATGGTTATATATCATCCATCTGCTGACTCTAATGGTCGTCGGGTGGCCCCTCAGAAGTATGATATTGGCCTTGTGCTAGTGCAATCTCATCTTCTCCCTCCTGGTTTGATGTGGGGTATGTCCCCGCATTCACGGATTTGACGGCGAAGCGACGAAAAATAAAAAGGGGAAATGATGAACACGAACGCGAAAGCGGAAGATACACGAGAGGTAGCCTTGGATCGCAACCACAAACCTACCTTGCTCTTGATGGCACATTTTCTTCACCGGTGGACCAACCAGACCAATGGAAACCCGAAGAAGAGATTGCAAGCGCTCGGTAGATTCCTGGGGGAGGAGAGACACTGACGATAGAATCCCATGGGAGAGACCGACTATAGTAGAATCCTCACACCAAGAGAGACTAAGCACAAGGAGAGGCCTTGGTACAACTCAAAAGAAGATTGTACTGAAAAATCTTGGAGATATCCACAAAGGGATCATAGGAGCACATGCTCTAGGGTTTCAGATCTATTCTAACTCCCAAACTGAGGAGGGGTTATATTTATAGTACCAGGCGAAAGGGCAAGGGATACAAGTCCCGAAGGGCCAAAACTGCGTGTAAGGAGGAGGTTGTCGGATTGTCCGTGTCGTGGTGGGATCACGGCAGATGCCATGGGTATGGCTTAGTTGGGGCCGAACGATCGTTGGGGGAATCCGGGGAGGGTTTATGCACTCAAGACGTGCACAAGCAAGAATACGCAAGAAACCACAAGAACATGAGCAAGAAACCAAAAAAGCCAAGAACACAAAAGACACCACGATGTACCCAGGTTCGGGGCCTTCGTGAGGAAGTAAAACCCCTACTCCTGCCTTGCCTCTCTCAATATATCAGTGTGGTTCTCAAGTACAAGGTGCTCCTCGAGCTGAATGTTGCTACCAAAGTGAGAGCTCGAGTTAGGAGATGAAACTACGAAGGGGGAAAATGAGCTAGGGTTTTTGTCCCTCTCTCCTCTGGAGGTAGAGAAGCCGCATATATACACAGGCCGAAGTACATTTTTACCCCTGCCTACAACTGACAATGGCATGGCCAAAAGGTAGAAGACAAGCCTCTGCCTCCTGCCAGCCCAACGGCCGGACTGTCAGGCCAGCCAGGCCTAGCTTTCCTCTTCGGGTCATACTTCAGTAGCCTGCCGAGGTCTAGCCTGTAGACCTTTCCCGAAATGGCCAAGTCAGCTCCTAGGCCCCCGAGCTTCCGGGAATCTCGTGGACGGACCTCGCCGTCCTCTGAAGCCTCGGGCTACGAGCTCTGCGGCACCCGTGACCTCTCTGACATGCCTCGATCCTTGCTGCCAACCTCGGATAACACTCCTGATCATATACCTCGGTGGAGAATATCTTATTCCTGTGGTAGCCAGCTGACTGCCCCGAGGTTGATACCTCGGAGGATATACCTCGGAAAGTATACCTCGGACGTACACCTTACGTCGGATGACGCCTCCTGCGTCCTTGCTCAATCGTTCCCTCGGACAGCTTACTGCCTTAACCTTACATGTCTTTACCTCATCATTACCCTACCCGGGGGTAACCCCCCGACAGTAGTCCCCGAAGCTGATGTGGTCTCGCAGCCTCGGATGAAAGGCCGCATCAGGTTCAACCCGAAACCACATGCGCTACAATGTTTTGCAGGTTACCGAACCAATACTCCGAGAAATCCATCGGTCTGTTTCTCGGGCCATGCTGCTTTTCCGAGGTATCCGCCGAGATCTCGGACCTCAACCCCTCGATTTCTGCATCCTTACTGACTTCGGTCAGAGAACACTGTTCACGTGTCCCATCCGTCACTTCCTGGTCCACGATAGTCAAAGCACTCGAGTGCTTTCCACCACGTGGCCCACGTCAGCGGAGGTTTCCCGCTCGCGCCGCTTCGCGCTCCAGTAACCGCGCCGCACGACGGTTTGCCTCCTGCAACCGATCCTGTGGCCTGCTCGCCCACCGCTATCTTCGTGCCACGTGGACCATTGTGCACAAACGATCCCACTCGCCGCTCCGATAACCGCGCGGTAGTGCGCAGTTACCGCCCGCGGTTATAAATATGGGCCCGGGGCAGTGCTTCCCTCTTCTTCCTCATTCTCTCGCCGTCTCGCCTCCATCGCCACCAGCGCCGCCGCTTCCGGTTGCGAAGAAACGCGTTCCAGCCGCCGCCGACGAGCAGCTCCTTCGTCGCCGCCGCGACCGCGTCGCCGGCGCCGCCCTTCAGCACCTCGTTTTCACGGTATGTACTCCCTTTCTTGATACCCTAGGCATTGCCCTAGGTTTCTTCCTCTTCGCGCTTTGGTTCTTCATATGTTCTTGAATAAAATTCTATTTACCTCCTCCGGTAGATCTTACTCGCACACTTCTTTGGGTAGAAATGAGTTTCATACCTCGGGCAGACGTTTGCCTAGCATATATGTGCCTCTATGTACATTAGATAGCCGTCCGACTCCTCCTGAGTTAGCCAGATATAGCCTTAGATTCCAGATTTACTTTTTCCTTTGCTAAACTTCTGTGCATTCTCTGCAGATTGATTCTGCCGAGATGTCTCCTCCTGAGACTTCGGAACAAACCGAGGTTCCAGACCTCGAACTGGAGGTCGGAGAACGAGCCGGCTGGGAAGGTTCGGATGTAACTCCGGATGAAATCCAGTGGCTCAGGGCAACTCGGCGGATTCCCGCCGGGGTAGAATGTCGCCTGCCGGAGGGCGAACTCGAGCCTCAAGTCAAGGAAGGGGAACGGGTGGTCTTCGTCGCGCACTTCCAGCGCGGCTTCGGACTGCCCGTTAGTGATTTCTTCCGGAGCTTCCTCGACAAGTTCGGACTCCAGGTTCATCACCTCCCCGCCAACGCCATCACCACTCTCTCCTGCATCATTTCCTTCTCTGAGGGATACCTCGGCCTCAAAGCCACGGTAGACCTCTTTTCTCGCTACTTCCAGCTCAAACGGCAAGTGATCCCGGATCCGAAGAACAAAGATCTGCCCAAGCAATTGACCGCCTGCGGAGCCGCCACCGTAGCTCCTCGCCGAAACTCCATCTTCCCACGTATCACTACTCCGGACACCGTTCGCAAGTGGCTCCGGACGTGGTTTTACGTGAAGAACTCCGGAGAAGAGGACCTCCTCAACCTGCCGGCGTTTAACCTCAGCCCTCCTACAGAACAGCTCAACTGGGACTACACTCCCCCTCACAGCGGCGAACTCAAGTCCATCCATGAGTACATTGCGAAATGGCAGGACCCGGAGGACTCCGGAAATGACGGGAAAGTCCTGACGGCTGATGACCTGGCCTGCACATTCGTGAAGCGCAGGGTCTCCCCTCTCCAGGCGAGGTCTCACAAGATCTGCCACATGAGCGGTCTTTATGACCCCACCCGCCATACGCACGTTGCACTGGACAACGCCGCGGTAGCTCGGCGAGTCCGAGCTATCACCAAGTCCAAGATCCCTGACGCTTGGACATGGGGGAGAGAACCCCACTACCGGACCAAGCCAGCGAAACAGGTACGCTATTCCGACGTTTTCTTCTGTACTCCTTTACCACCGAGGTCTTGCTACCGACGTTCACCTTGACCATTTTCTTCCTAACTCCTTTTCATATGTCTGCCATACAGCTGTTCTCCCGCCAGACCGCCGAGGATGGAGTCCATCCTGCGGACCACTTCGGCAAGGATCTCCCTGTCGAGGACCCACCATCCAACGTGGACCCTGACAACGAGGATTATATGCCCATTGCCTCGGCCCGCGTCACCACCGCGGGTAAGCCTCAAGCACAAGCTTCAGTTCAAGAGATTTCGGATGACGAGGAGGGGTTTCTCGTCATGGAACCAATAAACGCGGTACCTATCTCCTGCCTTCCTCACCTTCCGAACTTTACTCCAGCAACTAGCCGGAAACGCGCTGGTGCCGCAACTTCGGCCGCCGAACCATCCGCCACTGGAGCTTCCGGACCCTCAGAGGCTCCGGTCAAGAGACGTCGGCTGAAGAAGTCCGGAAATCCTCCTCATGCCCGAGGGGGCAAGAGGTTTCCTACCTCGGATGGGTAATGCTCTGCCTCTATAGCCAACAATGTTTGTTGCTTAAACATATTACCTCGGTATTAACACTTAACCATCTTCCCTTCGTTGCAGTGACCCCATAGACGTGGATCAGGAGGTATCCTCCATGACTGCACCCGTTGGTGCCTCTGAAGCCACGACCACCCCGACGAACTCTCGCCCCGGATCTCCTCCACCGAGGTCTGGCCCGGCCTTGGGGAAATCTGCCCCCACCCGAGGTCAGACTTCTCCGCGTCCTCAAACGGATGCGGGGACCAATCGCGCCAGAACTCCGGCTACCGCCTTGCCGGAGCCTCGACTCTCCCCCGCAGCCAGACTACCCGCAACCCACAACAGCAACAGCAGAAGCATCAGCAGAAGCAACAGCAGAAGCAACAGCCCAAGCAACAGCCCCAAAAACCAGTTCGCCAGACTACCTTGCCGTTGGAGAAGGGCAAGGAGAAAGAAAAAGAGACGGTGAAGTCCAAGGCCACCCCCAAACCAACATCTGGGTCTGGCACCCTGACTATTTCTTCTCCTTCAAGGATGCAACCGAGGTCTCCTCCCCCGGTGACACGCCGCATTCCTCCATTCGCCGCACCCGTTGATGAGACTGCTCCTCCGGCCGAAGAATATGCTCGGAGGGCATCTCTTATCTTGGATAACCGGCCTGCTTCAAGCTCCGAGGCTGCTTTGGCCTTGGAGGCCTCGGTTAGGGGCATCGAGCAGGGCGGACCGTGGGGATTTCTGCCTCTGCGCACTGACAGTGACCAGAGCCTCGGCTCCTTGGAACACTACAATGCAGACTGGAATTCTGCAGACGAGGTCTCCTCGGCCTCCCTAGCTGCTCCGGTGGCTGAGCATCCTGCGGGAAACAGCGCCTGCGGCCGAAGCGTATATGATCTACAAACCGCTGCCCTGCGTGCTGCTCAAAACATCGACGTAAGTTCTATTCTCTTTACTTTCATGCAGTATCTCATCTACTATCCACCATTCCCAGTCCCCGAGATTCGAGGTAAACTATTGACGCTCCGCCGGAGTTAAAATTGTTTGGCTTGAATCTCAACTTTCAATTTTCATCCGACGTATCCAAACCATTTTACCTTACTTTAGCATGCACCTCGGGTACGAGTCCCCGAGACTCCTGTCGAGGCATACCCCGGCAACATTTTCCCAATGATTTAACTCCGAGTCCCCCGAGACTCTTGTCGAGGTATAGCCTTTCTAACCGAGCTATGTTTTTCTTCCTTGCAGAATACTATGAATGTCCGCACGGATATCTTTCATACCCTCTTGTTTGACCACAAGAAACTCCACGACGAGCACAAGGCCGTCCTTGCAGAAAAGAACTCTTTGGACGAGAAGCTACAACAAGAGAAAGCCGAAGTAGCTCGTCTGGTAAAGGAGCTCAAGCGCATCACTGAGCTGCGGACGTCTGAAAAAGAGCAGCTGCAGGCGGAAAAGGCCAGTGTTGTTGAAACAGAGAAGAAACTTCGGGAGGATGCCGCCAAGGATCACCAGGAAGCGCTCCAGTTAGCCGAGACCCGCGCCACCTCGGCCACAGAGGCTTTGGAAGCTCTGCAAGCGCAGGTCAACCAGTTTCTCCCGACGCTGCAAACTATCAACCGCGAGATGGACGGTAAGTTTCTTGCCTCCCTTAGCTTTGCTTCTTCCTCAACAATACCGGCTCTTTTGCCGAACTATCTCTTTCATTATCAACATGCTATCCTTCTGCAGAGCATTTCACCTACACCCAAGTCTCGGCCCGCAGTATCACTGCTCGGCACAGGGAGAGGCGTAAGGAGACGAACCCCGTCTGGACCGTTGAGGACCACATCGTGGCCATCAAGGCTCGGATCAATCCCTTGAAAACCATTGGGTCGGAACTTCTTGATGCAGGTGCGTCTGCTTTCCGAGCCTTATGGCCTCTTGCCGACGCTCCCAAATCTACGCCCGAGCTCGCCGCCCAGCTTCGTGACACCGAAAGAAGATTGCGAGAGTGGCGCTCATCTTCAGCTCGCGCTGGAGCTGATGCCGCTCTCAGGTTTATCATGACTTGGTGCGAGAAGATCGACCTCAAGAAGATAAACTACTTTGCTGGATATGCCACCACGAAGAACTTGAGCGAAGGAGACACCTACTCCGACGCCGAGGATTACGAGCCAGAAGACGAGGAATACGAAACAGAATCCGACGTCGAGGCCGAGCAAGGTGACGGCGGTGAAACCCGCGAAGCAGAAACCGAGGCTTCTCCACAACCTGGTGCCGAGGTTACTGCCGACGTTGCCAGCACTTCCCAGGCTACCTCGGCTCCGGACGAAATCCCTGCTACATCGGCTGCTGCCGACGTAATTCCTGATGCCTCGACCTGAACTTATGCTTGGCCAAAAAACTTCATTAAATCCCCGGTATGCCGGGACGCAGATGTAATCAAACTTAAGTAGTTCCTTTGCTACCTCTATTACTATCATGCTCATTCGAACCATGCTTTTCTAAGCTTTATGTCGAATCCTTTTGAATGATTGCTCGAGTTTACTTTCGTGTTTACTATATTTGGCATTCTTTGCTCTTGTCTGCCATTCTGGCGTTCGACAGTCGAGTCACAAGATTGTTGTTCATAGCATACAGTACTTGGTAAATTCCGAGGTATGTTTCAAAGTCATCCGACATAAAAAAGAAGTAAAAACAGGGGTTAGTAAACGACATATGCCGAACTGTCTTTTTGGACCGAGTCCCCGAGTTCATTTTCATGTTTCCCATGTTCTTTCGTCTTTGCTCTTGACTGCCATGCTGGCGTTCGTCAGTCGAGTCACAAGATTAGTTACATAGCATACAGTACTTGAAGTTTGAGACGAGGTTCAAAATAGTTCGGCATACGAACGAAGAAAGAGTACAAACAAAAAGAAACATGCAATCATAAGAGCGAGGCAGTCCCCGAGCTCACTCTCGAGGTGCCGAAGTTTTTATTTAAAGATCAGCCGAGGTACATACATTACTTCCTTCAACAGTAGAAGGGTCGGAGTAGAGCTACATTCCATGGACGCTGAAGCTCCATCGGGTCTATCCAGCCCATCTCCCCTTGGCTCCTGTGCATCTATAAGATAGTACGAATCATTGTGCAAGCTCGGCTCACAATGTATGGTCCCTCCCATGGAGGTGACAACTTGTGCCGACCTTTGCTGCGCTGAACAAGCCTCAGCACTAGATCTCCTTCATTAAACTTTCGGGGTTTTACATGCCGACTTTGATAGCGTCGGAGACCCTGCTGATATATTGCTGACCGAGATAAGGCCAATTCTCTTGCTTCCTCGAGCAGATCTACAGCATCTTCCCGAGCTTCTTTAGCCTCGGCTTCTGTGTACATTGCCACTCTGGGCGCATCATATTCAATGTCGGTTGGCAGCATTGCCTCGGCCCCATAGACCATGAAAAATGGCGTATAGCCAGTTGATCTGTTCGGTGTGGTCCTTAGACCCCACAGAACTGCTGGTATCTCATCGATCCAACACCCCGGTGTTTTCAACAGTGGTTCTACTAGCCGAGCTTTGATTCCGGCCAATACCAATGCATTTGACCTTTCTACTTGCCCATTAGCCTGTGGGTGAGCCACCGAGGCTACATCAAGTCGAATTCCCTTACTCATGCAGAACCGAGCAAACTCTCCGACAGCAAAGTTCGTGCCGTTGTCTGTAATGATACTATGAGGATATCCATATCTCAGGATTATTTCCTTCAAAAAGGTCACCGCCGTATGACCATCCACTTTTCGGATTGGCTTCACCTCGATCCACTTAGTGAATTTGTCCACCATCACCAGTATGTGAGTCATATTGCCTCGGGCTGGCTTGAATTCTCCCACCATGTCCAGACACCAAACTGCAAAGGGCCACGTGATAGGAATGGTCTTGAGCGCCGAAGCTGGCATGTGCTGCTGCTTGGCGAACCTTTGGCACCCTTCACATTTCCGAACTATATCTTCTGCATCGGCATTGGCGGTGGGCCAATAGAACCCGTGCCGGAACACCTTGGCCACCAGAGCTCTTGTGCTGCAATGATGTCCACATTCTCCTTGGTGGATTTCTAAAAGCATCTCCTTGCCTTCAGCTGGTTCGACACACCTCTGCAACACCTCGGTCACACTTCTCTTGTATAGCTCCTTGTTGATGATGGTGTATCCCTTAGCTCTCCTCTGGATTCTCCTTGCCTCGGTTGTATCACTTGGCAAACTTCCATCGGCTATGAAGTTCATGATCTGCTCCGCCCATTCCGGCACTGGATGCAGAGGAAAAAGCCTCTCATCTATCTCCATTGGTTCGGTCGCCATGATCTCCTTCATGATTTCCTCCACCATTGCTCGGCCAGTCCCCGAGTGTTGGTGCGAAGTCCCCGGGTCAGACCCGAAGTTCCCATCATCTATCTCCATAGGAAAAGCTCCATCAGTCCTCGGATACTGCGAAGCAGTCCCCGAGTCCGGCCAAACGCATCCGACGTCTACCTCCATAGGAATAGGCTCAGACTCCGAACTTGGCGGTAAGAAAATTGACTCGGAGTCAGGCGAGGGCTTGATTGAAGGAGTTCTCAAATGGTTCAGCGCTATCCCCGGTGGCACCGGTTCTTTGGATGAACCGAGCTTGGACAATACGTCGGCGGCTTCATTCTCCCCCGAGGTATGTGCTTGTACTCACATCCTTCGAAGAACCCAGACACCTTTTGCACATGAAACCGATACAACTCCATGTTCGCATCCAATGCATCCCAAGTGCCGGTGGATTGATGCACCACCAAAGCTGAATCGCCGAAGCATTCTATACGCCGGACACCTATCTCCTTTGCCACCTTGAGCCCATGGATCAGGGCCTCATACTCCGCCACGTTGTTCGACGCCGAGAAATGGATTTGCAGCACATACTTCAACTGGTCTTGCTTCGGCGAGGTTAGGACTATGCCGGCACCTAATCCGACCTTGGTCTTGGACCCATCAAAGTGCATCTTCCAATAATTATAGTCCGGCAAGGGCGGCTCATATTGCATCTCGGCCCAATCGCATAAAAAGTCCGGCAGCGCCTGCGACTTGATTGCATCTCGCCTTTCATAATGCGGAGTGTATGGAGATACCTCGATCGCCCATTTGGCAACTCGCCCAGTTGCGTCCTTGCATCCGATGATCTCCGAGATTGGAGCATCACATACCACCGTCATGGGATGCTCTTGGAAGTAATGCTTCAGTTTCTTAACCGCCAGGTATACTCCGTACGTCATCTTCTGGTAGTGGGGGTAGTTTTGCTTCGACGTGGATATCACCTCGCTCAGGTAGTAGATTGGTCTCTGCACCGATTTGCCTCCTTCGTCTCGCTCCACCACCACTGCAACACTTACGACCCGGTTTGTAGCCGCAATGTATATCAACATCGGTTCATTCTGCAAAGGGGATGCCAACACCGGAGCAGTGGACAACATCTTCTTCAGCTCATTGAACGCCGCGTCCGCCTGCGGGGTCCAAGTGAAACTGGTACTTTTCTTCATAAGTTGATACAATGGTAAGGCTTTTTCTCCTAGCCGACTTACAAACCGACTTAAAGATGCAAGGCATCCCGTGAACTTCTGCACATCTTTTAAACAGTTCGGCAACTTCATTCTTTCGATAGCTCGGATCTTAGCCGGGTTAACTTCTATACCTCGGCTCGATACGAGGAAACCGAGCAATTTTCCAGCCGGGACACCAAAGGTGCACTTGTCCGGGTTAAGTTTCAACCGATACTTTCTTAAATTTGCAAATGTCTCTTCGAGGTCTTCGATGAGAGTATGCTTCTTTTTAGTTTTGATAACAATGTCATCGACATACACTTGCACATTCTTGCCCATTTGAGAATGTAAGCACTTCTGCATACACCTTTGATAAGTTGCCCCGGCATTTCTCAAACCGAAACACATGACACGATAGCAATACGCCCCGTACGGGGTAATAAAGGCAGTCTTTATTTGATCATCAGTGTTCAGTGGGATCTGGTGAAAACCAGAATATGCATCAATAAAAGACAACAGCTCACATCCAGCCGTAGAATCGATCACTTGATCAATCCGAGGTAAAGGAAAGGGATCCTTCGGGCACGCCTTGTTCAGGTTGGTGAAGTCAATGCACATGCGCCACACCTTGACTACCGCCGGTTCGTCCTTCTTTTTCTCCACGAGGACTGGATTAGATATCCAGTCCGGATGCAGCACTTCCATGATGAAGCCTGCAGCCAGTAACTTCGCCAGTTCTTCGAGTACCACCTTTCTTCGGTCATCTGAGAGCCGCCGCGTCGGTTGACGCACTGGTTTCACCTCTGGCCGAACAAACAAAGAGTGCTCTGCCAACTCCCTCGGAACACCTGGCAGGTCTTTAGCCGACCATGCAAAAATGTCCCGATTCTCACGGAGGAAGTGACAGAGCGCGCTTTCCTATTTCTCGTCCATGCCAGTACCAATGATGGCGAAACGCTCCGGGTTCTCCGAGTCCAGCGGGATTTTCTTGGTCTCCTTGGGCACCTCGAATGAAGCGCTCATGTCCGGAGTAATTAGTCCGGACATGCCGAGCTGAGTAGACTGCGCCATTGCCACCACCTTCTGAAGTTGCTTCTTCTCCGCCGCGATCACCAAGGACTCGGCTAAACTGATCCCGCCGAGGCACATTGCATAGCCTTCTTGTAGTCACCAGAAATGGTTATTATTCCCTTGGGCCCCGGCATTTTCATCTTTAGGTAAGCCACATGAGTGGAGATCATGAACTTGGCCAAGGCTGGCCTTCCCAGCAAGGCATGGTAAGGGCTCTGCAAGTCCACAACCTCGAACTCAAGACTTTCAACTCGGCTGTTATCTCGGGTACCAAAACCCACGTCGACCCAAATCTTTCCCATAGGTGCACAAGAGACCCCGGGCACAATACCGTGAAATGTACAGCTGCTAGGCTGCAACTGGTTCGGTGAGTATCCCAGCTTGACCATTGTGTCTCGGTACATGATATTTATGGCACTCCCATTGTCCACCAAGACTCGGGTGAATCTCACATTGTTGGTCGGCCCACAAAACGTCGGATCCACCACCAGTGCATAGTTTCCAGGGCTCGGCATGATCCGAGGTGTATCTTGCCTGCTCCAAGTGATCTCTTGCTCGGACCAGTTCATGTATTTCACCACCGCCGGAGATACTGCATTCACCTCCTTGGCACGCCTCAGCATACTCTTCTTATCAGTTGACTCAGTCACAAACACCACGTAGCTCTGATGTACTTCCCTATAATCATTACCGGGGTTCTCATACCTCTGATTCTCAAAGGACCACGTTTGGCTTTGGCCGGCACCACCGTTGTTGTTGTTGCCCTGGGCACTCACTGCATTCACCGGTTTCGCCTGCACCGTCTTCTGGTTTTGGGCCGCATGCACCGGGGTTGAATTTGCTCCGGTTAAGCTCTGATTCTGCGCCGCTATGGTCGGCTTATGCTGCTGCTGCGTGTTCGGATATTGAGGTCTACGCCATTGGTTCGGTGGCCCACTCCGGTTTGCCCCAGCTTTCGCCCCTTCTGCAGCGGTTCGGTGATGAAAACTACACTGCAGAGTGGTATGGTTGGGTGTTCTGCCATTCCTGCCATGATAGATACATGGTCCATTCACCAATGACTCGTAAGTCACAGGTGGTCCGGCCTCCTGCCACTGCTTCGCACCACCTCCCTGATTCTGGTTCTGGTTCGGAGTCCACGCCTGACCCTCAGTCTTCGGTTTCTGGGCGCCTCCAGGTCCGGACTGACTTGGGTTTACAGCATTGACTTGGAAATCTGGTTCTCTCCTCTTCTGCCCGAACTCTTGACGGTTATCAAACCTCGGTCCGTTGTTGCGGTTGTTCATCGGATTCCTCCTGTTCCGGGCATTCCCATCCAGCAGAGGCTGCATCGGATCGCCAAGGGCATAGGAATCAGCTATCCGAATCGTCTCGGCCAGAGTCTTTGGCATATCTCTCTGGAGCCTCTGCCACAACATGCTACCATACCGACATCCATCAGCAAACCACGCTATAGCCTGTGCTTCGATAACTCCCTCACAGGAGTTCCGAACATTGCTCCACCGAGTCAAGAATTCTCGGTCAGTCTCATTGTCCTCCTGCTTGCACGCCTGCAAAAGCTGAGGTCGGTTTGGCCTCCTGTAAGTGCTGGCGAAGTTGCTATTGAATGCCTCCTCTAAATCCAGCCAGCAATCGATGCTATTCTCCGGCAATTGTTCAGCCAGATCCGAGCAGGACCTTCCAACATGTGCGGGAGATACCGGACCGCCCATCGGCGATTGCCCCCCGCAATGTATACTGCTGAAACATAATCAGCTAGCCAATCTTGCGGCTTGGTGCTCCCATTGTACGGCCTGGTACTCCGACCCAACTGAAACTGAGACACGGTGGAGGTGGTTCCTTCATGATCCGAGGTCCAAAACACGCCGGACCAGGAGGGCCTTCCTCCTCCAACTCTCGGACATGTAAATCCGATCTAGCTTGTAGCGCGCATCACCTGTAGGCAACGTCCGAGCTCCGATACGCTCTCCCAATGCACCATCCACTCTATAGAATCCAGCCCGCTCCATGGCTGAATTTCCATCATCATATCGGTCGCCACCTCGACCGACGTTCTTCGGCTGCGGAACATACTCCGGCTCTTGCTGATACTGCTCCTGCGGCCGGGGTTGCTGCTGATGCCTCGGGGGCTGAGGTGGTTTACCTCGGCCAGCCGACGCTGCTTGCCCACCGTTCTGATTTCCCTGAGCTGAACGGCCTTAGCTCGGCTTGCATCACCTGGGCCGGGGTCTCCATTGGCTCGGCTAGCGTTGCCGACCTTTTGCTTCCCAGCTAACACCGGATCGTACACTTGCAGCTGCATCTCCTTGTTCCGACCTGAAGTGACACTCCGGGCACGATCGGCTCCTCCGACGTGTGGAGACGAGGCTTGCCCCTTGGACCCCTGGCTAACTGGCCTAATCGAATGGACCGCCTGCGAACCGCCAAGCCCGGCCTTGCGGAGGGCTTCATTTTGCTTGCTGGCCACATGCACTAACTCATTGAGCCGCTTCTGCTGCTCACGCCATGCATCTCCGGTCAACTCCGATAGCCCGGCCCTTACTGCTTCGGCTGCTCTAAGGTTCTTAGCTGGTGAACTATACACCGGCCTACCAGTAGCCGACCTGCTACTTGTTGCCTTACTCGAGCCCGAGACTGCAGCCCTAGCCATCTCCCCATAGAGGTCCTTGCCTCGGTTGAGCAGAGCAGCTTTCTTACGCCGCACAACCGGAGTAAAACCATCCTCTATACCATGTGCAGCATTGTACTCCTTCTGCTCCATATCGAACTGCTGCTTAGCCTCGGCCAGCAACCGAGCTTCTCTCAGCACCCTCTGGCGCTCTGCCTCTAACCCGGCCACCGTATGCTCCACACTTGCCTCTACTGCGAGTGGCCGAGCTAACCTATCAACGATAGCTTCTAAGGGAACTTCTTCCCTTGGCATGCCCAACTGCTCATTCTGACTAGGTTTCTCGTACGGAAACTTCGCCGTCCGACCTGATTTCTCAGGCAGCGCGGTTGGCGTCGCCTCCACCTCGGCTAGCGCGACCTTGCCAGCATCTGCCTTGCTAGCTGCAGGCTGGTACCAGCCATCATCACCTCCACACACCTCGGAGGGCGAGTGACACGCCGACCCAAAGCCGCCAGGAGAGGAGTTTCGTCGTCCACGAGCACCTGCTCCGGGTACTCGCGAACCACCTCGACAGCAACGTATGTGGGGAAGCTGCCGAGCATCATGAGGAAACCATCGGTGGGGAAAGGCTTGCCGGCGAAGCACCCCGCATTGTCGCTCACAAAGGCGAACTCGCCGATCTTGGTAACAAGGCCAGAAAGAACACACCAGAGGAGCCCGTCCGGATGGAAACTCCACCCAACGCCTCAATCTGCCCCACGGTGGGCGCCAACTGTCGTGGTGGGATCACGGCAGATGCCATGGGTATGGCTTAGTTGGGGCCGAACGGTCGTTGGGGGAATCCGGGGAGGGTTTATGCACTCAAGACGTGCACAAGCAAGAACATGCAAGAAACCACAAGAACATGAACAAGAAACCAAGAAAGCCAAGAACACAAAAGACACCACGATGTACCCAGGTTCGGGGCCTTCGTGAGGAAGTAAAACCCCTACTCCTGCCTTGCCTCTCTCAATATATCAGTGTGGTTCTCAGTACAAGGTGCTCCTCGAGCTGTATGTTGCTACCAAAGTGAGAGCTCGAGTAGAAGATGAAACTACGAAGGGGGAAATGAGCTAGGGTTTTGCCTCTCTCCTCTGGAGGTAGAGATGCCGCATATATACACAGGCCGAAGTACATTTTTACCCCTGCCTACAACTGACAATGGCATGGCCAAAAGGTAGAAGACAAGCCTCTGCCTCCTGCCAGCCAACGGCCGGACTGTCAGGCCAGCCAGGCCTAGCTTTCCTCTTCGGTCATACTTCAGTAGCCTGCCGAGGTCTAGCCTGTAGACCTTTCCCGAAATAGCCAGTCAGCTCCTAGGCCCCCGAGCTTCCGGGAAACCCGTGGACGGACCTCGCCGTCCTCTGAAGCCTCGGGCTACGAGCTCTGCGGCACCCGTGACCTCTCTGACATGCCTCGATCCTTGCTGCCAACCTCGGATAACACTCCTGATCATATACCTCGGTAGAGAATATCTTATTCCTGTGGTAGCTAGCTGACTGCCCCGAGGTTGATACCTCGGAGGATATACCTCGGAAAGTATACCTCGGACGTACACCTTACGTCGGATGACGCCTCCTGCGTCCTTGCTCAATCGTTCCCTCGGACAGCTTACTGCCTTAACCTTACATGTCTTTACCTCATCATTACCCTACCCGGGGGTAACCCCCCGACAGTCCGACACTTTTGGTGTGGAGAGTCCGAAGCATAAAGCTTCTCGGCTTCAGCTCGTAGTGGCGGGCGTCGTCAGGAGCCAGACAGTTCGACATCTCATGTCGGACAACTTAACAGTGCATCCGGGTCGATTCTAGGCTCAGACCAGAAGTCTGATGCGTCCTGTCGGACAATCCGACGTTGCACCACAACATTGTCGAACATGCGCTGGACATGTCCGACGTGTTTCCGACGCTCGCACATAGGAAACTTAGGTGCCTGATCCGGGGCCAGGGTTTTCTTCCCCATTTTCTTCTTCATCATCTCCTTGTTGCCCATCTTCATCTCCGTCTTCCAGACTTCCTTGTAAGTCTTCGTGCGGCTCGTATATGAGTACACATAGGACATTTGATTGAGGTAGCAAGACATTCAACGCAAGATCAAAGCCACACGACGATAGGGGTGATGTCACCTTATCTTGCAATGCTTTGATTAGGGTTCTTGTCATTGGACCAACAGTTGTATTGGGCGTGGCGTGTTGTTGTTGTTGTTAGGACACCCCCTATCATGGTTGGCGTGCCAAATGGGAGGGTCTTCTACAACTTTGTTGCGCCGTTCAACACCTTCACATCTCGAAATGGGGTTGTCCTCGGAGAAGGCGCGTGTGGCCGTGGTGTCGAGCTCGTCTTCATCGCCGGTGGCGAAGGACCCGATGGCATTCTACATTTCCTGTTTAGGATCTTTTTTGTGAAAGTTGAGGACTGCAATGTAATTGCTTTTTTATCTTGAGGTCCTCTGTGTAATATGTGGCCCACCTCCTACCCATGTTCATAAAAAGATTGTCGGGTACTATCAAAAAAAAAAAAGATTGTCGGGCCCACGGCCCCGGGGGTGCGCAATTGCAATCACTCGCTCAGAAAATATCTGCCTCCTCTACCCCCTGGGTCTGCGATCGATCTGGTCCTGGTCTCGTCTCGTGGTTACCGTCACCTCTCCTGTCTCGTCGTCTCCCCCAATCCTATCTCCCAGCAAACCCTAGGTAGGATTCCCTCCTCGCCATGGGTGAGCCGCCGAGCAGAGAGGAATCCCATTCATCCTTCCCCAACTCCGACGACGACGAGCCGGAGACCTCCGGATCGGAACAAGGACTCGGACGCGGAGGTGGAGAGGATGCCCATCGCCCGCAGCCTCTGCGCCAGCAGCTCGTGGGGGCCTGCCGCGCCGACGACCGGCTCAGGCCCCTCCTCACCCTCAACGTCTCCTGCTCCGCCGCCGAGAACCGCTTCATCTCTCACCTCTCGCAGGTGTCCTTTCCTACCCGCTTGTGTGTTCTCGTATGCCGTTGGTTAACTCGCTTCTCACCTCATCGGTCGGCTTCGGTGCAGCACTTCGAGGTCTCGGAGGTGGGCATGCTCGTCAGGTGCCTCTGCGTTCCCCTCGTCTCTCTGCGCGTCGGCAAGGTCGACCGCCACGGCCCCCTCCTCTGCCCAACAACCACCAGGTAGTCAACCTCAAACTTAGTAACTTCATCTGTTCTGCTGCGTAGAATTGGATTACTTCAGCACAACATCAATATCAGCTATCAGAGAAACACGCGCATGGTGACTTCTCTCTTAGATAGATTGCCACCGCTGTGTGTAGCACAAAAAGTTTCATCAATCAAATGATTAAAATTGTAGGGCATGTCTAGTTCGTTCGTTTGTTCATTGTCTATTTCTAGCATGTCTGACTGTCGCATGTATAGCTTGGCCGTGGCCACGTACTTCTTCTACCTGTCTGAGAAGTTGCATCGTTTGTCAATTTTTCCCTCACTGGGACACTAAACTTTTTGCCGACACGGCTGACTTTTCTTTTTAGTAAATTAAGCCACCTTTGTTTATGAATCATCTGATATGTATATAAACCAACTGTTGTTGATCTGCCAAATGAATTGGAAATTGTAAAAGGAAATGTATCATCATGTAGTTGTACTGGTGATTTTGGAAAACCATGTGTTACTATATCCATTTGATGTGGTAAACATTGTGTACATTCTACGTTGTTGCATCACTTTTTTACTTAGCAGTATGTTGGTGCACCACAAGTCGCCAGACTGTTGCATTTCATGTTATAAAATCTAGTCACACGGGTCAGTCTGCATTAATGAACCTCCTCATAGTTGCATGGCAATTGTAAGTCAGACAAGTGTCATGATTCTGTAAATTGTTGGGTACGACTACCATCTCCAATCAACAACAAACTGACCACTGTTCCTGTTCGTCTGTAGTTGCCCTTTTCATATCATTACTCCATTCCAGTTATAACTTACTTCATGCAGCTACCGCGCTGTGTTGTAACATGTGTTTTTTTCACATGATTTTATTCTTGCAGTTATCTCTGCTATTTTAGCATTTTCTCTGCTTTCAGTATTAACATGATGTTTCTTCTTGTTTGTGTACTTCATGACACATAATACTTTCTTTTTGAGTAGAAGTGTTTTCAACCATCCCACCTAATTAAGAAGGATGCATGCTAGAGATTGTTGATTCTAGGATTACATGTTGCATCTTATTAGTGATGACATTGTTCATCCACCAAATAAATATATGTTTCCATTTGTAGGTTATTTGGGCTTGTGTTCTCTGATATATGAGGAAAGAGAAGGTAGTTCCTCTCATGGCCTTACGGTATTATGTTACCTGAATTGATAATGACTCATCAAAGTCATGATTGCAGTCTTATATGAGATTGGATCAGTAGGATACTTGACTACATGATACTTAAGATGAAAATTTTGATGGCACTTCAAAGAGTCTGATATCTCATTTGTTGATATTCTTACATATTTCCTGTGTTGCAGTTATCATGTTTATGTTTTGTGGTTGCAGCTACCTTATTGCAGGCTCCTCCAGTGTTATTAGTTTACGGAGTAGTTTACTATTTGCTTCACTGCACACAATTTGTGATACATGCCTATGTAAAATATGCTCACACCAATATTTATTCTAAAACTGGTTATCTTATGCTCAAAAAGATGTTCCTTTCATGAACTGTTTTCTGTTTGCTAGCTGTGTGTCCGTCCCCCCTGTAAAGATACCACGCGCATACTTGATGTACCCTGTCTCTACTTTGCTACATATGTCTTTTTTTAATTCCCCATGGATGTTGTTTATCAACATTTCTACGATTGGCAATCATTTCTTTCCATCTTTCAGTTCAAATTGATTGAGGCTTCGCCTTAAAAATGGAGCTCACTGTCTGTAAATGACTATGGATGGTTCGTATTTACTTTGTCCTAAATTTTCACACTATGTTCTACAGATACTGTCCTCCGCAAATTGAAATTTACTTTAGATTTGCTCATGTGCAAGTAAAATCACAACTCGGCAGTGCTATTATTTGTCAAAAGTAGCCTAAATGGTATAATTCTTGATTTGTTGCATCCTGAAAAAAACATTGAACGATGCATGATTCTTTCTTCACGAACTCGCATCAAACAGTGGAGGGAACTAGCTGCAAACACTTGGCCCCATCTCGTTTCCTAGACTATCTGTATTAAATTCTGCGACTTACTCCGATGAAAAGGCAAAGCTGCTGTTTTTATTAACAAACATTTGTAAAATACTGTAATGTTGTATTTATGTTCGATTCTCTTGACTTATTTCGATTAAAAGGAAAAATCTGCTATATTTATTTAGTCTTTCAAGTACTATATGTTGGTACTTACTGTATGAAGGTTTACCCATGATACGATGCTGAGCAACATAGATTTTGCACTATCCTCCAGTATTTCCTGTGGAAATCTACTTGTGCGTTTAGGTCTCAATGATCTATGGATCTATCACTTATCTCTGTGTTCTTTCCCATGTCTATTCCTTGCATTCAAGGATGTCTTCAATGTAATCTCCTTTAAGTCATAGCCATTTTTTATTGAAGTTCCTCTGTGATCTGAGTGGATTGTGTGCTTTTGTGGGAGCAAGTCACCGAACTGTTGTGATACTTAAAAAATATAATTTCTCTTATTTTATCTCTTCATAACAGTAATTCAGGAGTCTCATATGTACTCATTTCCTATGTACAGAGGAAAGCTGAGCCTTGGCCTTCTGCCTTCATCGAGCATGCGCCTTACCTTCACTGGTGATGATGGTCATTCAGAGCAACTAGCACTCTTAAACGATGGTTTTGAAGTTTCAGAAGTCGGGGTTGAAGAAATATCAGCTGATAATTCTGGACGGTCTTTCCTCGTCAGGACTTCAGAATCTAAAACATTTTACTTCTGGTGTGCTGAAAAGTCAAAGGAATGTGGAATGGAGCTTCTTGCAAAGGTTTGTACTTTGTAGCTGCTGCCAACTTATCGTGTCAATGTACAAAAAAAAAACATGTGCAGTGTTTACTATGATGTGCCACATCTACTACGGAGAGCAAACTCCAAGAACTTGAGCCTATCCTCATGAAACAGAAACTGTGATATATATTTAGTCCGTCATTCAAAGTATGCATATAATGGCAGTGTGCTGATTTTCTGTCTGAAAATTTTGATACAGATGAAAAATCTACTTCAGGGAAGGCCAACCCTCTCCGATCTCACAGGCATCTCCAATTCACGACTTGATGCTTTTGTTACTAATTTACATGCTTATCTTCTTGCACCAAGTATTGGAGATGCTAAATCGTTGGGATCATCTAGCGCCCTCCTCAGTGTTTCAAGCTCAAATGGCCAACTTTTGCAACCCCCATCAGTCGTTTCCAGGTCCTCGAGGTCTCGCACCTTTGCCTCTAATGCAACAAAAGCAAGTTCGATCGGTCAAGCCAGTCTGAGCCCTAGGTCCAGCACTTTTAAAGATGGGGTGACAAGGACCTCTTGTGCTAAGGTTGTTGGGAAAGAGAAGCTGAAGTGGTGTGGGGAATGGTTAGGCCCATCAACTGCTCCGACCGATGCAAATCCTTCGATAGGAAAGAGTGTTAGCCCTGATTCAACCAGTGAGGTGTGTGATGGGGATTGCTCAAAAGATAGTGTGACTCCAGCTCCTTCAGACTTGCCTCTTTCATTTCCCTTGCTGCCACCTCTATTTCCTTTTTCGACTCGATGTCCACTCCCTGAAGGTTCTTCAGAGAATCCCTTTAAGCCTTACTATTGCTGGTGTCCGCCATGCCCATCATCACTGCAGTACAGTGTGACCCCTCTGCACATGCCAGTTACATCTGTAGAACCGTTGTTTCCCCAACCACCTCTGAGGTCACTGGTATCAAATGAACAACCATCTGCTTCATCATTTTCTGCAAAGCTGGATACAACTGATGCACCTTCACTTAATTTTCCATCAATACTGCACGATCCTTTGATTCACCTGCCACTTCCTACTTCAACTCTTGTTCCCCTGCATGGTTCTATGGTTTCAACATTTCCATTGCTTCATCTGCCGTTTCCTACTTCACCACTTGTTCCTGTGCATGGTTCACAGGTTCCAACATTTCCTTTGCTTCACCTGCCACTTCCAACTTCACCACTTGTCTCACTGCATGGCTCACAGGTTCCAGCGTTCACACCGCTGATGTCTGATCCTATTGTGCATGTCCCAGTGATTGATATGTGTTCCTCCGGTCAGGCTTATCTTGTGAGTTGTGGGCCTTCTATAAGTTCAGCTGTTCCCCTGCTCCCTAGCTTGAACCCTCTGATTCCAGAAACAGAATCGCTGGTTGAGAGAAGTGCCAGGGAAACACTAATGAGGCTTATAGCTTCGGCACCACCGTCAAGCCACCCCCAGCTGGTCAACATTCTCCCTGCAGTCCTGACTGATGTGCCTGAAAATATTTCTCGATCTCCTAATGTAAGTCCAGGGATTGTTGTAGCCAACTCGAATTGATTTTGTCTTTTCACGTGGCTTATCTCTCCTTCCTCTGTTTAATAGGTGAACGTGCATGTTGGTATCCATCGCAACGACATACTTCTTAGTTCATCTTGGGGTGCTAATGTGATTGGAAGTGGGATTGCAGCCATGGAGATGCACTCGGAGGAGGAGGTTTCCGGTGGGCATGATGCCCATACAATGGTTTCATTTACGGAGTTTGATGATGTCAATGGAGACCGTGATCAGCCCCATTTCAGGAGAATGTAGTTTGCACACAGGGATTGTCTCAAGCTCTTTGTGGGTATGAGATGTAAAAATATTTTGAACGGCAGTTGTACCACATGGTAATGGGCTATGGGGTGCACGCAGCCTGTTTCCTATGGTCTCTGTCTAGCTAAAGGGCCGATTTGGTTCGTAAATGTAATTAGTTGTCTCTACTGTATTTTAATTTGGCAAACAAACGGCAAAGCTAGTATTTGCTCGTGCGCAGTTCCTTGTTCGTGTTATGTGGTCAGTACTTTATTTTTATGTACATATGTCACAGTAGCTTGTACTTTTGTGCGTCCGGGAATCTGGGGTTCTGTCATTATGCAGACGATATAGTTTAGCCAGAGCTCGTAAATGCGTCCAACAGTTCTTGAAAATGTTCTCGGAAACATGACGTTTGACAGTAACATATTTTCACTCCAAAAAGACAGTTACATACTTTCTTAAAGCTTTGACTACCGGTATTGCTGTATATAATTTGTTTTTTTTTGAAACACAGCTGTCGACGGCAACGTCGCCTCACACTGACACTGAAGAATATTCCGCCTAAATGCGAAACACCAATGTCAAATGTGTGAGATTTGAACTCTGTTGGGCTAGGGTATAACCACCCTCCTAACCATCCTACCACAGACATGTTCTCATGTACATATTGGGTTTAAACGGTGGAAATAATGCTAGATTTTGATTTCTCCAAAATGTATTTTTGTATATCATAAATATCTTGCGTTTTATACGTGAATATGATTATATCCTGAAAAAATTAACGGTCAAAGTGATACTTGAAAATGTGTAAGAGCAACTTTCCGAAATAAAAATTATCGCTCTTGAGGAAATTAGTTATGATGCCAGGTAATTGCTCAAGGGCACAAATCGCTCTTCAGTAAGAGATTATATTCTTGGCTAGCTCAATATTACTTCCCATAAGAACTTTGGTTTTGCTAAGTCTCAGCTAGCTGAGACATAGCTTATGTCTTAGTCACATTTATGGCCGTCCGATCGTCTTTTTGCTTTGCGATCCGTGTTTTTGTGGGTTGTCCCGTTTTGTCTCCTGCTCCCACTGTTGGGCTTTGTTTGAATTGTTTTTTTTTTCCTGAGCGTCCCTAACAGGCTGGGCCGACGCTTCTATCGGGCTTTTGTTCGTTCTTTTTTTCTAGAGTTTGGCTGGCTTTGTCTGAATTTTTTTTTCCTGAGCGCCCCTAACAGGCTGGGCCGAAACGGGGCGGTTCTATCGGGCTTTTGTTCATCGTTTTTTTTCTGGAGTTTGGAAGTAGACTGGGCTGGATTTTTATTTTGAATGTCCATTTTGGGTCTGATTTAGGTTATTTTTCTTTGTAACGTTTTTTTGCAAAAATAGATACACGGGCTGTTTTCTTATGGTTTTTGTTTTTGCTTGGGTCCTTTTTTGTATTAATTTTTTTTGTCTGTTAATTTTTCTAATTTTTTTGAATAATATTGTATTTGTCTTCTTTTTTGAATTAAAATAATTTGTGTTATGTAATGGATGATTATGTGAACTAGTTTTTTTGTGTTGATTTAATTGTGGTAAGGCTTATTTTTGATTAAGTTTGAAACAATCTTAGAATTGTTTTTTTTTCTTCTGGAATCCGTTTTGCAACTGAGTTTTTTCTCAAGACAGGCCAGTTGCAACTGCGATTGCAACTGAGTTTTTCCCTTAGACAGGGCAATTGCAACCGCACGTTCTAAATATTGTCTAGTTGCAACTGCAATTACAACTGAGTTTTTTCCTTAGACAGGCCGGTTTCAACTGCACTTGCAACTGAGTGTTTTTTGTAAGGTTGACCTGTTGCAACTGCACTTGCAACTGAGTTTTTATTTTTTATTTTACTTTATTAATTATTATTTTTTAAGCCAGTTGCAACTGTGCTTGCAACTGAGTTTTCACCGAGACAGGTCAGTTGCAACTGGCATGCAACCGATTTCATTCCTTAGACAGGCCAGTTTTCAAGTACACTTGCAACTGAGTTTTTTTTTGTAAAACAGGTCAGTTGCAACTGCACTCGAAACTGATTTTTTTTGTTATATTTTCTTTATTAATTTAAATTATTTATTTATTTTTGGTTTTTCTGGGAGCCAGTTATAACTGCACTTGCAATTGAATTTTTTCTCGAGACATGCAAGTTGCAACTGGACTTACAACCGAGTTTTTTTCCTGAGACATGCCAGTTGCAACTTCACTCGCAACTGAGTTTTTTTATTAATTTTAATTATTATTTAATTTTTGTTTTTTTGGAAGCCAGTTGCAACTGCGCTTGCAACTGAGTTTTTTTCCTATACAGGCCAGTTTCAACTGCACTTGCAACTGAGTTTTTTTTTAGACAGGCCAGTTACAAGTGCACTTACAACTGAGTTTTTTTCTTTAGACAAGTCAGTTTCAAATGAACTTGCAACTGAGTTTTTTCCTTTAGACATGCTAGTTTCAACTGCAATTGTAACTGAGGTTTTTTTTATGTAGGCCAGTTGCAACTGATTTATTATTATTATTTTTGTTATTTGTTTTAATTATTTTTTTGGAAGCTAGTTGCAACTGCGCTTGCAACTGAGTTTTTGTCTTAGACAGGCCAGTTTTAACTGCATTTGCAACTAAGTTTTTTTTTCTTTAGACATACCAGTTTCAACTACACTTGCAACTGAGTTTTTTCTTTAGACAGACCAGTTGCAACTACACTTGCAACTGAGTTTTAATTATTTGTTTGTTTTTTCATTTTAATTTTAATTATTATTTTATTTTGTATTTTGAACGCGAGTTGCAATTGAAGTTGCAACTGAGTTTTTTCCTAGATAGGCCAGTTTCAATTGCACTACAACTGAGTTTTTTTTCTTTTTAGACAGGCCAGTTGCAACTGCACTTGCAACTGAGTTTTTTTTTTCTTTAGACAATCCAGTTTCAAATGCACTTGCAACTGAGTTTTTTTCCTTCAGACATGCCAGTTTCAACTGCACTTGTAACTGAGTTTTTTTTATGTAGGCCAGTTGCAACTACGCTTGTAACCAAAACACAGATGAGCCTCTAATACCGCGAAAGAGGAAACACAATGGAGGTGTTGCAACCTCTCAGCATTCCATGTCATCAGATAACAACACTGCTAAACAGTTGCCTACCAATATAACACAAAGAGAATCTCAGTTGCCGCCTATGCAGTCAGTAAGCCTACAACACATGATCACAACAACCAACCCTGCAGAGCACACCAAATCATGTGAGTTATTCTATCCTTTTTTGATTATTATTCTTGTTCCTTCCCAATTTTCTTACAGTTTTATATTTTTTGAGCAACTCTCGCTGATTTTTTTTTGGCTTAACCCATGTGTAGCACAAGAAACAATATCAATGGATTTGAATAAGAATATTTTTGAGCAAGAGGATGGTCATTTCAATTTTCAAAATGCACCCAACGAGAAGGTTGTCTCTGTTTGTGTTTAATTCTTTTGTTGCCTTTTGTCTATGCATGTTTTAATTTTGTGTTTGATGATGCTTGTTTGGTTTCATTATTTCTAATTATGTTTTTCCTTGCAATAAATTACTTCATCGGATCTCAGAAACACCAAGACTCAATGTGCAACAGGAAATATCGGAAGAACCAACTACTGCCAACAAAATGGACACTGATATGGTTTCACCAAATATGTCCTCACATGAGCCCAGTCTTGATGTTCAACCAGAAAGACCAGATGCACCTACTGCTGCCACCAAAATGGACACAGATGTGGATTTACCAATCAGTAACTACGGTAAACAGTCGTTTTCATGCAATGCTTTTCTTTATATCCTTTTTTATTTTTTGATCTTTTAGCAACCACTGAACAAATCAGAAAGGAGAACAAAAACTTGAAGAGCCGAGAAACAAATATAAGACTATAAGGGGAACAAATTTTAGCGTGCGGAACTAATCATATTACGCGAGGACCAAAAATTTATTCTACAGAAAAACTCACGACTATCACGGGAACAAAATTTTAGCGTGTGGAATAAAAAATTAAGAATCATTGAAGAAATATGAGTGCGAAGGGAACTGGGCTATGTGAAATAATTAGCATCCATGAAAATAATCATGACAATGGGAGGAACAAAAAATATAAACGAATTGGAATAAAAAAATTAAATTCGAGGAACAGGCCACGGGTATAAGTGGAACCCTCCCTAAGAAACAGAAAAGTAAAAGAAGGTAAGAAAGAAGAGAAAGGAAAAAAAGGAAAAGGAAAGAAAAAGAAAAAGAAAAAGAAAAAGGAAAAGGAAAAGGAAATAGCCTGAAGAAACGAAGGAACCAGAACCAAGGAACGGAAAACCAACGGGCATCGTACGCTTGGGAGCTCCTCCCTCGCTCACGAACTATACAAAAGAAGCCAGCACAAAGCTACGTACTCAAAAGAAGCCAGTTCAAAGCTTAACGGGCCGAGCCCAGATAGCAAAAGTCTTTAGCGAAACGGCGGTACGAATCGCCCGGGCGCTACCGAGGGAATCCCGTCAGCACTAGACAAAAAAACAAGTCAAACGAGCCCAACAACGACTAAACGGGCCGAATTTGTCTAAGATGGACAAGGTGACGTCAGTTGACTGAGACATATCTTATGTCTCAGTCGACTGAGCCGTAGAGACACCCTAAGAACTTTGCATCGTCCGTGCAAGATTAATGTATTTTTTTTACGAAACACAGTACGACGTAGACGCTCACATATACGCGCCTACACTCAACCATATGAACGTACGCACACCCTACCCCTATGAGCACCTCCGAAAGACTAAGCCGACGGATCAGGTCTTAAGAATGACGAAGTTACCATGGGTGCCTTGTTGTCGATGGTGTCGTCTCCCACTGAATAATATTCTGCCTATATGAGAAATACCAACGTCAAACCTGATGTTTGAACTCTCATGAGTTCTCCTAACCATCATATCACATCATATCACATGCAGGTTCTGATAAATGCATTAACCTGCCCATCCTAATTAGATCTCGTGATGAGGATGATCAACATATTTCATAGGGTCGAAGAGGATAGGACACGTTGGGTTGCCTCGAAGCTCTTATTGGAAGTAGTGACCTATGTCATCATTCATTTTTATGTTCGCACATTCATGAATAAAACTCTCGGTGTGTGTTTTGCCGAAATGTTGTGAAAAATTTACGGATTTTTAAAATGGTTTTTACTACCGAGCTGGATACCGATTCGATATAGGCCCAGTTAGACCTCATGGCTACGATATGGAATACAAATACCGCCTCCGGGGATGGGGGCAATATGGGAGCTCCTTTAGGACGCCCGCTGCGTCGCTTGGGGGGAGCTACGCCTGAAGAGGGGCTACATGGACCAAGCCCACCAATAAGAATCTTGTATGCCTGTCCATTGATCATTTTTTTCGTTTTTTTCCTTTTCTGTTAATTGTTTTTAGAGAAAATTTGTGAAATGAAAAAAATGTTCTCTCATTTTGAACATTTTTAGATCTGAACCATTTTTAAATAAACCATTTTCTAAAATGAAAAAATCTGAACCATTTTAAAAATGAACCATTTTAAAAAAGTGACCATTTTAAAAATGAACATTTTTAAAATGAACCATTTTTGAGCTGAAACATTTTTAAAAAGTGAACCATCTTTAAAACGAACCGTTTTAAAGAATGAACCATTTTAAAAATGAACAATTTTCGAAAATGAACATTTTTAAATCTGAACCATTTTGAAAATGAACAATTTTCAAAATATGAACATTTTCGAAATCTAAACAATTTAAAAAAATAAACCATTTTAAAAAAAAATGAAAATCTTTCATAAATATGAAAATTCTCATGAATTTTAAAAAGAATAAAAAACAATCGAAAACATGTAAAACGACAGAAAAACCGGAAAAACTGGTAATTAAGAAGAAAAAAAACGCAGCAGAACTTTCTAGAACTTTCCGAAAACAAGAAAACCCGGTCTGAAAAATAAATGGGCCGGCCCAGATGTTGCGTCAGGTGGGGCTTCTGTATGTGCGGGGGTATGCATCGGAGCGTCGAACCGACGCAACGGGCGTCGTATAGGAAACGCCGGGCAATATGCAGAGATATGCATGCTGATGTCCAGTTCGCTGTTGCTGGGCCATTAAAATGGATTTCTAATCCTTTTCACGCTGAAGTGAAGGCTCTCTCCAATGCCATTCAGGCATTCAGCTCGCTGAACAAATGGGTGTCGGGAGGGCTGTCTTTGAGACTGATTGCCTGAATCTAAAAACTGCTATGAACTCCTCTGAACAAGATTTTAGTCCCTGGGTATTCTTATAAGCGACATGAAATTTCGTCTTCGTGTTGGCTTCATCGATGCTAGTGTTGTCTTTGCCCCGAGGGGTTGCAATAGGCCAGCTCATGAGCTTGCGGCCTTGGGTGTTGGTTTAGCTCCAGTACAACATACGATCTGGACTTCGAGCTATCCCATGTCTGTAACCGGTTTGGTGACCGGCGATATGGGCGGTGTCTTAATGGAATAGGAGTGTTTCATGTCAAAAAAATAAAAAAAATACCGCCTCCGTACACGTGGAATAACCTGACGCCTATATCAACGTACCAATGTAGCATGAGCGAGGATTAAGCGCCACCCTGAACAATCTGACGCCCTATATCAACGTACCTATTTGAAATGAAAAGTTCAGTTTCAACCATAGTGCAACCGAAAAATATTCAATTAATTTCTTTTCAGCATATATGAAAAATGGTTTTGCTAATTCTCAATCGATTGAGAAATAACTTAGCGCTCAGTCGAATCATCCGCCCTTCATCCAGTGCGTCACGATTCGTGCAAATCCTAGACTCCTTCCTCGCGACGACGGCGGCGCCAAGCTGAGCTGGAGCCGCCGGAGCAGCGGCTGGCCACGGCGGAGGCGGCGAAGGCGAGGAGCAACTTAACTTGGGGGTTTTCGGGTTCGCCGGCGCCGGAGAAGAAGGGGCGGAGGTTATAGGGATGACCGGGACGACGGCGGACCAGCGGAGGAGGAGCTCGGGGCAGGGCGGAGCGGCGAGGCGTCGCGACAGCGCGCCGGCCGCGTGCGGGGTGGACGACGGTGGCTGTGGGGGAAACGAGCTCGCCGGAGTTGAGGAAGAAGAGATGACGTCAGCGAACTAAAAACTAACTTAGTTCTCCGACTGCGCCCTAGGCGGACCCAAAAACTAAGAAAAACAGTTGGTACCATTGTGAAGTATACTGATGCATTCTGGGACGTGATTTTTTTTTGCGAAACACAGTACAAACGTAGACGCTCACATATACCACGTGCACAAACTCACCCCTATGAATGCACGCACGCACACCCTATCTCTAGCCTCCCACTGAAGAATATTCCGCCTAAATGAGAAACACCGGTGTCAAACCTGGGGTTTGAACTGTGGTGGGCTAGGATACAACCACTCTCTTAACCATCTTGCCACAACTAAGTTCTCTGGCAGTGAATAGTTTGCCTCAACTATGACTATACCGAAACGGAGCTTGATATCGATTCGAATACGCCAGCTTGACCGCAATTATAGGTACGATACGGAATACATGTGGAATAAACTGACGCCTATATCTACGTACCAATGGTATGAGCGAGGATTATGCGCCGCCCTGATCTAGGTTATTGATTGATCGCACAGATCTCATCAGCAATGGCGGCAGGCGATGGAGACGGCGCGACGACCATGGACGGGACGACGGATCTTTCCGGCAAGCCGGCGGTGAGGAGCAAGACAGGGGGTGGAGGGCGTGCCCCTTCATCCTGGCCAACGAGTGCTGCGAGCGGCTGGCCTACTACGGCATGAGCTCCAACCTAGTCAACTACATGATCGACCGCCTCCACCAGGGCAACGCGGCCGCCGCCACCAACGTCAACAACTGGTCCGGCACCTGCTACGTCATGCCCCTCCTCGGCGCCTTCGTCGCCGACGCCTACCTCGGCAGGTTCCGCACCATCGCCGCATTCATGGTGCTCTACATCGCCGGCCTCGTGCTCCTCACCATGAGCGCCGCCGTGCCGGGCATGAGGCCGCCCGATTGCGCCGACTGCCATCCGACGGGGGGCCAGCGCGCCGCCTTCTTTGCCGCGCTCTACCTCATCGCCGTCGGCACAGGCGGGATCAAGCCATGCGTGTCCTCCTTCGGGGCCGACCAGTTCGATGACGCCGACCCGCGCGAGCTGAGGAGCAAGAGCTCCTTCTTCAACTGGTTCTACATGTCCATCAACGTGGGCGCCCTCGTCGCATCCTCGGTGCTCGTCTGGCTCCAGATGAACGTCGGCTGGGGCTGGGGCTTCGGCGTCCCCGCCGCCGCCATGGCTGTCGCCGTCATTAGCTTCCTCATGGGGAGCAAGCTCTACAGGTTCCAGAAGCCCGGGGGCAGCCCGCTCACCAGGATGCTGCAGGTCGCCGTCGCCGCCTGCAGGAAGTCGCGTGTGCCTCTGCCCGCCGATTCCTCCCTGCTGCACGAGGTGGCGTCGCCGGACGGCAAGGCAGCCATCGAGGGCAGCAGGAGGCTGGAGCACTCGGAGCAGCTGAGGTGCCTGGACAGGGCGGCGGTGGTGACGGCCAGCGACTCCACGGAAAACCCTGATCCGTGGATGCTGTGCACGGTGACGCAGGTGGAGGAGATCAAGAGCATGGTGCGGCTGCTTCCGGTGTGGGCGACCGGCATCGTGATGTCGGCCGTGTACAGCCAGATGACCACCATGTTCGTGCTGCAGGGCAACACGCTCGACCCGCGCATGGGCCCCTCCTTCAAGATCCCCGCCGCCTCGCTCTCCATCTTCGACACCATCGCCGTCCTTGTCTGGGCGCTCGCGTACGACCGCCTCATTGTCCCAGCCGTGCGCCGCGTCACCGGCCACCCACGCGGTTTCACGCAGCTCCAGCGCATGGGCATTGGCCTCGTCATCTCCATCTTCTCTATGGTCGCCGCGGGGGTGCTCGAGGTCGTCAGGCTCCACGTCGCCGGCATCCACGGCATGCTGGACTCCAAAGACTACCTGCCGATTTCCATCTTCTGGCAGGTGCCGCAGTACTTCATCGTCGGAGCTGCAGAGGTGTTCACCTTCGTCGGCCAGATCGAGTTCTTCTACGACCAGTCGCCGGACGCCATGAGGAGCATGGGTGCGGCGTTGTCGCTCACCACCAATGCGTTGGGCAATTACCTCAGCACGCTGCTCGTCGTCATCGTGACGGCCATCTCCACCAGGAACGGCGGCCTCGGGTGGATTCCGGATAACCTCAACAGGGGGCACCTCGACTACTTTTTCTGGCTGCTCGCCATTCTCAGCGCCATCAACTTTGTCGTCTACCTTTGGATAGCAAAGTGGTACAAGTACAAGGCAACAACACCGACTGCACCTGTCCTGGACAACAATTAGAGCACTGCACTGCCTTTGTACTGCTAGATTTCACTATTTTTTGTAATTAGTTTGATTCATTTCGGATGAACAAAATCGGTCTAAACTTTATGAATATTTTTGGTCTTTTGTCACTGCCTCCTGTCGATGCTGCTTGGATAGGCCAGCACTTGCAACACGATTTACTTTATGTACCAATCCATTGAGTGCCAAAGTTATCTTTACAGTAAAACTTGGCATAAAACAGCATCAGTTTTTCTGGACGGCCATGCTCTGCATATACTACTACAGTTCTAGTACATGTAGAATGGAAACTGTACAAGTTTCTGTACATTCTATTGGATGTATCTCTATTGTTTCAACACAATAAAATCACATAGTAGTACAAACAGAGCCGACGGATATTTTTACATCAAGGTTGTTTTGCTCTCCCATAGCAGATCACGGGATTGCTATGCTGCAGCTCCTCTCTCCTGCTAGTGAGAGCTGCCAAGAATCATAGTGTTAGCATTCTCACATTTTAAAAACATGGTAAACGATATTTCCTACATATCCATACTGGCATTAACACTGGTAGTAATGTTCCTTTTTCGAAGGATGAGATAAGAAAATCGTATGCAGATTAAACATGACATTTATTTTTCAGCTACAGAACCTGTACAATACGTGATAGTGACTCACCTGACTACATGTCACATTCAGCTACCCTCTGGAAGTGTAATCAACCGGGATCCAGCATCATATTCCAATGCAGTACCACAGCTGATAAACAGAAATAGCAAATGTGCTATAAAATCAAAAGAACATAGGATTCACAGGTGGCTTTAATAATAAGAATAACAATCAGATGCATACTTTGCACATTTCACTTTATTTTTGGCACCACCACTGGGTATTGACAGTATAGTCCCATAGAAAGAAAGATTTTCGTTGCCACAATTTGGACATGGTCCCTGAATATCAAAAAGATTCATCAGTTTGCAGTCAAGTTAATCATTTGTATGACCTGATAGACAAGAAGAGAAAAATACCTTCAAAATTAATAAGTCCTTTACTATGGCATTAGTAATTGCTTGTGCTATCCAAAATATCAGAGGTAGTGCAGCAAACCATGTGAAGATGAAGCTGAATGGTTCTGGCAGCTGCACATTCATAAAGCCGAGTTAGTATATTGTATAGCATTCCTTGTATTGCATTGTGGCTCAGTACAGCATCTGAATGAAGTTAAAAAAGGAAATGTTACGAAAGTGACATGCGAACATGAGTCTAGTCTCTACCAAGCAGAGACATTTTTGTCAACACAACCTCGAATTCAAATTTGACGCTGACAGGAGATACTAGTATTTTAAAGCAAATATAAGTTGTTTATTCAAAAATAAGTTAGCATAAGAAAGTTCTAACATTATGAAAATACTACTAACTTACTGAACTAGTTAATATTCTTTTATTTCGATACATATATTTTCTTATGAACAGAATAAGAATCAATGATCAAAATTAAGTAGAATAATTCAGCAACTATAAGGAACAATGATACGAGAGTTAAGTTATGTTGAGATGAGTTGTTCTAATATCTCCAAAATTACCATTATTCCATCATTTATATACAAGGCATAAAGGGGAAAAAGTTCCAATTTAGATGAGTTGTCATATTTTCCAGAATTGTCGTTATTCTCCTCTTATTAATATTTCAGGAGCACACCTTTTTCAAAGATCTAACAGCCACAAACTATTGGCATTTCAGACTAGGTTATTGCTGGTTCAGAGAACACCTAACCTCGAGAAGATATGTGATTTCAAACCCCGTCAAATCATCCAGGAAGAAGAATCTGCAAAGAAGAAATGTAGATTAAACACTCTAAAATGGTGTAGTGATGATAACTCATCTAATAGATATACATCCCTATAAACCAGGGACAATGCAAACAGATCTCTTTTATGCTATGCTATATGACCATTTCTCTATAACACTTACAACGTAAGAGCTACAACAGCTGCTGGAACATTTAGCAGGAACATCTTGAAGTAGTCCACTGTCAAGTCACTGTACACCTGCACAATATTGCATATTTGGTCAGCATATTTTGATTAAGCAGCGTCACATTAGCTTCCTGAAATAGTTAAGATGTAAAAAATGTTAGAGATGTGTATCTATTAGATGAGTATTATCTCCATCGTATAGGAGGTTTCCTCATATTTGCTACACTTGGACGTTTATATAAACTAGCCTATGGCCTCATGGAAATACGAGTTGCATATTTCCTCACATGGCATAGTGACTAGGTTAAGATTTATTTTCCCCCTTCTGCTCTCTCATGTTTGCGCCAGGATTCCCTAGTGTCACCTTGTCCTTGAGGCCAAGTGTGACAGAAACTCCGCTGTGTTGTCTTGCTCAAGCACGCATGCGCCACCTCATATGAAGAGTTTCATGTCATCACCCTGTTGAATAGGGTGCTACTGGAAAACCACAAATGGTTTCTTCATACCCCAAAAAGTATATCCAGGATCTCCTTGCTCGCACTTCTTTTACTGATCAGCGAGCTATCGAGACTTGGATGGATCTCGGTGACCACCTCCAAGCTACTGATGGCGAGGTTCATTGTCGTCATCTTGTTGGGTGTCTTGTTAATCTTGCTTTCACTCGTCCAGATATCTATTATCCAGTTCACATTCCAGATCAGTTCGCCTCTACCCCTAACTCAGCTCCACTACAATCACCTCCTTCAGATTCAGTGATATCTCTGTTCTATTGTCTCTCGTGTCTTGCTGTCTATGATATCTCCGTGCAAAGAGTGAGGTGCGAGCTATCGCTCCATTGACAGTAGAGGTGACCTGTCTATGGTGGTCGCTTGAGGATTTGGTGTTTTTGTTGCTACATTGACTGCTCTTCTTTCAGAAAGTACTCGTGCTATTAGTATTGCGCATGATCTTGTGAACTATGAGCTCCCTATCATATCGGTGCTGCTTACTTCATGCAGTCCCGTGTGCGAATCAGGTAATTGCTCTACATTATGTGCCTTCAGCTGCAGTTAGCAGATTTATTTATGAAGACCCAAAGAGCACAACACTGCTTATAACTCAGTATTGTTGAGGCACCATGAGTATAAGGGGGTTGCTAGAGATATATACCTATTTGTTATGTAGTATCCCATTGTTTAAGGGGTTTGTTGCCACACCTGCACTACGCTATGGCCTCATAGAAATACAAGTTGCATTTTATCATAAAAAATCATCTCTAGAAAATAGTTCCCAAAGCTGCAAATCATTGTGGCACTATCAATTGAATTTGAAATGGTTGGGAGGTATTATCTATTGTTCCGAAAGTAAGTGTTGCTTTCCGAATAGTTTGAGGACCTCCAATGCGTTTCCGAATGATATATGCATGCTTTTCCAAACGAAGATCAATGTCACAAAAGAAAATAACTAATAATTGCTACTATAACCATAGATATACTAGTGGGTCTACGATGAGCAGCAAAGAAAACAAACAGCATCAGAATTCTTTTACGTTTAAATAGAAAATTGTATTAAAATACATGGAAATTATAATGAGGGAACTAGTAAAGTCGAAATCAATGATACAATAACTACCTTTCGACTGCGTAAGCTGCATCTTGGTCCTTCCGTTACGATATCACTTCCTTCTTTCTAGGCAAAGAAAAATAACAAGAAAAACTAAGTAAATTTCCGAATAGAACATGACTGCAAAATATGTTGGATCATCTCTAAATTTTTCATTTGGGTATTTAGAGTGGAACTAAAGCTATATAACATCTAAATATTACAAAAAAAACTAATATAGTCTTCAATCATGCCTAGAACATATGTATGCTATGCAAAACCACTTATATTAAGGTATAATGCATTAGTGCATGAAAATAAGGCAAACACGATTTTTCTCACTTCACGGCTCTTGGTTGCTGCTTTTATTAGCTATTTCAGACTAAACTTCTGATCTTAGACAAGTGGTCGAATCCACGTTGAAAAGCTCAATGAAAGAGGTAAATTGGTTGCCCCAATTTGCGTGATTCCCGTTGAGTTAATTTCGTGGCAATTTGAGCATATACTTCGATGAGCAATACTTACCCTTCAACTGCAACATCATAACATTCTAGTACATAAGAACGAACCTTTAACCTGAGCTTTAGATCATCAAATTCAGCATCTGTCATGATGGGATTGCCAGCCACATAGGCCATGGAGGCTTCCAAAAGCCTTTGTTCATCAGGGCCTAATACGAAAAGGAACAACACTTAGCATCAAGCATGAACAAATCAAATTCCTGAACAAAATACAAGGAATGAAACCAAACGAGAATCCCCTTACTTAGCATAACAACACTGCTTCCTTCCCACATGAGCTCTTCCTTAAGGTTGTCAAACTCTTCGTTCGACATGATTGCCGTCTTGTCATAGTAGAATGACTAGATATCACACAAAAAAGAGTAGAATTAACTAACCAGTTAATTAAGTAGAAATGCGCTAGTAGTTAGTTAAATGGTAAAGTTTTAGCAAATCATGGTTACCGTTGGACACAATTATGCACTAGCTTGAATGTACAAAACGTTAATGGCAGATCGGGTACACAACGAGTATCGAAACAGGTACTAGCGATAGGTAGAAAAAGAAGGAGGAAGAAGCACGAACGTGCCTGCAACGCCTGGAGGAACTCCTGCTCCATCTCCCCTATGGACTTCTTCACCTTCCCGTCGATGCTGCAGTAGGGAAGCACGTTGCTGTCGACGACATCGTCCTGTCGCTGCACCCGTCCCTGCGGGTCAGCCTCGGCGGCGCGAGGCCGGAGCCGGCTCCAGCGCCGTCCGGCCACCCCGCAGCCACGGCCCGGCGCGGGCGTGCACGGCCGCACCACCGTTTGGATGCGGCACCTCGGCGAGGTGGACGCGGTGGCGCAGGGCGCCCGGAGCATCGGGCGAAGGAGGAGCGAGGGGAGGCGGGCCGGCAGCGAGAGCATCGCGTCGGATGCCATGGCGTGCGCGGTGCGCGGGTGCTCGTTCACGAGCAGGTCGAGAGGGCGAGGTTTCCCGCGCGGTGGATACTTTTTGTGTGGCGCGGAGTGGCGTGGGTGAATCGGAAGGGATAAGGTCCGCCGGCGACGCTGATCGGCTGATGTATCACAAATCTTTTCAGAAATGAATTTAACTATAGAAAATTTGAACCCTCGTATGATTACTTGATTTTTTCATTGAATCAAAAATTACATTATCTTACAAATGGCACTGATATCATATTTAAGGATTATTGTAGAATATTTGGTAAATTGTTTGCTAATTGGCGATTATTTACAATGTTAAGACAACGTGTTTGAGGAAGTGAACGAGGAACTCAACGAACAAAAAAAAAGACTAGGACCTTGTTGAGTTGGGCAAACCACCACTTTGATAATCTCTATCCCATATTTTCATTGTGCAAATTTTTTAAATACTTCAGAAAGCATGATATTTATATAAGTGCTACTTCCTCCGATATACTAAAAGTGACATGGGAAATGAACTTGACTAGTACAAATCGTTAGTTGTACTTGCGCCAGTTTTTTTTGGACCGGACAGAGTATGTGAAATGCCTATTGCCTTGTGTGTGAACCTATACTATTATTAGTTGAACCCATAGGTCTATCTATGCCCCATTTTTTAGTCATAGGTTAACCCATCACTTCTTGACCATAGAATCTATACTATGTACATTGTGGAGAGTGGACAAATGACTCCCGAGCTATAGGAGCTCGTTTTTCAAAATAAAAATTTAAAATAACATTTTAAAGTTTCCAAAAATTCAGAAAACAATCCTGGAGGCAGATAATTATGAGATCTACTGGTGTGCAAAAAACCAATCAGAAATTCTTCATATTTTAGTCTGAACACAAAAAATGAAAAATGGGTAAATCTGTGTACGATGAACAATAGACATTTTGAGAACTTAAAAAATTGTCAGAATTGTCATTTTTGTGTAGCCTAAAATACAACGAATTTTGAATTGATATTTGCAATATGTTAGAATTCAATGTTATCTCTACATCTAGAGTTATGTTCCCGAATTTTTTTGGAACTTTCAAATGACACTTTTTTGATTTTTTCGAAAACGAGCTCCCTGTAACTTGGAGCCAATTGTGGTTTCCGGTACAAGATGTCATTTAGAGTATCAAGCTTGGCCTAGCCTAGTTCAAGGGAACAACGAGGACTTGGAGATGACCTATCTTTCAAAAAAATGCATTCAAAAAACTTGGATCATGATGGTACCAAGCGAGTTTATAAAAATGTAGAAGTGGAGATGAATATGAGATTTGAAATATGGGGTTGTTTTAGGAAACAAGGCATCACGTATGGGTGCACCTGGCCAACCTTACATGTTTGACCACATTATCCCAATATGGTAAGGGACTAAACAGTATCTTGTTTGACCTAGTTAGAGCCTGCCACGGGGATACATTTATCCATCATGACGGGACATGCGATGGGTTAGGAAGTCATGGTTTCAGCTATGCCACCTCAAGGTTACGCCGACGGGTGAAGCGGCAGCGCCACGCCCTCGACTCGCATCGGGAGTTTTAGCTGTTAGCTCTTCATTGGACGTGGTTGTAATTTCTGGTTCATGTGGGGTGTGTTGTACTGTTGGTGTTCCTTGCTAATAGATCTGGGGTCGTTTTCGCAATAAAATGTAGTGGTTTGTGTTGAGAAATGGATGAAATGGTTTCAAGAATGATGATCCATGAAAACCATATGCCATCGGTGAGCTTATTGATTGCTTACTTCACATACACCGTCTATGGATGAAGTGTGGCCGCCACTGAAAGTGCATGTTGCCCCATGCGTGGTTTTGGTAATTAATGACAATCCTTATGGACTAATGTTTGTATTGAGATATTCTTGTAGATCTTGTCCATAGGAAAAGATTGGAGTTCATGTGTGACGAGGGGTTAACTCATCAAATCTCATGGTTAAGGACCTAGGGTTGAGATTATGGGGAGAGAACGTGATAGTACTGGTAGTTTCGTCGGCTGACAAGCAGAGGCAAAGATTTACCCAGGTTCAGGCCCCTCGGGTGGAGGTAAAGACCCTACTTCCTGCTTGTCTGTTATTGATCGTGTGGGATTATGCGGTTACAAGGAGGCTCCGGCGAGATGTCAATCTCGCTAGGTCTTTGGTGGTTCGAGTATTGCTTGTCCAGGATCGACGGCCCTCCCAGCCTTTATAAGAGGCTGGGTCTCGGGAGTCCGTAACCGACCCTGTTTACATGTAAGGAAAGTATAAACCGACTATGCCTATGTCTAATCTTGGAGGGTACTCCATCTTGTTGGGCCTTTCGTCATGGGCTTCATGTAGGCTCTTGATAGTTGGGCCTCAGTCGACACGTGCACCAGGTACCCTTACGGTAGGGTATCCGGGATGTATATCCTTGTCAGTAGCCCCCGAGTACTTGTCTGACTCGAAGAATCGGGCATGGACTCATTCGTAAGTGCACGTCATATGCTTTGTATTATAATTGGAATTCCTGTATGAATAGCACATGTTGGCTATGTCGAGTATCTCATCGACTGTGGTTTTTGCTTATGATAATCAAGGGATAATAGCTTAGCAGGCCCAGTACACTCGACGGATCGGGACTGGTTAACTACACATTCGGGTAAACCTTACTAGCTTTCAATCAAACTCGAGTCCCCGGACTCGAATCTGGAACAAACTGGTCAGATTCGACTAGGCCACGGAGGTCTTACTGAGTCAATCTGCAGTATAGATTTGAATTTTATCCAACGCGTCCGTCAGGATTTTTCATCATGTCTGCCAAAGCTGGCCATATGGGGCCGTGCTCGCGGGCCGGCCCGTGAGCAAGCGTGCCCGGCCCGTCATGGGCCCGACACGGCACGCAGCTAAACGGCCGTGCCTGGCCCGCGGCACGCCTGGGGCCGTGCCTGGGCCTGGAGGCGAGGCCCGCGTGCCGGCACGGCACGGCCCGTTTAACCGGACAGAAACACAAAATATATATATGTGTTCACTGCGATTCGAACTCGCAACCTTCCTTCTTTGCGCTAGCCGTGCTAACCAATAGAACAATTATATTCTCATGTTAAGTTGTTAGATGGATGACTTATTGAGGTTCTGCTCCTCCCTCGTCTTGTAACACTCCAGCACACATGCAGGGCAGGAATCAGTCACGCCGCGGTGCCATCCTTCGTCTCCGTCGCCACCGGAAGTTCTGACCTTGTTCTGTTAAATTCAGTTTAACACCATCCGTTTGTTCAAGTTAATTCCGATTCAGTTTCTAGCATACAGAACTAACTGTCCCGATGGTTGCGCTCCTGCATTCCGGTCAACAGACCAGAGTTCGAATCCCCAGCACAAATATTTTTGGAATAATTGCACAACAATGGGGAAAATAGGAGGTGGGAAAAAAATGGCCCATTAGTGCTTGGCGGGCTCGTGCCGGCCCGTTTGTTTGCTGTGCCGTGCTGGGGCCTTAAGGCCAGGCCCGTGTGCTGGCACGGCACGGCCCGCCTACTTGACGGGCCAGCACGGGCCATGCCGTGCTAGGCCCGCGTAGCGCTTAACGTGCCTGGGCCGTGCCGTGCCGGCCCGTTGGCCAGGTTTGATGTCTGCTGACACGGAAAGTATAAGGATTGACGTTGCTGGAACGGTCCTTAGCCCAACTCGAAAGTTCGGCGGGTCTTACCTTTGCACTATGCGTGCAGCATCCGAGGTATTTGCTGCGGACGCAACTCGGGAATGTTTCGAGTATGATTTTGTATATGAACTGAGTCGATCCTTTTGTCGACTGACACTTTGTCGTTATTCTATCGGGTGCACGACAGTGCTCCCGATGGGAGTAGCCCCCGAGATTATGCTGTATTGCTTGTAATGGAGGATAATCTCAAAATCATTTTATCTTGAGCATCTCCAGTCGAAGAATTTTTGATATGCTCCCGATGGGAGTAATATGCCTCAGCCGAAGGAACGGTCGAGTGACCAATTTTGCCTTTACATTGCTCTTCCACACGCGAACCAAACAAGGCAGTCGAGTGACCGATATGTGTTGGCGGACTCGAATGTATTTCTGATCAAAGCGCTTGAGATGATGTCAGGGATGACGTTTTTGGCGACTGCGCTGCCTGACACGCAGTGGCGTGCGTTATGCTGTGATGGATGGGACGTGACACATAGGTGGGCCCATTGTGCAGCGCTGACCGAACGACGGTGGCGTTTGGACTTGATTTGACCACTCTGGCCCACTTTTTACGGGGCGTGATGATGGCTCCTCTTTTTGCGTGCGTAGTGGGCGGAGTGGCCGGCGACGGTTGCCCTCCGCGTTTGCCACGTGTATGGTGAGATTGCGTGCGTAACGCACGATTAGGATATGAACGGTTGTGATTGCTTTTGATTTGTGGTAAATAGGGGAACGGCGCTGGCATTACTTTTTACTTGTCATTTGCTCTGCGCGCCGCCCCTGCTTCATCGTCTTCCTCTCGCCTCCATTGTTCTTGCGCCCGAGCTCCCGCTGTTCCCCTTAGCCACCACTGCCATGGCGCCAAAGAGAAAAGCTGTTGCCGCCGACGCGCCCGCGACCGACGCGGCCGCTCTGAAGGGGAAGAAGACTGCGGCTGGCGCATCTGCGCCCGCCGTCGACCTCAAGAAGAGCGACGGCGATTGGATGAAATCCACCATCAAGGAGGCGCATCTGGACAAGCTTCGCGAGGAGGGAATGCTGCCACCCGCGGACCAGCTGTTCGTCCGCGCGCCGTCGCCCAAGGAGGTACTCCCCGAGCCTCGCGCTAACGAGCGCGTTTGTTTTGCGGAGTTTCTGCCTAGGGGTTTTTCGCTTCCCTTCCACGACTTCGTTCGTGGATTGATGTATGCATACGGGGTGCAAATCCATGATTTCACCCCGAATGGCATTATGCACATTGCCTGTTTTATGGTTTTGTGCGAGTGCTTCTTGGGAGTTTCTCCCAGCTGGGCCCTCTGGAAGTCGATTTTCATGGTCCGGCCCAACAACCGAGGCGGCCGCACCTATCCTGTTGGCGGCTTCGGGATCCAGGTGCGCAGCGACACCCGCTACTTCGCCCTGAAGCCAGTCGACTCGGCGCAAGGGTGGAGGAAGAGGTGGTTCTATGTGCGCGTCGACCAGGAAGGAGTCCCGCCTTTTCGACTGCTGGCATACTCGCGAGGACGAAGCCTGGGACCACCCGCTGTCGGCTGAAGAAAAGGCAGAAGCGGCGCCTCTGCTGTCGAAGATTGGAGAGCTGCTAAGCAGCGTAACTGGTGTGCATTTGATTGCCACCTTTGTGAAGATGCGGGTGTGGCCGCTCCGCATTCGCGCCCACCCCATGTGGGAGTACGAGGGTGCGCTCGACGCCACCCGAATGAGCAAGGAGGAGCTGTCGAAGAGCGAGCTGGTGTCACATGTGCGGTCCATCACCAGCACGAAGTCCAGCGAGCCCTGCAACGTCGACTGCCCTGTCACTCCTTATGGTCCTGATAGGCCTTTGGAGGAGGTTAGTGAACTATCAAGTTTATGATCTCCTGCTTTTGTTATTTTGTTGTGCATCTTTGTAACTTTCGACTGCTGTATTTTGTATGCAGGGCCACTCGACGCTCACCCTTCCTCCTCTTCCCGAAGATGGCCCAACTCATGAAACGGAGGTGCAAACGGTAGAAACGAAGGGAGGAGATGAATCGCCTCTACCTTCGGCTACCACATCTCCCATGGAAGAGGTCGAAGAGGAAGGGGCAGAGGAAGTACAGGCCAAGGAGCTCGCCACGACTGATAATGTGAGCGAGGTTCCCACTCGCAAGCGCCGTCGGGCGGCCCGAGTTGTGTCTTCCTCCACGAGTTCACCCGCGAAGGAATCAGATGTGAGAGATGACGGAGACTCGGGCTCGTCTCCTACTACCACAGCTGCTCCTTTGAACGTGAGCCCGTTGAGCTCAGCTCCTCCTCCCATGTCGGGTGAGGAGCTACTTTTTGGAGGCCCAAACTTTGACAACCTTGATACTGATGAGGAAGAAGAGCACAGGTATGCGTCTGAGCTTTTTGTACTAAAGTTTTTGTTTGTTGATATCTTGCTTATGTTGTATTTCGTCTGTCACTCGCAGTGCTGAGACTGTGCGCCCTCTGACTCCCCCATCCGAGAAGATGACGACCCCTGAGCACCCGGAAGTCTCTCACGTGACTCCAGAAGTCGTTCAATCAGCAGCCACGACTACTGCTATTGAGACGGCCAAGCTATGAGTGCCGCAGCTCCGGAGGTCGGGACATCAGCCGCGAAGCCCGTGCCTTGGACAGAACACGTAAGTGTCTTTTTGTCGAGTCCGCATACGGGACTGGTTATGTATAACTTATGCTGATTTCGTGTGCTTGCAGCCTTACTACCTCAACTTGGTAGAATCGGGCAAGGCTTTTGTCCAACTGGAGCAAGAGAGGGATAGCCTGCGCACCAGTTTGGAGCAACTCACTCGTAAGTGTATTTTGATTTGTAACCCGAAGTCCCTTTTGCACTGTCTTTGCTTAGTTGAGTGTTTGAATTACTTCTTGCCATCAAATTCAGATGACAAGGCATCGGCTGAGTCCCGGGTGAAGGAGCTAGAAGATGCACTCGCCAAGCAGCGTGCTGAGTCGAAGAAGGCTTTGGATGATGCCAAGAACTCCGCTGCCTTGCGCGAGAAAGAGTATGCTGAGCGTCTGGCTAGCCTCACCCGAGACGTGGGCGGTGAGTAAAATTTGCCACTTTTTGTTTACTTCTGTTGCCGCTGAATGTCGTGTAAGAGTTTCTGTTCTTTCTGATTTTTGAAGGAGCTGTTGGCGCACCGGCACCTGTAGACCAGGCGAGTGGCGATTTATCCCTCGACCGCGCTATTGGCGACCTGGACGTCGTCTCCGCCCAAGCAAGGATGCACTCGCCAAGTCTACGAGCACACTCGGCGCCGTATACAAGGGCGTGTTCCCGTCTGGCCAACTTCCATCGACTGTGGAAGGCTTCGCCGACGTCCTAGGCCCGGAACCTCCACGATGGCGAATTTTGCTCGCACCCTGACGGTACGCGGCTCAGAAACCACCCTCAAGCTCCTTTTAGGTCATGGGATAGAGGGTGACTTCAAGGCCGCTCTGTCTGATTTCCCTCGGAAGCCGGATGGGAAACTGGTGTCTCTGAAGCATGTGAACGAGCCAGCCTCGCAGCTGGCTGAAATTTTTATGACTACCGTGGAGCGCCGGTCAGCGGAGGTCGCCAATCGCGCGCGTAGGGCTAGGTCGGAGTCTGCATCATAGACTTTAGGGCCATCTTCCCTTTTGTTGGACTGTAATTATACTTTTATGATACCTCGAGTATGCTTATGCTTTTGCCACACTTGTATGGATTTGGTTCCTTGTTGTGTTTCTGCCTGTAAGGCTATGTGCTGTTACTCGCCTAGCTTTGTGATGAGTTTCTCATGAGACTTTTATGATGTTTGGAACAGAAACGGGCAGCCGCTACTTCATCTGGCTCGTCGCGGCATCGTGCTCCTACTCGATCTCGAGCTCAGGTGGCAAACGATGCCGCAGTAATGCGTTATATGAAGGCTCGAGTCGCAAAACTGGAGCAAGAGTTGAAGAGTGCCCAGAGCGAGCTGGATATGATGAGGGCGAGGCCTGCTTTACCCACTCAGCGAGAGGACTATGTGCTTGGCGAGATGGAGATCGTGAACAGACAACTCGAGTGTAAGCATGACTGCCTTGATCTCAAGAGTTCATAGTCTGTCCTTTTTGTTGATCCAACGTGCCTTGTTGCAGGTTTTGTTCCAGACTTCCAGGCGGAGCAGGCTCGTGTTGATGAGCAGTTGAACAATGCGACTGACGAACCAACGACGGGCCGTCAGCACTTTCGCTTGGATAAGAACCGAGCGCGCATACTCGCAACTCTGAGGATCGAGTGTGGCGGAGCACTATGCTGCTCGAGTTATGCAGGTCGGCCTTCAGTCGAATCAACCAGACTCTTTTCCCGACGGGCCGCAACCTCAAGGAATCCATGCGTTGCTCGGGCTTTTCCGGAGTGCAGGTCCTATTCGAGATTTTATCACCCAGAAGCTTGTGGATGGAGCCAACGCAACGATGGCGTATATCCGGAGTAAGCGTCCACATATGCAGCTACGTCCACCCGTGCCTGGATCGACTTTGTCACAGTCGCAACTTGACGAACAGTCGAATATGCGAGGGTATGGTTGAGTGTTATCACGCTCAACTTATGGGCCCTGTTCTTCCAGTCAAGGACGAACCGGAAGATTAGGGTATTTCTGTATATAGGGCAGCCCCCGAGTGTAAATTTGCCACTTATACGTAGTATATATTTATTTATATGTGTGCAGCCCCCGTGTGTATCGAGTGGGGTTTATGAAAACACTTAGTATGGAACATGAATTGCACAGCCCCCGAGTGTTCGAGTGAGGCTGTGAATTTTTGCGATGTTTGAAGCTTCAATCATGATTTTGAGCAACTTTTTTGTTTATGTATGATTTTATGACCCAGCCCCCGAGTATTCGAGTGCGGCTGGGGTATTATGTTTGAAGAAGGAGCGAAAGCTCATGCTTTGAGATAGCGCAGCCCCCGAGTATTCGGGTGAGGCTAAGGTTGTGCGAATAAGTTATGCGAGTAGTAAGCAGGGAGAAATATGAGGAATCATTGACTATATTCCATTTTTGAATGTTAAGCTGCAGGCCGCCTCATTAAAAACCTTCCAGTCCCCTTAGGTACCCTGGTAAGGAAAAGAGCGCGTCTGAAACCTGCAGCCATCCGACATATGTGCCTATTACATTGTGCGACTGAGCAATCTAAGCATAGAAACGGCGCAGCTGCGCAACGTTCCAAGGATTGTGCGAGAGTTCGCCTGTCTTCGCGTGCTTCAGTCTGTATGCTCCACCACCAATGACCTCGGTGATGATGAAGGGTCCTTCCCATGGAGAAGCGAGTTTGTGCACCTTCTTTTGCTTCAGTCGAAGTACCAGGTCGCCAACCTCAAAGGACCTGGTACGCAGTCGACGGCTGTGGTAGTTGCGGAGGTCTTGCTGATAGACAGCTGTGCGTGCTAGCGCCGTGTTGCGTGCTTCTTCGAGCAAGTCGACTGCATCTTCGAGTGCTTCATCTGCATCTTCTTCGTTGTATGCCTCGACTCTTGGTGCATTGAATCTTACATCTGATGGCAGGATTGCCTCTGCGCCGTAGACCATAAAGAATGGGGTGAATTGTGTTGAAGCGTTGGGAGTTGTGCGTAGGCTCCATAGCACAGACGGGAGTTCTTCGACCCAAGCACCCGCGGCCCTTTTGAGTGGCACCAGGAGGCGTTTCTTGATTCCGCTCGTCACGAGTCCATTGGCTTTTTCGACTTGGCCATTGGATTGCGGGTGTGCCACGGATGCATAATTGAGCGTAATGTCTGCTCTTTGCAGAAGGATCGGAACTCTTCAGCCGTGAAGTTTGTACCGTTATCAGTGATGATGCTACTTGGCACACCAAAGCGGTATATGATGGATTTTATGAAATTGACTGCTGTAGTGGCAGTCGAACTTGTGATAGGGACTGCTTCAATCCACTTGGTGAACTTGTCGACCGCCACCAGAAGGTGAGTATGCCCTCCATGGGAGGATTTTTTGAGTGGCCCGACCATATCGAGCCCCCACTGGGCGAAGGGCCAGGCCAATGGTATTGTCTTCAACGCCGATGCGGGTGCGTGCGGCTTTGTGGCGAATTTTTGACAGCCGATGCACCTTTTGACTATGTCCTCCGCGTCTTTGAGTGCTGTGGGCCAGTAGAAGCCTGCGCGAAAGGCTTTGGCTACGAGTGATCGACTGCTGGCGTGATGCCCGCAGGTACCTGCATGAATATCACGAAGGATGGCCTGGCCATCTTCGAATGCTATGCAACGTTGGAACATACCTGATACGCTGCGCTTGTATAGTTCGCCGTTGATGACGGTGTATGCTTTAGATCGTCGAGTGACGCGTCTTGACTCTGTTATGTCTTCAGGTACCTCGCCGCGGAGTATGTATGCGAGGAAAGGTTGAGTCCAAGTTGGCTCGATGAGGAGTACCTCGACTGGCGGGTCCTCTGTGCTAGGTGCTTTGCTCTTGGCTGGTGCGGCTGATGTAGGAGATGTTCGTTTTTCTTGATGGACCTGTGCTCGATGCGCTCGAGGAAGACACCAGGTGGAACTGGTGCTTTGGTCGCGCCAATGTTGGCTAGCTTATCTGCTTCTTCATTGCTCTCGCGCCCTATGTGCCGCAACTCGCAGCCTTCGAAGCTGCCCTCCATGAGTTGTACAGGTCACGGTAGGCGATCATGTTATCTGCGATTGCATCGCAGGCCTTCATTGTTTGCTGCACCACAAGATTCGAGTCACCATAGATCATCAGTCGAGTGCACCCGAGGGCTTTGGCCATCCGCATGCCATGGATCAGGGCCTCGTACTCAGCTTCGTTATTGGATGGTAACTCGAATCCCATCTGCAGGATATAGCGAAGCTTGTCGCCTTTTGGTGATATGAGGATGACACCTGCGCCTGCGCCTTCGTTCTTCTTTGAGCCGTCAAGTACATAGTCCATGAGTTGGACACATCTGGTGCTCCTGGCAACTGAGCTTCGATCCACTCGGTATGGAAGTCAGGTAAGACTTGTGCTTTGATGGCCTTCGGGTAATCATACTTGATATCTCGTGGTCTAGCTCGATGAGCCATTTTGCGACTCGCCCAGTTGCGTTGGGGTTTGTGAGGATGTCCCGATCCCTGAGGTGCTGATTACAGTGATCGGGTGCTCTGCGAAGTAGTGCGTCAGCTTCCTTGAGGACATGAACACGGCGTAGGCCAGCTTTTGATAGTGCGGGTACCGCTGCTTTGATATGGAGAGCACTTCACTCAAGTAATAGACTGGCGTTGTATGCTTTGGGCGTGTCCCTCCTCCCTGCGTTCGACTACCAGTACGGTGCTCACCACCCTGTTAGTTGCGGAGACATATAGGTATAGTGGCTCGCGTTCCCTTGGTGCGACGAGGATTGGAGGGCTTGTGAGGACTCGCTTGAGGTCCGTGAAGGCTGCTTCGGCTTCTGGCGTCCACTCGAATTTATCTGCTTTCTTCATCAGTCGATAGAACGGGAGTGCTTTTTCGCCCAGTTTGCTGATGAATCGACTGAGTGCTGCCACTCGACCCGCTAATTTTTGCACGTCATGGAGCTTTGAAGGCCTTTGCATCGTCAAGATGGCCTGTATTTTCTCCGGGTCCGCCTCGATTCCACGAGCCGAGACTAGATACCCAGGAGCTGCCCGGCTGGCACGCCGAACGTGCACTTCTTCGGGTTGAGCTTGATGTGGAAGCGTTTGAGGTTTGCGAACGTCTCTCGCAAGTCATCGAGTAGTGTGTTTTCCTCCCTTGTTGTGATGACGATGTCATCTACGTAGACCTGGACGTTTCGCCCAATTTGCTTCTTGAGGCAGTCTTGCATCATGCGCTGGTAGGTTGCGCCTGCGTTCTTGAGCCCAAAGGCATGGTTGTGTAGCAGTAGACCCCGAGTGGGGTTATGAACGCCGTTTTCTCTTCATCCTCTTCCTTCATCCTTATCTGGTGGTAACCCGAGTAAGCATCCAGGAAGGACAAGCGAGCGCACCCGGCGGTGGAGTCGACGATCTGGTCGATTCGAGGTAGTGGAAAGTGATCCTTTGGACAGCATTTATTGAGTGCTGTGAAATCTACGCACATCCGAAGGATATCTGTGTGCTTCTTCTCTACGAGTACGGGGTTGGCCACCCATTGTGATTTCTTGATTTCTCTGATGAAACCTGCTGCGAGTAGTCTGTCGACTTCGGCTTCGACTGCGGTTCTTTTCGGGCCGGATATGCGGCGCATTGTTTGCTTGACTGGTTTAGCATCTGGAAATAATTGGAGAGAGTGCTCGGCGAATTCCCTGGGAATACCTGGCATGTCGGCTGGACACCACGCAAATATATCCCAGTTCTCACGGAGGAATTCGACGAGCGCGCTTTCCTATGCGATAGGCAGACTCGACGAGACATTGACTGTCTTGGTCGGGTCAGTCGGGTGCACCTGATGCGACCTTGTGTCATTGGTGGCATTGAATGCTCTGTCGACTGCCACCTTTTGTGCTCCGGCATAAGTGTTCGATCGTTGGAGACCGCTAGATCGGCGAGTGTTGCTTCCATGCCGAACATCTCAGAGATTTTGCTAAACTCTCGGTCGCAAGAGTCGGACTTTTGGAAGTTTCCTTGACTGTGATTACTCCTTTTGGTCCAGGCATCTTCAGCTGGAGGTATGCATAGTGTGGACCGCCATGAATCGAGCGAACGTCGGGCGTCCAAGTATGGCGTGGTATTGTGACTTCCAGTCGACAACTTCGAACTCAATCGACTCTGTCCTGAAGTGGTTCTTGTCCCCGAACGTTACGTCGAGTTGTATGGTGCCTTCTGGGCTTATTGCTTTGCCTGGGACGATACCGTGAAAGGTATTTGAAGATCTTGGCAGGTTTTCGACTGACCTGTTCATTTTGCGGAGCGTATCTGCGAAGATGATGTTTATGCCGCTGCCACCATCCATGAAGACCTTGGACATGGCGTAGCCTCCAATTTGTGCGTCGAGTACCAGAGCAGAGTGCCCTGGACGAACGACCGATGGTGGGTGGTCCTCTCTGCTGAAGCTTATTGCAGTTTCGGATCCCTTCAAGAATTCAGTTACGGCAGGAGGTGACATGACCGCCATGTTTACTTGTCGAGTGCGAAGTTTTTGCTCCCTGTTGGAAGGGCGACCTTTCTGTATCATGTACATCTGCCCTTGGGGCGGAGGGTACTGAGGTTCGTCCACCCGAGGTACGGTTGTATGGCACCCGCGATATTTCCGCCTGCGGCAGGCTGTGGTGGTGGAGGTGGTGCCATCAGAACAGGCACAGGTGCAGGTGCGGGTGCGTGTGCGGCTGTTGCCTTTCTGAGTTGTACGTATTCAGACGCTAGTTGGTCGAATTCTCTGCAGTTTCTCATCGAGTGATTGGAGCGCAATTTTCCGTCTTCCCCCTTGTACAGGTGGAATCTGCAATCAGCATCCATCTTTTCTTCGAATGATCGCTCGGATTGTGCGCCGGAGCGCGACTTGCGCCAGTCTTTCCTCTTGTAGCTGTCGCTGCGTTGGCCGCGGTCTCGACTGTCCCGGCGATCATCTCGACTGTCCCGTCGATCTTCTGACCGTCGGTCGCTTCTGTCTTGGTCGTTGCGGGGTGTGGAGAACCCAGCCGCCATGAATTCGGGTCTGTCGTCGTCGTAGTGACGTTTTGAACGCTTGCGCCTTCGGTCGTCTCTGTATGAGTCTCTGCGGCTTCGACTGCCACTTTCATGATTGTCACGGGGTGAGGACCCGCGTGTGGTGCGCGCCATGTCTTCTCCGTCTGCCCACTCAGTCGCGATCTTCAGGAGGTTAGCCACAGAGGTTGGCTTTTGGCGACCAAGTGCTTCTTTGAAGTCTCGCCTGGCGAGGCCCATGATGAAAGCATCCATGGCCATATCTTCTGAAATTACTCCAACTGAGTTGCGTATCTCAGTCCATCGTCTGATGTATGACCTCAACGTTTCGTCTGACCGTTGAACGCAAGCTCGCAGCTCCTCGAACGTTTTTGGGCGCTCACATAGAGGCTCGAAGTTTTTGATGAAGTCTGTGCGGAAGTGATCCCACGAGTCGTATGTTGATGGAGGTAGAGCCTTGAGCCAGTCGCGGGCTGTGCCTTCGAGCATGAGTCGTATGTATTGCATGGCTGTGATATTTGTGCCTCGCTGGCACGCGACAGCCAGCCTGTAGTCTTCCAGCCACCCTGAAGGTTCCTGTCGACCCGTGTACTTGGGTGTTCAGATGTGAGTTTGAACCCTTTGGGCATCCGTGTCTCGCGGACGCGTCGAGTGAAGCACAGAGCTCCGTGTGGCTCAGGCTCCGATCAGAGTATGAGTCGCTACTGTAAGATCTGCGTGATCTGCTCCTGGACCTGCGCCGACGTGAGCCGCTTCTTTCCTTCGAGTGGTGGCGGCGACCACTGCGATTATGCTCTTCACGACGCGTGTCAACTATGGCACGATCTCGACTCCCTCCTGGAGTTTTTGGGATTTGGCGTATGGCCTTCGCCGCTAAGGCGAGTGATTTGATCTGTTGGCGATGTAGTTTTGCATTGGGGTCATCAGCTGGAGGCTTGATTGCCTCTAGGTATGCTGCAGCGGTAAAGAGAGCACCCGCAGCTGTTTTGGGTACTGGCACTCCTCCTCGTCGTATGTCATGAAAGAGTTGCCTAGGTTGCGGGTGAGTGCTGCCCTCTCATCTGGCGCGAGGTGTGACAGCCTTGATCTGGGTCTTGTGTCTGCTCGCCCGGTGGAGCTCAGGGAGAGCTGTCTTCTTCGCGCACTCGACAAGCTAGCTTGCTTTTTACGTTCTTCGAGTGTTGCTCTGATCTGCTGCAGTCGAAGTGATTCCTGCCAGTTGAAGTACTGGAAGGTCAACATCTCCTCCCGTGTTGCGTCTGCTGGCATCATTGTGCACTCCTTGATGACTTTATCTGCTTTTGCTGCCATCTCAGCAGTAATTGTGAGATTTGTGACTCCATCCGGCATAGTAACCGTGCACGGGAACTCTGTAGGCCTGCGACTGGCCGCAGCATCAGATGATTCTGCGGCGAAGGCAACGTAGACCTGCTGGGGTATCACCCGAGGGTATGTGTATGTGTTTTCGAGTCCCGTCATGGACTCGACGTCTTCATCGAGGCTCATGTCGGAGTCGATATGCCCATCGAGTGGTCCGTCTGGACGGATCTCGCTGTCGATGTCTTCATCGCCTATGCTCATCTCGGTGTCGGCGAAGTTGTTATGAATCTCGAAGTCGAGGTTGTTGTTGGTGCAGATCTCGGAGTCGACGTTTGTCGATATGAGTTTCGGGCTCGTCGAAGTCGCTGAGGGAGATCCCGCAGTCGAAACTATCCTCGAGTGGGAGATCGAGCTCGGGATCGTTTGTGCGGTATGCTGATTCGGCCTCCTCGCCTTGGAGTTCTTCAATGAGCTCGTTGATCTCTCGTGTGGACATGGTTGTTGCAGACGAGCAAGCTTGGAGGATCGACGATGGTATGGACGCAGTTGATGGATCGCAACCGATGGAGCCTCGGGTGGAAGTCGCGAGTTGGCGTGGATCTGTCAAGTCCTGCACACCAAGCTTGTTGACGAAAAAATTGAACGAACCAACGGTTAAACCCAAACCTGACTCGAGATCGGAGAAGGTCTCCTGGAATTCTGGCGAGTGTGGCTCGAAATCCATCAGAGGATCTGATGTGCTTTTTGCAGGTGAAGCTGGCGTGCTGCCGTTTGTCGAGTGAGTCGGCGAGTTGCCGTGTGCCGCCCGAGTCGGCGAGTTCTGGTTTGTTGATGCAGCCGGCGAGTTGCCGTTTGTAGATCCGATCGGCGAGTCGCCGTTTTCGATGGAACCGAAGAAACCGTGAGTCCAGCACTATTCTTTCCCACAGACGGCGCCAATTGACGAGGGGTTAACTCATCAAATCCCATGGTTAAGGACCTAGGGTTGAGATTATGGGGAGAGAACGTAGTAGTACTGGTAGTTTCGTCGGCTGACAAGCAGAGGCAAAGATTTACCCAGGTTCAGGCCCCTCGGGTGGAGGTAAAGACCCTACTTCCTGCTTGTCTGTTATTGATCGTGTGGGATTATGCGGTTACAAGGAGGCTCCGGCGAGATGTCGATCTCGCTAGGGCTTTGGTGGTTCGAGTATTGCTTGTCCAGGATCGATGGCCCTCCCAGCCTTTATAAGAGGCCGGGTCTCGGGAGTCCGTAACCGACCCTGTTTACATGTAAGGAAAGTATAAACCGACTATGCCTATGTCTAATCTTGGAGGGTACTCCATCTTGTTGGGCCTTTCGTCATGGGCTTCATGTAGGCTCTTGATAGTTGGGGCTCAGTCGACACGTTGATGGCCCTTCACGTAGTTACCCCACAACGGCGCCAGAAAACAGTTGCTGGCCCCTTCGTGTGATTAACTGCGTGAAAAGTAAATGGGTTAGGTTGAGACTCCAAGTGCAGAGTGTATGTAGTAGTGGAAGACAGTTTACCCCACGAGGGGTGACTCGAGGGTTTAATATCGAACTCTCGGAAATCAGTATTTTAGGTGTTATCTCCTTATCCTTCTTGAGAAATTGCAACAAAATAAATTGTTTTGTGCCCTCAACCTCACCAAGTGGTTGTCAAGCACAAGGTGTGAGAATGATAATAAAATAAATATGCAAAAAATAGTAAATATGCAATGATGGTAAAATAAAGATGCAAGGATGATGGTAGTAATGATAAATGATATTTTTGGTTTTTTTATGATGAATGCAAGATGTAAAAATGTTTTTGTATTTTCGGATTTAATAATGGCAGCAAACAAAAGTGATGATAAAAGTGTTGGAAAGGTGTTTCTTATGATTAAAAATGGACCGGGGTTCATGGTTTCACAAATGCACTCTCTCTTGATAACGTGGTAGACAATGTAACACTAAAATTATCATGTAAGATGGCAAGACATGGTTTGGCAAGTTATTAATAATATGGGCACCACGTCCTAACATAGAGATCTCAAGTATAAGTTGTTCTCTCTCTTATGCTCCACCAAGATGCGAACTAAATCATAACACCTTGGTAATTAAGATAAATCAGAGCATAGCAATAAGTTCAATGACATGAAGTTAAAATAAGAACATGCTAGATCTAGTCATGGAGATAGTGGCCAAGGTCACATCCACTCTCCGGTAGCATGGTATTTTTGTTTATCCCTAGTGAGGCAACAAAGTAAGGTAGAAAACCCAAGTGGATCGCAGAACTATCTGTCACGTTCACTACACTAGCCACCCCCCATTACTCCCACTAATGCACACGTTCCCCCTCACATGCTCTCATAAACATGCTTGATCATGACAAGTAAATAAGAACGGGTACATAATATGCATCTACTTTCATAACTGAAACAAAACCATTGCAATCTCAAACATGTATTAACTCATAATAAATATCCACCACAAAGGAATTACATAGATGACCGTAATCATGTTCAGCAGCTCATACGGTACTAATTAGTGAAGCTCATAGAGAGGAGAGATACATAAGTTACTTCCACAAACCCATAGTCCAGGGTGGACTACTCCCTCTTCATCATGGTGTCGGTGGAGATGTTGTTGGAGGGGAAGGAAACAACACCGGCAGCGCCCCGCCGGAGTTTTCCCCCTCCAATCTTCAGCTTCTGATCTCTGTTTCGTGGTTTCTGTGTTTCGGCGGCGCTCTCTTTCGCGAAAGCCCTGAGGGTCTATATAGTCGTTTTTAGGTCAAGACGAAGCTTCGGGAAGAAAGATCGACGACAGCGGAGGCCCGAGGGCCAGGATGGGGGACCCCACGCGGTCAGGGAATCTGGCCACGTGGGCCCACCCCTTTTGGCCTTCTGGTCTCCGTTTCTTCGATTCCTTTGCGCCTACGTTTCGTTCCTTCCAAAAAAAATGATCCCCGTAAAGTTTCAGGTCATTTGGACGTCGTTTGGGTCCCTGAAACATCAAAATATAGAAAAAGGGGTTTTCTGACAGCGCAGGTTTAATTCCAGAAAAATGGGGAAGTTGTTAATTATCCCCAAAACTTAATATAAATCATGAATATAACCCTTATATGATGCAAATATCATGGAATAACATGTAATAAAATGTAAAGTTCATGTATGCATTTTACATGCATCAACATCCCCAAGCTTAACCCATGCTCGTCCCGAGTATGAAGGTGATAAAACTAACATGGACTTTGCATTTTGATACTATCAATGGATATCAAAGGTGATTACTATTGCTACATAGAGTCAAATGATTCATTCTTCAAAGGAATTACAATATGCAAGATAAATTATGAAGCGGTATCAAATACTCAAAGTAAAGATGTTCAATGATAAATTCACAAAGTGTAATATAGAAGAAAGTACTATGGACCAAATGTATGCATAATGAAAAGTAAAAACATCCTATGGTGGTCATAGAGTACTTCTTATGAAAACTGAATATAAAAGGTGGACACTTTGGATAGATAAATAAGTAGAGGTAAAGCATGAATAAGTTTCATCTAACTTCCAAACACTTCTACTTAAGTTAATGCTTGCAATGTGGTAGTCATTGGTGTGGAGCTCTCATTACCCCTATCATAGCATCTTGAATGATTAATGTTTAAAGTGAAAGCAAATATGAGTGGTGTGCTTGACAATGTATTGGTTGAATGTCTCATGTCCCTTGAATACAAGTACCTACACCATGTGTTACTCACTTTGGTCCACAAAGTAAATTCAAATAAAGGTCATTGCAAGTAATAATAGTATCATCAAGAAATGCATTGGGGTACTTCTTGCCCCTTGACATGAACAAGCCCATGTCAAAACAACAAGACAAACAGACAATGAACAATCTCAGCACTCTTTTATTTACTATGGGTATAGCTTTTTATTATGAGGTGCATCACTGAATGAACATTATGGTTATGCTGTAAATTTTCACCATGAATGATGCATGGCTTAGATTAGCGGCCCAGGCATTTCTCTAGCCATTTATGCCAACTCTTTGAACTTACTAAGTATCCACATTCATTTCACCCATGATAGGCATCCATAAACAAAAGTACATGACATCAACTAAATATAAATAAGTGCAATGTTGAAAGCTTGCCATGTGACAGCACATATGGGCTAACTCTCAACCAAAACAATTGTCAAGCCTACAACTTCATAATTTTAATCACAATGGTTCATGCTTATTAAATGCAAATAAAAGTAAATTGTGCATCAAGTTCTTGAGAGCTTTTAACCAATTTTTCCCATGACAATCAATAACATAAGCATTTAAATTCAGAAATGTAGATAACACAATATAACATGATAAACATACTTGGAATAGCATAAAGCTAATAGGTAGATATGGTGGACTCACTGAAAAAACTTTGGTTGAAGGTGTTGGGAAACAAGCTTTTTACTTGTTGTAATTTTTGGGCTAGCAATAGGGAGAAAGTTGACCATCTAAATGCATGCATAAGTGTCCATTAAAATCAACTCAAACATCTCTATCCCAATATATTTAATAGCATCCAACATAATTCAACCCAAACTTCCAGTAGCTCTCTCATATATAAATGATAGTGGTGGTCTTATTTAACAAACCGAAATAACAAAAGCAAAAGAAAACAGACGCTCCAAGTTTATACGATAAAGTGCTTTGATCGAAAAACAGAAGTTAGACGTGTGCAAACCGAGAGTGTGTTGGTCCAGTGGGGTTGTCTTGACATCCCCAAGCTTATGGTCTTCACCATCCTTGGATAGCTCTTGGTGCAGCTCGTCTAATCCCTGTGAAAAAACTTCAAAACACCGTTTCTCCCATTTCTTTTATGTGGGGTGATATTAGTAGTGATAAACAAATAGGTTCCTTGCTGCATAAAATCCTTAGGCAAAAATTCATATGAATGTCCAGAGAGTATATAATGTTGTATGCCTACTCATAAACTCAATTGAATCAAAAAGATTCAAGCAAAAAGCTCAAAGAATGCATAAAACAATATCAAGACAAAATCTGTCCAGAAAAACAGCAGCAGCAAAACGCATTTTTCTACCCTACTTAAACTCGTCAGAACAATCTGCAAAAAATCACGTGTCTAGAGGATGAAAAGTTGAAGCTACAGTTCAAATTACAGCTCAATCGGAGTTACAGATAAAAAAATGAAAAATCAAACCGTGCACAGACTTCGTGCAGGCAAAAAACTCTCCGAAAATGAATAGCAACTTTTCAAACCCAAAATAGGTAAAACTTGGTTCTTTATTAAAAATCCCAGAAAAAAAACTAACAAACTACTCTCTTGTTACAGCAAGAGGACTCAAATAAAATCACAAATAAAAATAACCGGGTTGCCTCCCGTAAAGCGCTTTCTTTATAGCCATATAGCTAGGCTTACTTACTTGATAATCAAAGGGAACGTAGCTCATGAGGGAGCTTGAACCTTGGTGTGTCCCTCTTTCTTGGGAAGTGTTCCATGCTCTTCTTGTGTGGAAACTGAAACTTCACATTCCCTTCCTTTGAATCAATAATGGCACCTGTAGTACGAAGAAAAGGTCTTCCCAAAATAATAGGACTAGAGGTTTTATTCCCCATGTCCATGATTAGAAAATCAACAGGCACAAAAGTCATGTGTAACTCTACCATAACATCACTTACTTTTCCTAGAGCATGTCTAATGGAATCATCAGCAAGTGCAAGTTCAATAGAGCATTTTTCAATATTTTTAAGTTCAAGGACTTCATATAGTTCTTTAGATAATATAGAGACACTAGATCCTAGATCTAAAATGGCATGGTGTGTCTCTTTTCCAATGGTTACTAGTACCTTGGGATCCAGATATCCCCAAGCTTAGGTGGTATCATAGCTTCTTGATTGTACCTAGCAATCTTTTCTTTTAAGACATGATTAGCAATATAGGAACCAAAACCAGCCTGGTTAATATTAACAGAAGGATCACTTGCAAATTTTTGTAAGATAGAAATTAATTCATGCAAGCTACACTTCTCTAAATCAACAAATGGTTCCTTAACTTCACTAAGCATTTTAACTTCCTCAACTTTTTTCTCTAACATAACTAATATAAGAGATTCATCATTTTTAGTTTCATTAACTTCTTCCTTTAAACCAACAAGTTGAGACATAAATGGCAACAAATATTCAGGATATTTAAGCAGTTCATTAAGAGTTCCCTCCAAAGTAGAAGGGATACTTTCAGCAATATTAATAGAATTCATCCCAACCGTGGGTGGTGCTTGTGGTTTCCCTGCAGACATACTCAATAAAGTGGCTTGATTATCAGCTAGTTTTGACAAGGCTTTGTCTAGTCCTGCAGCTTGGAGTTGTAAACCTCTAATATCAGAACTAATAGAAGCAACAGATTTATTCAACTCTTGTATCATGGTATTATGACTAGCAACTTGTTCAATAAGAATTTTATTTGCTTCGAAATTATCATTGCTTGATGACATAGGCTTCCATTTATCATTAGCATTAGGATATGGCACTAAAGGACGGTTGTTAGGAACATATGGGGGTTTATTATAAGAGTTATAATTGTTGTTACCATACCCATTATTACCATAGTTCCTAATGAAGTTGACATCAACATTTTCAGGATTATTACCAACTAGTTCTTGCAAAGGCATATTTTCAAAATTTTGTTTATTAATAAAAGCAAGAATGGTGTCCATTTTAGATGACAAATCATTTGTTTCTTCTATAGAGTTCACTTTCTTAGATGAACTAGGTGCTCTATCAGTATGCCATTGACTATAATTTTGCAAGATACTTTCCAAAATGTTCTTAGCTTCTAATATAGTTTTTCCCATGAAAGCACCTCCAGCAGCTGAATCAAGTATATTTCTAGACATGTAATTTAGACCATTGTAAAAAGAGTGTAAAATGGTCCATTCATTAACCCCATGTGATGGACAAGTTCTAAGCATGAGTTTAATCCTATCCCAAGCCATGGCAACATGTTCATTTTCATTTTGCCTAAAAGAGAGGATATTGTTTCTATTTTGTAGTATTTTAACAGGGGGATAATATTTCTTAATGAAAGCTTCTTTTAAATCATCCCAAGAATTAATACTACCAGTAGGTAATGAATGTAGCCACTCTTTAGCTTTTCCTCTAAGTGAGAAAGGAAATAACTTCAGTTTTAAGACATTACTTTCAACATTTTTAAACTTTTGCATGTCACAGATTTCAATAAAATCATGAAGATGCATAGAGGCATCCTCAACAGCACTACCACCAAATTGTTCCCTAGTTATCAAGTTTAACAAACTAGGACTAACTTCATAGCTTTCAGCAGTAATCTCAGGTGTGGTGATAGGCTTAGCAATAAATTGATCATTAGGAGTGTTTGTGTAGTCACACAATTTAGTTCTATCTCCCATTTCAACAAGTTTTTATGTGTTTTTAATTTTTTATGCAAAACTGAAAGTAAAATGACACTAATGCAACTTGAAATAACAAATGCAACACAAAAATGCAAAACTGAATATAAATATGCAAACCGAAATATAAAGAATATGCAAGACAAGAACAAAACAAAATAAAATGATTGTAGGTAAAGATGGATAAGATGATGCTCACGTAGGTGCAACTTCCCCAAGCTTAGGTTGTTACACAAGTTGGTGATGAAGTTGACTTGATGTGAGTGATCCTTGGATAAACCTTTCAGCTATGGTTCCCCGGCAACGGCGCCAGAAAACGTCTTGATGGCCCTTCACGTAGTTACCCCACAACGGCGCCAGAAAACAGTTGCTAGCCCCTTCGTGTGATTACCTGCGTGAAAAGTAAATGGGTTAGGTTGAGACTCCAAGTGCAGAGTGTATGTAGTAGTGGAAGACAGTTTTCCCCACGAGGGTGACTCGAGGGTTTAATATCGAACTCTCGGGGAACCAGTATTTCAGGTGTTATCTCCTTATCCTTCTCTTGAGAACCTGCAACAAAATAAATTGTTTTGTGCCCTCAACCTCACCAAGTGGTTGTCAAGCACAAGGTGTGAGAATGATAATAAAATAAATATGCAAACAATAGTAAATATGCAATGATGGTAAAATAAATATGCAAGGATGATGGTAGTAATGATAAATGATATTTTTGGGTTTTTTATGATGAATGCAAGATGTAAAAGTGTTTTTGTATTTTCGGATTTAATAATGGCAGCAAACAAAAGTGATGATAAAAGTGTTGGAAAGGTGTTTCTTATGATTAAAAATGGACCGGGGTTCATGGTTTCACAAATGCACTCTCTCTTGATAACGTGGTAGACAATGGAACACTAAAATTAACATGTAAGATGGCAAGACATGGTTTGACAAGTTATTAATAATATGGGCATCACGTCCTAACATAGAGATCTCAAGTATAAGTTGTTCTCTCTCTTATGCTCCACCAAGATGCGAACTAAATCATAACACCTTAGTAATTAAGATAAATCAGAGCATAGCAATAAGTTCAATGACATGAAGTTAAAATAAGAACATGCTAGATCTAGTCATGGAGATAGTGGCCAAGGTCACATCCACTCTCCGGTAGCATGGTATTTTTGTTTATCCCTAGTGAGGCAACAAAGTAAGGTAGAAAACCCAAGTGGATCGCAGAACTTTCTCTCACGTTCACTGCACTAGCCACCCCCGTTACTCCAACTAATGCACACGTTCCCCCTCACATGCTCTCATAAACATGCTTGATCATGACAAGTAAATAAGAACGGGGTACATAATATGCATCTACTTTCATAACTGAAACAAAACCATTGCAATCTCAAACATGTATTAACTCATAATAAAGATCCACCACAAAGGAATTACATAGATGACCGTAATCATGTTCAGCAGCTCATACGGTACTAATTAGTGAAGCTCATAGAGAGGAGAGATACATAAGTTACTTCCACAAACCCATAGTCCAGGGGTGGACTACTCCCTCTTCATCATGGTGTCGGTGGAGATGTTGTTGGAGGGGAAGGAGACAACACCGGCAGCGCCCCGCTGGAGTTTTCCCCCTCCAATCTTCAGCTCCTGATCTCTGTTTCGTGGTTTCTGTGTTTCGGCGGCGCTCTCTTTCGCGAAAGCCCTGGGGGGTCTATATATAGTCGTTTTTAGGTCAAGACGAAGCTTCGGGAAGAAAGATCGACGGCAGCGGAGGCCCGAGGGCTAGGATGGGGGACCCCACGCGGTCAGGGAATCTGGCCGCGTGGGCCCACCCCTTTTGGCCTTCTGGTCTCCGTTTTTCGATTCCTTTGCGCCTACGTTTCGTTCCTTCCAAAAAAATGATCCCCGTAAAGTTTCAGGTCATTTGGACGTCGTTTGGGTCCCTGAAACATCAAAATATAGAAAAAGGGGTTTTCTGACATCGCAGGGTTAATTCCAGAAAAATGGGGAAGTTGTTAATTATCCCCAAAACTTAATATAAATCATGAATATAACCCTTATATGATGCAAATATCATGGAATAACATGTAATAAAATGTAAAGTTCATGTATGCATTTTACATGCATCACACGTGCACTAGGTACCCTTACGGTAGGGTATCCGGGATGTATATCCTTGTCAATGTGTTGGGCTCTAGAAGATTACATGATGATCAATGCTCTATTCAAGGGTTTATATGAAGAATGGTCATGGGTAGAGTTGAGCATAATGCAAATGTGGCTTGGAAAAGAAGATTGAGTGAACATTCATGTTTTTCTCCAAGCCATCATATATATTAAGAAATGATTATGAAGTGCAAGTTCAAGAGAAGCATCTCGAAGAAATCCTATGCTTGAAGCTTGTCACCCATTTGGAGATATTGGTCAAGTGAAGATGTGCCTTTGAGAGGCTCTCCCACATTGGTATGGGGGAGCAACATGTGAAGTCTTCATCAAGCATGTGCTAGCAAGCATGATCAAGAAAGGTGTTTTAACTTGAGAGAGTCAAGATCGTCATCATCTAACTCAAGTGAAATGCGCAAGGCAAAGGTATGATCTTGATAGGGTTTTTATTTTACCGGTCTCATGTTGTTAGCTCGGAGACCGGGTTATAGGATAGATACCGTACTATCAAGAGGGGCTCTCAAGTGAGTAACTTGATCACATCTTTGTGGAGAGCTCAAACCTTTGCATACTTGGCATATCATCTTTCTTCGTTCTTATTTGGCTTTTATCCATGTGAGAATTTAGAGCTTGTGTTCATCTCCATACCAAGCTCTAGTTCATCAAAAACGGATTTCATATGAATATCTTGTTGAGTTTTTGATGTTGGAGGTTTTACCGGTTTACTTTCTCTAGAGAGGTTTTACCTTTCTACATTTGGTTTTATCCTCCCTTGTTGAACTATGATGTTTCTCTACATGATCTTATCGTGCTCGTTGTGGTGATTCCAATGAGCCCAAGATCATCGAAAACGGAGTTTGGATGCTCAAGATATTGCCGTTTTCGTATTGGTGTTTCTGCAGTTTTCTGAGGGGCGGAAGTTCCGGATTTTAGGCCAGAAATTCCGCCCCCCCCCCCCGGAAGTTCCGGGCAAAGTTCCGGCCCAAGTCCAGTACCGATTTTTAGCCGGTTTTTTGGGGTCCGGAAGTTCTGGGCCGGAAGTTCCGGCCCTGGAACCGGAAGTTCCGGCCTAAGTGTGGTTGCAACGGCTATTTTCGTGGGAGGGGCTATAAATACCCCTCCCCTTCTTCAACCTTGAGCTGCTGGTTTTCTCTCTCTCTCCCACCATTGTTGACCTTGGAAAGCTTGCCCCTCTCTCAATTCCTCCCATGAATCTTGCATATCTTTGAGGGAAAAGTGAGAGGAGATCTAGATCTACATTTTCACCAATCCATCTCTCCTCTAAGTGAGGGGAACCTAGTAGATCTTGATCTTGGAGTTCTTGGTGTTTCTCCTCCATTGTTCTTCCTATCTTATTCCCCCATAAGCATTTGTTGCTTTGTTGGAATTTGAGAGTGAAGGACTTGAGCAATTCTTGTGTTCTTGCCATTGCATTTTGTTGCATCGGTTTGCTCTCTCCACGAGGATTTGTGGAAGTGAAAGTTCGTGAACTTGTTACTCTTGGGTCGTTGGACCCTAGACGGTGTTGTTGTGACCTTTTGTGGTCAAGGCCTTTTGTGGCTTGTTGGGACCTTTTGTGGTCACTTGGGAGCTCCCAATTCTTTTGTGGGTTGTGCCTCAAGATTATTGTAAGGGACTCGATTTCCGCCCAAAAGGAAATCAATAGTGGAAGGTGAACCGAGCTTTTGAGCGAGGTTCATCGGAGAATAGGGTGAGGCCTTTTGTGGCGTCTTGAGTTTGAAACTCACACCCCTCCAACGAGACGTACTCCCCTAAAAGTGAGGAACTCGGAAATACATCATCGTCTCCACGTGCCTCGGTTATTTCTATACCCGAGCTATTTAATTATGCACTTTACATTGTGATAGCATTCATGCTTGAAGTCTATATCTTGCTATCACCTTGTTACTTGTCTTGCTTAGCATAATTTGTTGGTGCATATAGGTAAACCTAGTATATTTAGGTTGTATGCTTGTTAAATTAAAACAACTAGTTTTATTCCGTATTTATCAAGCTTAAACCGGAAAAAATTTAATCACCTATTCACCCCCCTCTAGGCGACATCCTTGTCCTTTCAGCCACGATAAGCTAATCAAATCTCGTGAGTAAGTTTACAACCTCTGTAGAGTGTTAAACAATTTGAATAACCATGTCCACGGTTAAGGATAGTTGTAAAGGCCACACTTGACTTATTTTCATGTTTTGAGGGAAAAATGGAGTTTAGAGATGAACCTCGCGGTGGTGAGTGTTGATGGTGGATTTGTCGAAACTCTTGAAAGAAGTGTCTGAGGTTTTACCTTCATCTTTGCTATGCAAGAATCGTTAATATGATGGAGATGTTATTTTCGTTAAAGAAATCAAATATTTTCCAAAGCTAGTGTAGAGTTAGTCAAGGAAAAACAATCTTTCCAAAAGCAAATAAACCTAGTCCAGAAGCCATCCATTTGGATAAACTAGTGCATAAATATTCTCATATACGAGAACATTGGAACGTACTCACCCGACATATTAATTTGGTTAGATTTGGAAATATAGAGGATAGACATGAGGACGTACGTCTTTCCTAACTACTCCCTCCGTTCCAAATTAATTGACTTCCATTTATTCAAATGTGGACGTATCTATACTTGTAACATGTCTAGATACATCCACATGTGGGCAAATAGAAGTCAATTAATTTGGAACGGAGGGAGTAGGATATTTCCCGTTCTACCCATAAGGCATAGCATGATGGCTTGGTCCCAATGTTCTTTGGAAGATTCCATTTCAGCCTCTATTTGAAGTTTCACGTATTAACTTGATGTAGTAGACAACTCAATTAAAAATCCAAATTTATGTGAAGGGTTAGGTAATATATTTATATTTCAACGCTTTTCTTATGTCTAAGATATTTTAGTTCTTAACGGGTTTGGTGTAGGCCGTAGTTTTTTTAAATACTACATGAGCATGATTTTAAACTTGAGACCTCATGATTCTGATACCATACTGAACTAATGCATTAACCAACTCAATCAAAAGTACGAACTAATTATAATTAAAATGGCTATTTATATTTCAACATTGCATTAATGCCTTGATTGTAAGACTTGGCTATAATGCCAAGATTTATTTTGTGATGCAAGGTTTGCATCATCGAGACGTTGCTCAGCTTGGAAATCAAACACAGATTATGGTCACTTTCGGGCATGCAGTGACGTGACGCGATTAGCTGCTTTCTTGGTCAAGCACGGCAGCAGACCGCCGGCGCAATGCGGGCATTCACGAACAAGTTTGATGGGAGGCCCATATACGTCGTGCAAGCGTCATGCTGAAGTTTGATATGTCCATACTAATTGTAATTGGTGTTAGTGCTCTGCTTATCTTTGTGATATTTTCTACTAGAATATCTTTTTTGCTTGCGTCTTTATTTCAAGCAGCTTGCTAAATGAGATGGTCAACCTGGGGCTCTTTGCAAACCGCTTCCGTCATCATCACCTAATTCACTTTGCTGGATTCCAGTTGCTTTCCCTCAGAATATTTCCAGGATTAATTTTCTTTTTTTTGGGGTAGCACAGGACCTACTTACGTCAGTAGCGACGCCATGAACACGCATGCAACTCAACCAGCCAGCTGATATTTGGGCGGTGTCCAGGTTCTTTCTTCACCGGCCACACTCATTCTTAATTAGCAGCCTCGATTAGATAGTGGGAAGGATCATTTGCAGTATTCAATCGGTTTGATGTACTAGTTGGACTTAGCAGCCTTAGATTTTGTCTATAAATAAGGCACCTATCTGTCTTGTCCCATCACCAATTCACCAGCCATACCGACACAAGAAGTAAAGCAATTTAGAAACACGAATCTTGAAAGAGAGAAGTCTGCAGGAATAATGGCGACCAAGATCTACATCGTGTAATGCTCTGCCACTGCTCAACTTTCTTCTTGTTGTTGTTGTTCTGCAGCCTAGTACAGTGATCTGAATCTGTTGCTTCTCTCCGCAGGTACTACTCCACCTGGGGCCACGTCGCGACGCTGGCGGAGGAGATCAAGAAGGGCGCCGACTCCGTCTCTGACGTCGAGGTCACCGTATGGCGGGTGCCGGAGACGCTGTCCGAGGAGGTGCTCGGGAAGATGCACGCGGCGCCGGGGCGTGAGGACCATCCCATCATCACGGCAAGCAAGCTGGCCGAGGCCGACGGCATCCTGTTCGGCTTCCCGACGCGGTTCGGCATGATGGCGGCGCAGATGAAGGCCTTCTTCGACACCACCGGCGGCCTCTGGCAGTCCGGTGCCCTCGCCGGCAAGCCCGCGGGCGTCTTCTTCGCCACTGGCACACAAGGCGGTGGCCAGGAGACCACGGCTCTCACGGCCGTCACGCAGCTGACGCACCACGGCATGCTGTTCGTGCCGGTCGGGTACACGCACGGAGCCGGCATGTTCGCCATGGACGAGGTCAAGGGCGGCAGCCCGTACGGGGCCGGCACCTTCGCCGGCGCCGACGGCAGCAGGGTGCCCACCGACGCAGAGCTTGCCTTGGCGGCGCATCAGGGGAAGTACTTCGCCGGCATTGCCAAGAAGCTCAAGGCCGTCTGAAGCCTCGTCACCAGGCGTCGGCCCGTCCCGTGATTCATACTGTATCAATCACACAGTTATGCCTGCGATCCAGATCCAGTGCACACATCATATCCACTGGAGCAAGATTTGTACACAGTTGTACTCCATTTAATTTCTTGCTTGAAAAAATAATACTACTCCCTCCAATCGTATCTCCTTATCAGCTTTGACTTTGACCTGTTGAGGGCTTCGATTTTTAAGACTACCCATAGTGGGAGTAACATATGTAGTAACATAAGTGACACGTAAACACAAATGATGATGTGTCATGCAATTAAATAAGATAGAGATGGTGGTGGTATCATAGGTAGATACCGTAACATAACGGATTTCGAGGTAAGATGAGTCTATAGGCTAATAAATGCATTATTATATGATACCACACATATGTTACTACCCATTATAGAGATAGTAACATAGACTAGTATCATATGCATGATACTAGTATATGATACTCCCCACTATGAGTAGTCATCTTCGCCTCCACCCCCGGAGTCCGACACCCTCTATTTGGTTTTCGTCCCGATTTATAAATAAAAACAAAACAGTCAAACCTAATACAATGTGATGAGAAAATCCTCTTACAGATCAAAGATAAACAAAAGAGAACAAAGGAGACCGGGCTTGCTACCGAAGATTCCGGAACGAGGTCGAGAGATGCCAAGCCTTCACGACAACACCCCCAACGGGGTGACGACGCATAGCGCCGCTGCTGACGAGATCTAGACGGTCAAGGGTTTTCATTTTTCACCCTCACCAAATTTGTTCGATTTGGGGTGTCATACATATTTTAAGCACAATCGGGTGCTGCCCATAGATGTCAATCATCTCTATTTATTTATTTATTCTTGTCGTAGCCAAAATGGCGTTGCCTGCCGCCTCGGCGAGTTGGACCCCCTCCTTTGTTCTTTGATTGGGCGTGGGCGTCGTGCTCGGTGGAGGGCAGAACGAGCTTGGCGCAAGCCAGCCAGAGCAGCGTGAAATCCACGCCCCTCCTCGGCGTCCTCTGTCGGTGCGACAACACGACGCCGCTTCCCGTCCGGCGACCTAACCTCGTTGCGGCTGCTTGACTTGGCGCGTGCAGCAGCGTGTCCATCGCTATCGGAGCTGCAGATAACGTCCTCCACGGGCACCAACGGCCTCGCGTCAGTAGCACGAGCAGCCTTTTACTGCATTCCGAAGTTGTTTTTGGTGTCTACTTCGTCTGCCCGTGAACTAAACTTTCAAGCGCCCATAGGCCGCTTCTGTCCGCTGACATAGAGTAAGAGCACCAGCCGCCACGCGTCCGCCGGTGTCGAAGCTGCAGACGACGTCTTCCACGAAACTCAACTCCGCGTGCAACGCTAGATGCCTCGCGCGATGCTCTAGCCTCTAGCGCCTCCCCTTTGACTGCTCCTGGTCCACGGGCACAGCCACAGGCACGACACGAAGCTGGACGTCATGGACGTCCAGGGGCGGGGCTACGTGTTGGGACACCTGAAAGGATACGGATGGCGCCTAGAGGGGCAGTGTGAATAGACGATTAAAAATACTCCCTCTGCTTCCTGAATGTAGGGTGTATAGTTTTCTGCACGAATATTAAGACATGCTTATTTTGCATATAGTGGACTCATTTTTTTCTGAAAAAAATCGTGAGAGATGAGTTCTTGATAGTCTCAAAAGAGAGATTTAAAGATTCGTTAAATCTCTCTTTTGAGACTACGTCTCATTTTTTATGGGTCAAATTGTCCATAAATAGCAAATACACCTTATATTATGGATTTTTATTCAAAAACTATACACCTTACATCAAGGAACGGAGGGAGTATTACGGTTTAGACTTGAATAAATGTGAAATTTAGCGTTTAAATTATCAAGCACAAAATCTAAACAAACTAGGTTTACCTATGTGCAACAACAACATATGCTAAATAAGATAAGCAACTAAGTGATAGCAAGATACATAACTTCAAGCTCGACGAAAACCTATAATGGAGCCCGAGCTACATAAAGCTTGTTTTCTTGAAAATTCAAAATCGACATTTTTAAGTTTTCAAATATTGCGAAAAAACTCTCGGATGTAGATATTGTGTAGATCTACAATCGTGCAAATTTTTAAGTCCAAATACGCTGTATTTTGGGCTGCACAAAATAGACAAAAGGATGGATCTGGGTGGTGAAGAATACAAAGTTTCAAAATTTTGAAATTCCCTCGATTTGTCTTTTTTTTGTACAGACCAAACTATAACGAATTTGGAGTTGAAAATTTGTATGATTGTAGATCTCAACAATATCTACATCCATGAATTTTTTCGTGATTTTTAGAAACTTAAAAATGTGGGTTTCGAATTTTCAAAAAAAGAGCTCCATGTACTAGGGTTCCAAAAATCCACTCTCCTCGATGGCTATCACAAAGTAAGATGCATAAGTAAGGAGATCGAGTATAGAAATAGCGAGGCACTTGGAGACGATGATTTATCCCGAAGTTCACTTCCCAATGGAAGCTAGTCTCCGTTGGAGCGGTGCAAGTCACAAAGCGATCCCCGAATAGCCGTCAATGGCACACCATAATCTCGTTCGTGCCCCCACCAATGTGGAGTGCCACGATCCACTATGGGACACTTGAGGATGGTCACCGAACCTGTACAAGGTTTGAGCAATCTCCACAACTTAATTGGAGGCTCCAACAAATCCCTGCGGCTCCCAAAGGCACACGAATCACAAGGTTGAGGCACACTCCACAACTTAATTGGAGGCTCCCAACTAATCCCGTGAGCCACCAAAACTCCGAGATGATAAAGGACCGTCTAGGGCACTCCTAGTACTCAAGAGGACAAGCTCTAGGGCACTCCAAGTACCCAAGAGTAACAAGCTTCTCAACTTTAGTTTCCACGCATCACCGTGGAGAACTCAAACCGATGCAACCGATGCAATGGGCCAGAACACAAGAAGTGCTCAAGTCCTTCACTTTCGAATCCCACCAAAGCAACTAATGCTTATGGAGGGAGAAGAGAGGAAGAACAAGGAAGAACACCAAATCCCTTCAAGATCTGGATCCAAAAGCTTCCCCTCAATAAGAGAAGAGATTGATTGGGCACTGTAGATGATCTTAGCCATTTGTTCAAAGCTAAGATACCTGTAAGAGCAAAACCCCAAGATTTTGATGCGTTCATCAGGTAATGGCGCCTTTCGTCTTCCCGACACGCTTTGATTCTTGAAGATCCTGAGGGCAACCTGGGCGCGGCGAAATTCATGATGCTGAGGGCCAAGAGTTTTCCTCGCCTCTATATCATAGTCTATGCCGAAAGATTCATCATTGAAATTAGGCAGATTGGTGTTCTTTTGGTAAAAGTACGCTAACAATGCAATCTCTAATTCAACGCAATAGGACAACGCATGAAAGATACATGTATTCCTCTGTCCCTGGTGCCGAATTGGAGCCGTATCCCATCCATATTTCCTTGCCTTCGAGCCAACTAAATTCCCAAGTCTGACCATGATCCTTGGCAAACTTCTGGCTCACAAACCAAGATGCCTCGTATCTTTCCCCTTGGTCGCTGGCCATGTTCTTTCCTGCCAACGGAGCAGAAGCAGAGCCTCTGGAGCGAGCAACGTGAGGACGGGCGTGGCTGCCAGCTTCGCCACTGCCCTCCTTTACTAGTACTGGTTGTGGATTTAGAAGGCCTACGGAGTCCGGAGCGAGGACACAAATAAAGTGGCCACACGCGTAAAAGCCCAATACCCTGTGGGCTGAAATGGCATGTAGCGCCCATATATCACAAGTGAGCAAGGCCGACATCTTTCGTTCTTTCCTCGAATATAATTTGCATTAAACTTTTCTACTTTTTTAGATCTATATGTAGCATGTTACATTATTACAAGCATAATTTTATGTTTGTTTCCATAGTTTAACCAAATAACTGACAATCTTATTAAATATTAGTTGGTGTATTTTTTGTTTGTACGAAATATCATTGAAATATATTAAACTGTAATTTATAATAAAAATCTATTCCAGAAATTTATTTATACCATGCTAACATATGTAATTAATACGTATTTATGGCAAAGATCTGTAAAGAGTATAGTCCAATAAATATCTCAATAACAGTTTGTAGTGTATAATTAAATAAGCATATTATAGAACTCGTAGACTATAATCTAAACTAATGACACTGCATTTTTGTGCTCAAAATTGTCTACCAAGTAAATATTTAACAGTGTGTGGATGCTTCATACTTGTATTAAAATAACATTTATTCTATTCTATATATGCCTTTGTTAAATCATATTGTCTTCCTACCACTAACCAAAAGGAGTCAAATACTTAACTGCAAGCAAGATAAGGAAAACATTGCAAAAATATCTACCACAAAGAAACCTCCTTTTGCTCCAATTAATGCGACATTATTAACTACCAAGAAAATCCCAAGTTCAGTAAAAGTCGGCCATTCATGTTACCTCGCTTGAAGGAAAATCGTGAAATGAAAATAGGAACAATTAGTGGATAACATGAAAACCTCTTTCTGTAGTAGTAAAAAACCAGAAAACATTAATGCAACATATAGCTCCAGAAGAAAAATAAATATTTAAAACATTACCTTTGCTTGGCTCATGTAAAGAACAAACAACTATGGAAAACATATGTATTTTATCATATATGAAAGCCCATATTTACAATACCATCGTGAGACATCAAAGCCCAACGCTGAAAATCGAGTTTATAACACCATCATCCAAGTAATGAATCTCTTGCTTGTTGTGACCCCTAGTTATTTACTTGATGAAACATAAGAAATGTTAGATAAGATGTATACCAACTTGACTCTGCCATGGCCATAAAAACAAAGTGATACCTAAACAATGTGTAGCAACGAGAATTTCGATCTATATCCAGTGCGAGAAATATAGAACGTGTGTGATGACCTAGATCTAGGGTAGAACCTGCCTGTGGTAGGATGGTTAGAAGGGTGGTTGTACCCCCAGCCCACCAGAGTTCAAATCTCGGATTTGACATTGGTGTTTCTCATTGGTGTAGGGTGTGCGTGCGTGCGTTCATAGGGGTGAGTGTATGGACACGTATTTGAGCGTCTGCATTGTACCGTGTTTCGCAAAAAAAAAGCAAGCCGCTGGAAGTACAAAACATAATTGAGTCTCTAGTCTTCAAATTTGACAATTTGACACCATGTGTAGTTTTGTGAGGGAAAAGCATCGTAATCATCCGGGGGATCGAGTCGCTCGCATCCTCCGCGTCGTGCTTGCGACACGCGTCCCCGCGGGACCCACACAGCAGTACAACACCGCTTCTTATCCTTTCACTGTCATAATCCCTCTGCTCTTTCCCCTCCGTTCCTGATTCACTCCACAGCTGCTCCCCACGCCTCCAAATCCCAAGCTCCCGCGCCGGCGGCCAACACCTCCATGAGCACGCCAGCGCTGCCCCACGGGGAACTCTCCCTTTTTTCGTCCCCCACCTATGTGAGCTTTCCCGGCCACCGAGCTCCATCGCCGTGAACACGCGCGCTGCCCCATGCTCCCCTCGGCTTCCATCTCCGTAATCCCGCCCTGCCGTCGAACACCTCTTCCTCGTTGCGCCCGCACTTCCGACAGTGGGCTCCACCTCCAATTATTATGCGATTCGGCGGCCGGTTTGCTCCACACTGTGGTGACCGCGGGCGGCGACGGCGGCGCACCCGCTTGCTGCAACCGCGGCGACGGCGGCGGTCGCACCCGCGTGCTGCAACCGCGTGCTGCAAAGGCGTCTGACAGTGCTACCAAATCGTGGCCGTCATAGGTCGGGTCACCACATGGTGGTGCTGCAACGAGCCGAGCGTCCGGTGCTGCAAAGGCGTCTGACAGTGCTACCAAATCGTGGCCGTCATAGGTCGGGTCACCACATGGTGGTGCTGCAACGAGCCGAGCGTCCGGTGCTGCAAAGAGACGACAACGATGCTACCTTGGGCGGATGGCGATGCTCCCATGGCGGATGGAGTTGCTACCTTGGCCGGCCGGCGGTGCTCTGAGCGGTGGACGGGGCGGACGGCGTTGTTGCCAAACAGGGACGCTGCTGCTGCAAGGGGCCGTCGGCGATGCTACTGACGGCATCCGCCGTTGCAATCAATGGTGGGCGGCGTTGTTCATTTGATGCATTTTTTCTTCTTTGTGATGCAAATTCTTGAAAAGTTCGGAAGCAAATTTTTTCTCCCCTTGCTGCAAATCCACATGACAGTGGTAGCAATTTTCTGGATGCAATCTTTTATACATGAGGTGCAAATCCTTTGAACGTGTGTAGCAGAAATTTTCTTTCTTTGATGCAAATCTACATAATAATTGTAGCATTTTTCTTATTTTATAGGATGCAATTTTTTCGTTCAAGATATGCAAATTCTTACTGTAGCAATATTTTTCACCTTATGACGCAAATCCACACAAGGGTGGTAGCAAAAATCTCTAGGCCTTTTCAAGTTGTCCGTGGTGGCTCCACCATTGCTGCTGCAAGCCGCAGAGTTGTCGCCGGGTGCTACCAAAGGCTTCGAGCGTCTACTCCGGCGACGGGCGGCGCTCACGGAGGAGCCGTCTTCTCTGGCGACGGGCGGGCTTCGAGCGGCCGGCGACGGGCGACGCTCACGGAGGAGCAGTGGGGGTGCGGTGCCGTCTTCTCCGGCGACGGACGGGCTTCGAGCGGCCGGCAACGGGCGGCGCTCACGGAGGAGCAGTAGGGGTGCGGTGCCGTCTTCTCCGGCGACGGACGGGCTTCGAGCGGCCGGCGACGGGCGGCGCTCACGGAGGAGCAGTGGGGGTGCAGTGTCGTCTTCTCCGGCAACGGGCGGTGTCACCGAAGAGCGACGGGGCTGCGGCGGCAAAGAGACGAGCAAGGACACGGGGACAGCGTTTTGACTTTTTTCGAAAGCGTGGGGCATTTATTTTGTTTACGTGGGGATTTATTTTCATGTGCGCAGGTGGTCTCCAGTGAGACACGTGTCGTGCGGGGGAGGCGGGGGATCGGAGATGCTTAGCGCTATCCTGAGCCTCCGCGTATAACACATTAACTAAGTAATTGTACAAAAATTTGTATGCATATTACATTACATTACACTATATAAAAGACAGAACAATCCGCCGCCTGTCATTCGTCCACGTCGCCGGATTCCGCTGACCGTCAGATCACCGCGACGGACGGCTCAGATGGCTCCACGTCGCCCCAATCCCGCGATTTACTGTAGCTGGCGATTTTTGTCCAATCAGGCGACGCCACGTCGCTCCGGTCACCGGCCGGTCGTCCCAGTTCCAGCCGGTCGCCCACCCGGTCGCCGCTCCATTTTCTAAAAAAACCCTCGCAGCTCTGCAAATTAACACGCGCCCCTGGTTTCCTTGAGGAGAAGGACCAATCCGTGATTTTACGAAACCACAGGGGCCCCTCAAGAAAATGGTGCGCGCAGCCCATCTCTCCCCTCTGTCTCACGCGCCGCCCGCGGCATCGCCGCCGCCGCCGCCTCACGCCGCCGCCGCTCCGCCGCTCCCCCTCCGGATCGACGGGCACTGAGCGCTCCGCCGTCTCCGCCTCTCCCTTCTGCCCGAGTATCGGCCGCCAGGACGCCGTGGCTGCGCCGGGATCGCCGCCGCCGTCCGCACGAATCGCCGCCGCGTCCGCGCGCCGCCGGCGCCGCAACGGCGACCCAAAGGGGGCGGCGCCGCCACCTACGGGTCGACCGCGGCGAGACGCGTCCGACGAGCCCGCGCCCGCGTCCCGGAAAGCGGCGGCGCGCCGCCGGCGAGCTCGGCGCCGCCGCGGCCAGCTCCGCCCTTTTTTTTTTTCTCAGCGCCAGCGTGACGTCACCGCGTCCTGGGCTGGGCTACGTGTGCTGGGCCGGCTGGCAGTTTTTTTTCCATTTTCCCCCTGTTTTATTACTTTCCAAAAAAAGGTATGTTTTCAAATATAACTCCAAATAAAATTCAAACCAATTTTTAAGAAATTGGAAAAATCAAACTATCCTTTTCAAACTTCTCCAAATTATTTGGAAACTTGAAAACTTTAGATATTACATAAAGGCTATTCCATTGTATTTTTAAACTCAAATAGAATCCAGCAAAATAAAATCCGCAATATCAACCAACATGATAAATCCAGTAAAACAATTTGGTCCAGCCTACTCCAAATTATTTGGAAACTTGAAAAGTCCAAATATTGCATAAAAGCTATTCCATTGTTTGTTTTAAACTCAAATAGAATCCAGAAACATAAAATCCGCAATATCAACAAATATGATAAACCCATTAAAACAATTTTTCATTTTTTCCCTGTTTTATTACTTTCCAAAAAAAGGTATCTTTTCAAACATAACTCCAAATAAAATTCAAACCAATTTTTAATAAATTGGAAAAATCAAACTATCCTTTCCAAACTTCTCAAAATTATTTGGAAATTTGGAAACTTTAAATATTACATAAAGGCTATTCAATTGTATTTTAAAATTCAAATAAAATCCAGCAAAATAAAATCCGCAATATCAACCAACATGATAAATCCAGTAAAACAATTTGGTCCAACCTACTCCAAATTATTTGGAAACTTGAAAAGTTCAAATATTGCATAAAAGCTATTCCATTGTTTGTTTTAAACTCAAATAGAATCCAGAAACATAAAATCCGCAATGTCAACAAATATGATAAATCCAGTAAAACAATTTGGTATAAAAAAACTTACTTACATAAAGTTTGACAAAGATGTGAAAATAAAAATATGACAAATGTTGTTTTAAACTCAAATAGAATCCAGAAACATAAAATCCGCAATGTCAACAAATATGATAAATCCAGTAAAACAATTTGGTATAAAAAAAACTTACTTACATAAAGTTTGACAAAGATGTGAAAATAAAAATACGACAAATGTAAATGTTGAACATACTTTAAATGTAAACTTTCCCCAGATTTAAATACACACAAATCTAAACAAAATTTACATTTACAAATTTGAATTCTTTGCACCGCGATTTCCACAAATATAACAGATAGATCATGACCACAAAATCTAAGCATTCAATTAACGTCAAAACAATTCAAATATGAATAGCTCCCCAATTTGACCATTTCAAAAATTGAACAACTTCTGAACCTAGACAATTTTTGAATTCCAACAAATTTACGATTGAATAATTCAAAATTTTAGCCCATGGGCGCGGCGGAGTCCGCGCTTATTCCCCTAGTTGGTATTATATGCGCCTAATCTATAGAGGTTGGCGTACTGATAGGGTCTAGCCCGTGCTCGTCCCTTCCTATCTCCGCCCAACAACATGACTGGAGGATACAGGGGTCTGACTCGTGCTCGCCCCTCCCTTTCTTGCCCGAGCAAACGTGTCTGGAGATGGTTTTAAATCGTGCGACCCGATCCAACATACCGTACATACAACCAAACACTGTATCTGACAGACGTCGTGCGAACTACTCCCAAACGCTCCTTGAAATATTCCTCGAAAATGCCATAGACAATGTGCAGCCCAACAAACACATGTTTGTGTTGGGTTGGATCGCTGCTCTGCTCTCAAGACCGTAATTGGAAAACAACAAGAGAGAAAAAAAAACACGGTATCTGGCCTGCCACCTCCGGGATATTCTTGGCATTTCTTCGTTTCCGTCCAACCTTCCCCAAATCAAACGCAACGCGAACCGAATGCGACCTCTCCCTCCCTTCTCACTCCCGTCCACCTCCACCGGATCAGGGAAGCAGTTGCCAGCCACACCACCCCACCGCCCGCCTCTTTTTCCCTTCCGGCTACCGGCACCGCCATTCCCGCCGCCGGCCTCTCAGGTGCGCATCCGTCCTCCCCTTTTTCTCCTCCCCCTATCCTGTTCCCTCCCAAGTACCCGTCCCATCCCCTGCTCCTCACGAACACATCATTGTTCCGTCTCGCACGCATTGCGTTGCTTCTTTATGCAATCTTGCTACGACTTCACTCGCTCATCCTCCTTCTCCACGCACGCGTGCGCACGCGCCACTCCGGTAAAATTTACCAATCGATGATGGATGCGATGGCCCAAAGATTGGCGCCCTTCTGTTCTCGTGTCCTTTCCTTCGTGTCTCCGGCACCGCTCTGCTGCCGAGATTAGTCAAAATAGGGGAGATGCCTCCTGCTGAGTGCTTGCTGTTTCCCGTCGTGACAGTCGAACGGCATGCTTACTAGTTTAACTTACTTCTTCTGGAGTAATGGCATGCTCATTCCTTTTTTTAAAAAAAAAAATAGAGAGAAGATGTGATGCAATTTAATAACCAGTTAATGCAAATGAATCTGCGTCAAGTAGTCCTGTCAGTTTATGTATATGCAGCCCATGCGATTTTATCGTCACTTTGCATTTTGATCTTTGGGGGAAAAGATGCAGTTGGTTAATCTGTTCCCATCCACTTTGAATCTGCTCTGAATTTTTTTCAGCAACTGCTTGTTAATCGGGTTGTTCTTGTGTTACCCAGTATCGACCACTGTACTTGGTTCTTGACTACAGGCATGGTGTCCTGCTCTGGGAAATTTGACTATCTATCTGGTGTTGCACTTGCACATTGTGCCGTAATAAGTTCGTGCTTATGCCATATGGGGTACTGGGATTGGATGTAAATAGTTGTTGGTACAAGTATAACACTTACATTTGAAAATAAAAAAATAGCAATTAATCATCACAACTGGTACTGTTTCTCTTCAAAACTACAACCATATGATGAGCAATCATGTACTTTTGTGTTCCTAAATTCATGCTTCAACTCCCTTCTTTTGCTGAAATCTGACAACGTCTGATACACGCAGAGCATCGATTTATCTTGAAGGTTGCAGACTCGAAGGAACACGTATCGTGTATTGTGAACAGCATTTCTCTGAGAAAAGTACCTATAGTACTCAAAGCAACATTCTTTGATGTGTTCAGCCAAGCAGAGTGGTAGCCCACTATTGGGAACCCTCAAGATGGAGAGGGTTCGGACGATCCTGACACATACATATCCATATCCCCATGAACACTCGAGGCATATTATGACAGCAGTGATAATTGGATGCCTCTTTTTCATCTCGTCTGACAATATGCATACTCTGATACATAAACTGGACAGCAACATAAAATGGTGGTCCATGTATGTTTGCTTGATTGGTTTCTTCTATTTCTTTTCTTCTCCATTTCTAGGAAGAACCATTCAGCCGAGTTACTCAAATTTCAGTCGATGGTACATATTCGTATTCAGACTTCTTAGAACTCAGTTTCAGAAATATTTTCATGTCTACATAGCGCCACAGAATCTCTACGTAGGTACCACATTAATTTGTTAGTAGAACTGAATTACCAACTATATTGCACAACTGCAGGTATGTCGCTTGGATTTGCTTCGCATCTTTGTACCATCTCCCAAGCTTCCAATCAATGGGTGTTGATATGCGCATGAACCTTTCACTTTTTCTGACGATATATTTTTCTTCTGTCCTTTTCATCATTGCTTTCCACATCATATTTATTGGTCTCTGGTACATTGGATTGGTTGCTCGCATTGCAGGCACAAGACCAGGAATATGGACCATTGTACAAAACTGCACTGTACGTTTACGAAAAATCTATTTTTAGTTCTATTTTAGTTTCTCCATTACTCCTGGGAAGATTAATTTTGAATATCTTCCAGGTCATCAGTATTGCTTGCTGTGTATTCTACAGTCATTGCGGGAATCTTGCTGTGCACAAAAGCAAATCTTTTGGCAAGAGTTCTGATCCAAGTTTGCTTGCTTTTCTTAAAAATGAAAATGGAACCACATGGTATATCAAATTTTCTCTTTATGAACGAGTTAAAAGATCAGATATGTACATCTTGGTTTGCACCAGTTGGATCTGCAAGTGACTACCCTCTTCTGTCTAAGTGGGTTATATATGGGGAGGTAACATTGGCTTCTCTTTAATTCATCACTCTTTCCTCTCATACTTTTGTTTGGGCAACATCCGTGCTATACTTCTTTGATCATTTTATTCTCCAGTTAGTTTGCAGTGGATCCTGTGCTGGCCCATCGGATGAAATATCTCCTCTGTACTCACTGTGGGCTACATTTATTGGCCTTTACATTGCCAACTTTGTTGTGGAGAGATCAACTGGGTACGTGCTTACTGTTTTATGCACTGCATATTTTATTCCAAATTTTTCTTTGTCGTCAATACTAAGTCCGAGTATTTTCCACTGCAAATACTTCAGATGGGCTCTTACTCATTCGTCACCAGTATCAGAGGAAGAGAAGCTGAAAAAACATATGAAACCAGATTTCCTGGATATGGTACCTTGGTATTCAGGGTAAAGCCCTATAAGCTCCAGCTAGTTAGATCCAAGATGAGACCAGCGCATTATGTAAAATGCCTGACTTCTTCAACTTTACATTATGTAGGACATCGGCTGATTTATTCAAGACAGCGTTTGATCTTATGGTCTCTGTAACTCTTTTTGTGGGGCGATTTGATATGCGCATGATGCAGGTAGGGGTGCGTAGCGTGGGATTAACTACCATTCATTATAAATTTTTCACTATGGTGCTCTAAATCACGATGTTAGATTATCTCTGTAGTTCATTTGTCCTTTTCAATTTTAGTCCTGATATATCCTGTATAAGATCATGTCTATCTAATTTTACTACAAATTCATGCTGTATTCTGCCTCTATGCACATGTGAACAAGTGTATGTTCAAGCATAATGAGTGCATTATTATTTTTAAGCATTTGTATATTTTCCTATAGGCTGCAATGAAAAGTACTACAAATGAGGCTCAGACCGACGACCTGATGTATGACTACTTCAATGAAAGAGAAGACCTTTGGTTTGACTTTGTCGCAGACACTGGTGATGGTGGAAATTCATCATACACAGTTGCCCGACTGCTAGCTCAACCGTCCATTCAGACTGTTATTGGTGGCTCTACGCATACTCTTCCACGTGGAAATTTGCTTGTTATTGGCGGAGATCTTGCGTAAGATTGCACCATGTTTAATCAGATTTGACTTTTTTCTTCGGTCAATTTATCCCTTCATATCTAGAAATCATCTAGCTCTTGGCTGTTATTTACCCAGCATAGTCACATCATTATATGGAACTTCTTCAATCAAGTTAAGCGCTGGAAGATCTATTTAGGCCATCAACCGATTGGTTGACTTTCTTTAATAAATTCGGAATGGAGTATTATATTTTTTTGTTGGATGCAGGCTTCCTGAAATTTGTTTCGGAAAAGGAAAAATAATATTTTGTGTTTCAAACAATAGTTGCTAACAGATTTGTTCGAGAAAAAAAAAGTTACTGACAGATTAGCTGGTCATGTTTGTTGTGATTAGTAGTAAACTCCTTAGCTATGTTTGGTTATGTTTTTTATTTTTTGTTCTCATGTAGTTTCTGGTTTCAACATCAGAGATGGGACCTAATCTTATCGAAGCACCACTCAGAAGTTCGTTGTTTGTCGTATATTCTGTAATGTTTTGTCCTCGAGTATAATTTCTTCTCTTGTAAAAACTCTATATATATTTTATGCCATGTGTGTATGTTTGTCATCATTTGCATCTCTCTACACTTAAATAGAGTTAGCAACATTTATTTCCTTTATGTCATTTTATATATGTAGGTATCCAAATCCTTCATCGTTTACATATGAGAGACGCTTCTTTGGTCCTTTTGAGTATGCTATGCAACCTCCGCGTTGGTATAAGGCTGAACATATAGCTGTGGACAAGCCTGAGATTCCTCCAGGCATATCAAAGATGAAAGAATATGATGGACCCCAATGTTTCATAATTCCCGGGAACCATGGTATGTCCTCTGCACTCATATAAAACTTTGTTAGTCAAAATGATTCTCATTTTACTTACTCTCCTATGGGCTCTATGACAAGTTCGTAAGGAAGACAATGCATGATTGTTTCTTAGAGAGTTCCTTTCTTGGTATTCTTACCTTCTATAACAGATTGGTTCGATGGGCTTCACACCTTTATGAGACATATATGTCACAAAAGCTGGTTAGGTGGATGGTTTCTGCCTCAGAAGAAGAGTTACTTTGCCTTGCAGCTTCCCAAAGGTTGGTGGATATTTGGTCTTGATCTAGCTCTTCATGGTGACATTGACGTATACCAATTCAAGTTCTTCGCTGAACTTTCTCGGAATAAGGTGCATTTCTTCTTCTTCTGTTTATCCTTCTGTTTTAAATTGGATTTTCATTATTTCTGTTTCTAGTGTTCCAATACCAAGTAATTTAATTACTTCAACAATGTAGCTGACTAATAATAGGATTGCTAGAAAATACCAAAAAAAATATGCTGACGAATGTATAGCGCTTTCTCCAATATAGGTGGAAATATTTCCACACTCATTGCTTCGTTATCATTTTATTTGGTTGGTTCCTGATGAGTTATTTTTAAATCATTTATGTGTAAATAGTTTATTTAACATTTGTATCTCTTGAGAGTTGGAGACAAATTTTCATTTCCAGATTTAATTGATCTGCTACATTTCTAAAATTATGCAGGTTGGAGAGAATGACTCTGTGATTATTGTGACACACGAGCCAAACTGGCTCCTTGATTGGTATTGGAAGGAGACTACAGGCAAGAATGTCTCACATTTGATTCAGGACTACCTGAATGGAAGATGCAAACTTCGCATGGCAGGGGATTTGCATCATTTTATGAGGCATTCTGCACGATCGGATAAACCTACTTATGTGCAACACTTGCTTGTCAATGGATGTGGTGGCGCCTTTTTGCACCCAACACATGTTTTCAAAAACTTTGAAAGCTTCTCTGGTACTACTTACGAGTGCAAGGCAGCTTATCCATCCTATGATGAATCTAGTGCGGTATGTAGTTCCCTAAGTTAACAGAATCTCTAGTATATTTATCCTATTGTGCAATGAATGTATTATTTACTACACTCACAGATTGCACTGGGCAACATATTAAAATTCCGCAAGAAGAATTGGCAGTTTGACATAATTGGTGGTTTTATTTACTTCATACTGGTGTTCTCAATGTTCCCACAGGTCAGTCACATTTATTCCATAAGGTGTAATTTTCTTCTTTGCATATCTTAATTTTGGTAATGAAGTATTCTACTCCCTCCGTCCAAAAATAACTGTCTTAGATTTGTCAAAAAGTGAATGTATCTAGACATGAAACATGTATAGATACATCCACTTTTGTGCAAACTTGAGACACTTATTTTGGGACGGAGGGAGTACCTTTTGTTGTGGCGTCAAGTTAGTCAGATAGGAGAGTCAACTAAGAGTCCAGGAATAGAGTTGCAGCCGTCCGGCCGGAAGGACAGGATTAGAGGCAGGTACCAACTACGATTCAGCAAGGAGCAGTCAAGGCTTGAGGAGTCCAGCCGTAGGGAAAAGCGGTCAAGTTAGGAATTACAATCCGTGTCCTCGTCAAATTAATTAAGTCCTAGGCAATGCTATAAAAGCATGCCCATTGTATCGTTCTGATCAAGGAATATACGAAAGTCTCTCTCTACCCTGTATGCTTTCCCGATCCAATCTGCTTCTCTAATTCCCCAATCTTCTGCTTCCTACCACGGCGCTTACCCTACATCGCCGGCCACGGCCTCCGGTGAACTACCCGTACAACCTTCGAAGTAAAGGGCACAACACCTTTAGTATCTTCTAACTATGAAATTTAGATATATGCCACTACAGAGTTCCACTTCTGAAACATGTCAACCTTTTAACCACTGATTTATTACTCGGAGCGTTAAACTGATCAATATTACATATTCTACTCGGCTTGGTGACACTAAGCAGCGATGTTCGTCCTTTCACATCTAGGATATTCTGCGGTGCTATACAGGCTTATCATGTTGATCTAAACCTAACTCTTGATTCTGTTTCTGATTTTCCAGTGTAATCTTGTCCACATCTTGAATGAAGAAACATGGTTTGGGCGTCTTCAAAGCTTCTCAAGTACAATATGGAGTGCTTTGCTCTATATTTTTGAACACTCTTATGTCTCTTCAGTAGGAAGTCTAACTTTATTGATGGCATCGTATACATTTGTACCATCCAAACTCACGCGGAAAAAAAGAGCTGTTATTGGTGGCCTGCATGTTATGGCCCATCTGACTGCAGCTCTACTTTTAATGTTGCTCATGGAGTTAGGCATTGAAGTATGTATACGGAATCATTTGTTGGCGACTTCAGGTATGCCATCGCTCATTGTACTCCCAACCACAACGCTAAGGTTGAACTATTAATTATATGTTAAGATAAAACTGCATGCTCTTGCTGTTATATCCCTTTTGAAATGTAAAAGATACCTTATGCGGTCATTTGAACTTGGGGTATATTCATTTTATGGTTTCAAACTGGATAAGATTGTCAAAACAGAATATTATATCCTTCAGAGCGTCAAACTAGTTTGAAGTGTCTAGAGGAAATTGAGAATTCAGGTGCAGATAGATAATCCATGCAACTGTGTCTGTGATGACATATCTCAGGGGTTTTATTTGATGAAACTATGATGGGCATGTTCTTGATAATTGTCACCACCTTACCACCTTTGGCTCTAAACTCTACCCCACAAAGTTCTAGTTAAGCTTATGTGGCCAGGCTCCTATTGTTTCTTCTGACTAGAGAGGTTTTGCTTTTTTTCCTGTTCCTTCACCCAAGAAAGGCGATATTTTTGTTACAAACCTGTTTTCTATCATAGGTTATCACCCTCTATATGATTGGTATCGATCAATGGAAAGTGAGCATTTCCCAGATCCAACTGGTCTTCGTGCTCGTTTGGAACATTGGACACTGGGACTATACCCGGCATGTATAAAGTACCTTATGTCAGCCTTTGACGTCCCTGAGGTGATAAGACTCTTTCCAGAAACATTTTACTATTCCTGTGTAGATGCATTGAATTTTTAATCAAATGGATTTGTTAGCTGTACTTGAATTCATTTTTAGAACTTTGTGTATGAAGCCTACAATTACCTGTAACTTTCCTCTTCCATCCACTTTATGCAGATTTACCTAACCAGGCAAATTTGTGTTACATTTTTTCACAGGTCATGGCTGTGACAAGGATCAACATTTGCAAGAACGGGATGATGTCTCTTTCTCGGAGTGTTCTGATCATGTACTACACTTCTGTGTTTATCTATTTCTGGATTCTCTCAACTCCGGTTGTTTCCCTCATATTTGGTAGCTACCTATACATATGCATCAACTGGTTCCACATACACTTTGACGAAGCCTTCTCGTCTCTGCGCATCGCAAACTACAAATCATTCACAAGGTTCCACATCAAGAAGGATGGTGATCTGGAAATATTTACACTTGCAGTTGACAAGGTAACATCAATATATTCAACATGCTCCCTTTGTTCTCATCTGTTCAGATCGGCAATGCATTGAATGGTATCACTCAATATAATGTGGATACAGGTTCTTATGTAGAAAACACAAAATACACGTAGACTCCATTATAAACACATTGAATCTGGTGAACAGGTCCCAAAAGATTGGAAGTTGGATCCTAAGTGGGAGGCAGAGGAAAGAGCGCATCATCAGCTCAGCCACCACAGGAGGTACCCTAGCAAGTGGAGGTCAGCCTCATCACCAGACCCTGTCAGGTCGGTGCGGGTCGTCGACCATTTCACCATCGCAAGAACAGTAGCCCCGGATCCTGAGACCACTTGCTGACCCCACACATCATCGCTGGCAAAGGACTTGGTTGAGAAATTAGCAATTGCTTGTGCAGATTGTTGGTTCTCATTCCAGAAGCAGCTTACTTAGCTTGACCTAGCTTATCTACTCTGTTGTTACACCTTCAGTTCCCTCTATGCTAACTAACTCTCAAACTCCAACATTGCAAAGCCTATATCAGAGATTTACTTTAGTTAACTAGTAATACAGCAGAACTTGTGGAGGAAACACAGAAAGTTCCCGACCCCTCGGATGGATTTTTGGTTGGTTATATTCTGAGTACATGTTCTGTAATCGGAAGATAGTGGAACATGGCCGTTTTTTCTTGTGTGGAAAACATATATTTTGAATGTAAATTTCATTGAAACTCTCAAATGTAAATTTTACCTTTTTCAGCAACGGACAGAAACAGTGTATACTAGTCCTGGAAACAGTAGGCATTCTTATTTGGGTGCCACTAATTCCTACTTGTTTGCAAACTTATACAATTCGTTTGAAATATGCATGTAGGTTCTCACTGTCTGGAGGTCATAGTCTCTTTTCTTTTTCTTTTTTGCGAATAGATCATAATCCTTTGCGACCTCTTGCTTTGCTCATTCATCGAGCAAACGTTGTAACATTCAGGTATAAAACAGGCTAAATCTGCTGATGGCAAAGATGTTGAGGCCTGAGATAATCAGGTAGATATACAAGCGGCAAGCCGGCAATGATCTGTGGCGTCTAGTGGCGAAGCTGCTTCAGGGGTTTGATGAGGAGAAGGACAAAGACCTGTTTCACAGGGCGTAGCCGGAGCATATCCTCTTAACAAGGTGAGCAGGAAGCAAGATGGCGAGCGATCAAGGCGAAAGGTACAAGGTCTCATAGTTTGCCGGTCAGAAGCTTCAGAAGGATTCAGCTTGGTGGATGAGGTAAAGAGGCCTGGATGGGACATGTCTACGATTTGTAACCAGTGATATAGATGTACTTGTAGCTTTCATGCATTTTGCTACTGTGTTGACCTTGAGATCAGGTTTTTAGCATGGTATAACAATAGGAAAGTCAGTGTGCCAAATTTCAACATCGACTCGTTTATCCTATGTTATCAGAGTGAGGCGCACAAGACCCTTGGGCTTGAGGATCACGGATTTTAACACATCAAAGTGGCACTCGGTCTAGTGTTTTTGCAAGACGGAGGGCACCGGTATAACCATATCAGGTTACCAGCCCTACAGTTAACTTAAATTTGAACTGCTCACATGATCTGCATCGGCCAAGGGCTCGTTGGAGGGATTCCAATATCCTTCTCATTCTATTCCTTGGGACCTGGGTGAAGTTTCCTAGCCATTTAGTCTATTTTGTTGGGGTTTGGGATGCGTAATGGAATACTGTGTATGTCAACAGCTAGGGAGAGAGGTTTAGTGAGAGTTGCATGGGGATGGTCTATTGATCAGGTGTACCGGCGCATGGGGCTTGGTGCGCCACAGAATTTGCATTTCTGTGGCGCACGTGGCCCATGCGCCACAGAATTTATTCTGTGGCGCATCTGGCCATATGCGCCACAGAAAGTCACAATTCTGTGGCGCACCTACCTCCATGCGCCACAGAAATGTGACTTTCTGTGGCGCACATGGCCAGATGCGCCACAGAATTGACATTTCTGTGGCGCATGGAGGTAGGTGCGCCACAAAAAGCCTGTCCATAGAAAGGCTTTTTCCTACTAGTGTATTGCCAAAATTCCACCGTAAATATATCCAAAATAATGAGCAAAACTGTATATAAAATGTACTCATCACCGCCTAAGATTGGACCCTTCCATTAGAGCAATTCCATCAGCTACCGATACCCTCCCGAAACAGAAAATAGGGGAGAGAGAAGAGAAAACAGGCCTCCAGCAGATCCCCTACCGACCTCCCCAACAATCGGCGTCCCCGACCCAGTCCCTTGTTTTCCCTAAACATCGGGGAGGTGGCGGCGTCCCCGATCCGTCGACGGGAGCAACCGCTCGCTCCCGGATTCTTCCTCCCGCCACCACGCGCGTAGGAGCAGGTTCGTCCCCACCCCTTTTTTCTCTTCGATTTCAACCGAATCGAGCTCAAATCGAGCTCTAGAGTGGACGGGATCCAGGGAGAGGAAGTAGAGCAGAGGGGAGAGGAAGGTTGGGGGGGGGGGGGGGCGCAGCCATGGTTGGATGGGAGAGGAAGTAGAGCAGAGTGGAGGGGAAGGTTGGGGAGGGGCGCAGCCATGGTCGCGAGTGGAGGGGAAGGTCGACGGGAGAGTGCGGGAAGGGAGGGCTGGAGCTCGCGGCTGGGAGAGGAGAGGAGGGGATGGGAGGGGCGCACCTCGCGGCGGTCGGGAGAGGGACTCGCGGTCGGGAGAGGAGAGGAAGCGAGGAGCACCACGCGGTGACGCGGATGGAGCACCGCAGCTTGTTCTGATTCTGCTAGCTCTGATTCTTCTGATTCTTCCGATTCTTTGTAGCTGCTGCCTGCTACTGCTTGCCTGCTTCTTCCGATTCATGTACTGTTTGCTGTCAAAAACAGTAGCTGCTTGCTTGCTTCTTCCGATTCATGTATTGCTACTGCTTGCTCTGCTTCCGATTCATGTACTGCTACTGCTTGCTTGCTTCTTCCGATTCATGTATTGCTACTGCTTGCTCTGCTTCCGATTCATGTACTGCTACTGCTTGCTCTGCTTCCGATTCATGTTGTGCAAGGAGTATATTTCTGTTAAATTGCTGCCAAATTGTGCAAGGAGTAGATGAAATTGATGTCAAATTTCTTTCAGTTTGGTGTTAAATTCTACCCTGTTTGTATATTATTGAAGGTTGATTTTATGGCGGATCAATCTAATTGAGGTTTGCTGCTATTTTACTAATTTTGCTGCTGCTTGTGTTGAACAGATTGATGGCGGATCCATCATATTTTGAGCTTTTGAGCGGTGGTGTTGATTTGAATGATGTTAATCTGAGTTGGGGAGAAACACATCATATGGATGTCAGTGGAGATCAAGGACCTACCCCTCCTGTGAGATCAAACCCGAAGAAAGGAAAAAAATTCAGTGTGCATGAGGACAAGGTGTTGACGGATGCATACCTTGAGGTAACTACAGATCCTATTGTGGGGACCGAACAACGGGGTAACTCCTATTGGAAAAGGGTCCATGATTACTTCCTTGCGAACATGGGAGCAGAGTCGGATCGTAATCAAAGTTCCGTCCAACACCGTTGGGCTGTTATCAATGAACAAGTCAGCAGGTTTTGTGGGGCTTTGGCGCAAATTGAGAACAGAAACCAAAGTGGGTTGACACAAGTTGACAAGGTATAAATTTGTTTGTTGTGTCCATTTCCTGTTGAGTTCATTTGTTTTTGTGTTCATTTTTTGTTGTGTTCATTTATTGTGTAGATGAAACAAGCACTTATTAAGTACCGTCAAGATGACAAGGGCAATAAACCTTTCGGATTGATGCATTGCTATAAGAAACTTGAAGATAGTGAGAAGTGGAAAAATAGAGATTCAAACAAAAAACAGAAAAAGACTTCTAATTCTACTCCTGGTTCATCTACTCCAAGTACCAATGCAAGTTTGTTTGAGGATGAAGCTACATCTCCCAACAAAAGTGTTTCCGTGAAAAGACCAATTGGTAAGAAGGCGGCGAAAGCGCAACGAGCTAATGGTTCTAGCTCTACAGGTGATAGTGGTGTCATGAAGGCATTGGGCAGTCTGTTTTCGTCAAGGAGGGAGGAGGCGCTCTCGAGGGATGCGTTGAGACAAGAGAGGTTTAATATATCCATTGCAAGAGAAAAAGAGATGGAAGAACAAAGGTTGGAAGAAGAAAGGAAAAATCGTGCAATAAGAGAGCAGCACTTGGCACTAGAAAAAGAAAAGATTAGACTGAAGACTGTTGCACAAGACCGTGAAATAATGAACATGGACATTAGTGGTATGGATGAGCAACAACAATAGTACTACAAGCTATTGCGCAGTCAGATCATCGCTCGGAACTCATCTGTTTGAGCTTAAAAAATTGTTGTATGGACTAATTTCTTGTTTGTTGGACCTGAGACATGTGTTGTATGGACTAATTTGCTTTTTTGTTGGACATGATCTAATATTATTCCATACAATAATTTGTGACATTGGTGCACAATTTGAAAAACTACATAGGGGTACATAATTTAAAGTACTACATAGGGGTACATAATTTGAAGAACTACACAGGGTACATAATTCGAAAAGCTATATCATATTTCCTCGGATCTGCCATTGATGCTCAACTAGGTCTTCTTGAAGCTGAGAGTGAACTTGTTTGTCCCGGATCTCTCTATCGACCTGAAGAAACTGAGAAAAGGAAGCTGAGTGTTGGTGAGAGATTGTTGCCATTTCCCCCCATATGCTCATAATTGTAGTCTTCTTCATCAGTGTGATGCTCATTCTCAATTATCATATTGTGCATGATGACACAAGCTGTCATGATATCTCCAAGTGTTTCTTGATCCCAAAACCTCGCTGGTCCACGAACGATGGCAAAACGAGCTTGGAGAACTCCAAAGGCTCGTTCAATATCCTTCCTACAACCCTCCTGATGTTGGGAGAAACGCTTCTTTTTCCCTACTGGATTTGGTATTGTCTTCACGAATGTTGCCCACTGCGGATATATGCCATCGGCCAGGTAATACCCCATTCTATAGTTGTGCCCATTGATGTTGTAATTCACTTCTGGTGCTTCACCTTCGGTTAGCTTTGCAAAGACAGGGGAACGGTGAAGAACATTAATATCATTCAAAGACCCCGGTAAACCAAAGAAGGAGTGCCAAATCCAAAGATCTTGTGAAGCAACCGCTTCAAGAATGATTGTAGGCTCACGAATATGGCCCTGAAAATAACCTTGGTGTCCACTAGGGCAATTTTTTCACTTCCAATGCATGCAATCTATGCTCCCTAGCATACCTGGAAAACCCCTTTGCTCTCCAATAGCAAGTAACCTAGCAGTATCATCAACATTTGGAGATCTGAGATACTCACTGCCAAATATCTCAATAACAGCTCTCACAAACCTTCTAAGACTTTCTAAAGCGGTGCTCTTCCCTAGTCGACAATATTCATCCGTAGCATCAGCTGGAATTCCATAAGCAAGCATTCGTAAAACCGCGGTGATCTTTTGCAAAGGATGTAATCCAAGAACACCAGCACAATTTCTTTCTTGCTCAAACCACGTATCATGTCGTTCGACAGCACCCGCTATGTGTAAAAACAAAGGACGATGCATTCTAAACCTAGAACAACAAAAACATGAATGAGACACAGATCAAGAAGAAAGGCATAAATGAACAATTGTAACAATTGCGTACCTTTGGCGAAATAGCCTCGCGGGGTAGCCGCCTACTTCAGCAAAGTAGTCTCTGTGGAGTCTACTACAACCCTCTGCTCTATCTCGGTCAATTACTTGGCGTCCCGGCACGGAACCGCCATGGCGTGGAGCATTCAAACGGTCCTGCTCTTGCTGACCTACGACAACAGCCATCGCATAGAGCTCCTCGTCGTCGGACGACGACGACTCCTCCATGCACATTCGCACGGCCATTCTGCGGCGGCGACTCATTTTTGTGTGCGGGTGTATACAAAGAGATTGAGAGAAGTGTGAAAGTAGAGACAGAACCAGGTGTGAGGGAGATGTGAGGGATGGAGCTGTATATATAGACCTGAAAACTAGCCGTTAGAAAAAAACACTGTTAAAAAACTAGCCGTTAGAAACAACACTGTTCAAAAACTAGCCGTTAATTAAAAAAAAATACTGTTCAAAATCTAGCCGTTAGAAATAGTGTTGTTCAAAACTATCCGTTGGAGATACTGCCGTACGAATTACGGCGGTTAAAGAAATAACCGTCACGAAGTTAGTTACGAAATATTGTTTAAATATAGTTGAATGTGATATAGGGGAGATGATATAGGGGAACTGCTGCAGATGACAAAAATATAGGAGAGGAATCTTTTTAAGGGAGTCCCCTATATGGACATATAGGGGAGACAATATAGGGACTTGCTCTTAGGAAGTTAGTCGTACCCATTTTCTGCAAGGTGTTGTTAGAACCTGGGTTAGATGTGTTTCCCATCACGGAGGCCTTTGGGAAGTACTTGGGCCAGGTCCCGAGGAGCATCACCCTCAAGACCAAGACTGATTCCAACTGGATGATTAGGATAAATATTGTCAACGGGAAAGTGGTCATGGATCAAGGGTGGCCCAGGTTTTCTATTTCTCACGTGATAGTCTACTTCCTAACCTTCAAATTACTGGTCCCTAGACGTCTACAAGGTAACCATCTTCAACTAATCTTGAGCTGAGATGGTTACCAAGTGCCAATAGCACGAAGTAGCCCTTGCCATGATCGTGGTTCATGTCAGCACCCGTGATGTTAAATACTATGTGGTTGGTGAATTAAGTACGGTTGATTTACTATGTTTTCTACTAGTAATTAGGTTGGTTAACTCCATTTACTACTTAGTAACGTTTGTTTGTGTTTAATTGTACTCTCTCCGATCCATATTAATTGTTGCAGAATCGGATGTATCTGGCTGTCTAGATACTTCCGATTCCGCGGCAACTAATTTGGGTCAAAGAGAGAGTATTATGTACGCAAGGTCAGTACTTATTTAAATTTTTTTTAGATAAAGAGATCTTTATTACTTAAATAGTTTTAAGCATTACACCCGGCCTCTGCATAGGTAGGATGCACACAGCCTCAACAAGTTCTTAAGTCTCAAAAAAAATAAAAAGGCGAATTCCATATCATGATGAGAAATTGTAAAAACGCCTATGGTACTGGAGGGTAGATCCGAAGATTATGTTGCCATCCATGCTGGAAAAACAACCCCTTCGCTGCATCCTCCAAGCGCGAAGACACCTCCGAAAACATGTCTCGATGCTCCACGCGTTGTAGGAACGACCATAATCGGAGCGTAGCTGTGCACCGGTAGATGACCTGCATATCAGAAGCATTTTTATCGTTAAAAATCTTGTCATTTCTACATAGCCAGAGCGACCAAATAACGACAATCGCTCCCACCCTAATAAGAAGCTTAAACCTAGGATCCACACCATTTAGCCAATTGCCGAAAATATTCGCAACGCTACTAGGTGGGTATAAGGTAGAGCCTATCTGGATGGCTGACCATATAGATCTAGCAAATTTACACTGCAAGAATAAATGTTTTATAGTCTCGTCATGGTGACAAAAGACACACTTTTTACTTCCGTGCCAATTTCGCTTTACATGGTTGTCTTTTGTAAGAATTACCCCACGACGAAGATATCACGCAAACAATTTAGTTTTTAGCGGTTCATCTTCCAATTTTTTTTATTATTATCAACTGAAATATCAGGTTGGATTAACGCATTGTACATAGAATCAACCGAGAATTTACCATTCTTGCTTAAATTTCAGTGAAATTTATCTGATCCCCGTGTCAACTGGACCAAATCCAGTCGCAATAGCAAATCATTCCAGGATGTTTGCCTAGGACCAAATAAACTTTTTCTGAACGAAACATTCGGTGGGGAAGTTAATCACCTTAGCGAGCGTATCGCCTTTATGTCGCACAATATTGTACAAAGCCGGATATTGTTCTCGGAGTGTGGTCTGACCTAGCCATTTATCCTCCCTGAACCTAATTTCCGATCCATCTTTAACTGAGAAAGACTCATGTGGGAAGAAGAACTTCTTCGTAGCCATAAGGTCAGCCCAAAAGTGTGAATCACCAGGTTTCCAAACAACCTGAGATAACGCTTGAGATCCCACATACTTCCTCCTAAGGAGGGTTTGCCAAACCCCTTCTTCAGCAAGAAGCTTGAAGATCCATTTACCAAGGAGGGCCCTATTCTTGACCTCAAGGTCATGAATTCTGAGTCCACCTTGGTATTTGGGACGGCAAACCACACTCCACTTAGCTAGTCGATATTTTTTTCTCACTATCACCTTGCCAAAAGAATCTTGATCGGAAGTAATCCAAACGTTTCAAGACTCCTTTTGGTAGTTGGAAGAATGATATCATATAAAATACCATGTTAGTTAGTACTGAATTGATGAGAACCAATCTTCCTCCCAAGGATAATAATTTTCCTTGCCAAGTATTTAACCGAATTTGAAGTCTCTCTTCCACCAGTTTCCATTCAGCATTGGTAAACCTCCGATAATGAATCAGAATACCCAAATACTTAATAGGAAACTGGCCCTGCCCGCAGCCGAATAAATCAGCATACAACGAGGCATTTTCTTGAGGCTCACCAAAACAAAACAATTCACTTTTATGGAAGTTTATCTTTAGACCCGATAGTTGCTCGAACGCTGACAGAACTAACTTTAGGTTTCGAGCTTTTTCGATGTCATGTTCCATAAATAGAATTGTATCGTCGGCATATTGAAGAATGGATAATCCACCATCAACAAGATGTGGGATCACACCTTCAATTTGGCCATCAGACTATGCGCGTTCAATCATGACCGCCAGCATATCAGTCACTATATTTAATAGGATTGGCGATAATGGGTCACCTTGCCTAAGCCCCTTTTTGGTCTGGAAGTATTTACCAATGTCATCATTGACTTTGATGGCTACACTTCCTCCCGAAACAAAGCTATGGATTAAAGCGCGCCACTCATCAGAAAAACCTTTCATTCTTAGGGTTTGCTGAAGGAACAACCATTTGACCTTATCATAAGTTTTCTCAAAGTCAATTTTTAAGATCAGCCCATTCAACTTTTTCCTATGAAGTTCGTGAACTGTTTCATGCAAGATCACAACTCCATCAAGGATGTTGCGTCCTTGCATAAAAGCAGTCTGAGAAGGACGAACCACATGATCAGCCACATGGTTCAGCCGTATCGTAGCAAATTTAGTGAATATTTTAAAACTAACATTAAGAAGACAGATAGGTCTAAATTGTTGAATCCTTTCTGCTTCATTAACCTTAGGTAATAAAACTATTTCACCAAATTTCAGACGAAACAATCCTAATTGTCCGTCATGAAGACTGCTGAACAATTCAAGAAGGTCAAACTTGATAACATCCCAGAAGTTCTGAAAGAACTCATCCGGGAAACCATCAGGACTAGGGGCTTTGTTGTGTTCCATTTGGGAAACCGCCTTTCTTACTTCATCCTCGGAATAAGGAGCAGTAAGTAAACTATTTTCCGCATGTGTAACCTGGGGGATATCATCTGCTCTGGACTCATCCATAGAGAAGTTTCCTTCCTCTGGTGCTCCGAACAAACCTTTATGCCTCATTTGGATGTTTGCATTGGGCCTAGATATTGGACATTCGGAAGTTTTCTGGCCCGAATATCTGAAATCAACGTGTTTGGACGTGTTAGATATTCAACCTAGCTATTCGCTGTGGATATCGAGCCATCTCTCCGCACGGCAAAAAAGAGCCCAGCTAATGTCGAGGGGTTAGCCTCGACATTATGGGATATTCGCGTCTGGGCGTCTGGCGTACCGCTTCGCTCGTCCCCGACCTCTGTTTCGCTCCTCTCTCTCTCTCGGCAGGGCCTCCCGCCCCAGCTCCTCATCTTACCTAAGCAGCGGCGGCGCCGCAGCAGGTCCCCGTCCTCCCGCAGTCTCTCCCTCCCGTCGTCTCCTTCTCCCGCCGTACGTCTCTCCCTCCTGCCTCATCTATCTTCTTCACTACAGGTACAGATCGAGCTCCGGCGGCTGCCCGGGCCGCCTCTACTCCTCCTTCCCGGCGCCGTCCGGCCTCCCGCCTTTACTCCTCGATACGGCAGTCGTTGAAGGCCTCGCGCAGAGCGTCGTGCGCGGGGACGTGCCCAGCAACCTGCTCGACGTCTGCCTCGTGGCGCTCGACATGGGCGCACTCGTTACCGCGGCGAGTTCTAGGAGCGGCGCGGGGAACTGACGGTCATATACCTGCTTAATTGCCTCAAATCACAGTAGATGCATAGACTGAACGGTCATCTGATATGAGTTTCAGTCATCAACATCTGGAACTAACCTAGCATGAATCTTGATAAGAATAAGACAGCGAGAAAATATAGAATTGTGCAGACTACAAAGTGTAGAAAAGTAACGATGGTGATGGTCGATGGTTGAAACTCAATATTGCTAAGTGCCCTACAATCAGCCCATAGTTTCACACGCAACTAGGTTTATGATGGATTATGCATTGACTTTGATATACCGTTGTTGTTGAAATATTGGAGAATAGTATATGTATTCTTCTAGTTGTCATCGGTACTGTTGTTCTGCACAATTTTGGCATAAACATAACAGTATAATGATCAAAGTTTCGAAAAACTGCAATTCATCACTTTTATACCATCCAAACAACATTTGACATTCAAACTCAATATCTTGTCTAAGGTCCGAATATCTAACACATCCAAACAGAAATATTGATATTCAATCTCAATATCAATATCCTGGATATTGGACATTCATCCCAATGTAATGTCTAGCCTCCCAATGCAAACATCCAAGCGGAGCATTATAATAATTAGTGATGTACGACTTAAGCTGCTCATGGCCCTCAATCGTTCCCTCATCCTGTACAAGAGAATGAATACGTTTCTTCCTGTGTCTGCCATTGGCAATACTATGGAAGTACCTAGTATTCGAATCCCCTTCTAGAATGAATTGTGCTTTAGAACGTTGATACCATTTAAGCTCCTCCTCGCGCAAAAGTTTCGCTATCTGCGCATTCGATTGGCTTTTAATCTCAATTTCTTGCGTGGACAACATTCGAACTTCTGCTAATGCCTCAAGAGCATCAATAATTGAGGAGAGTCGTATTTTTTGTTTTTTAAGTAAACTTGTTGTATGTTGTGCCCAACCAGCAAGGTGTGTGCGTAAAGCACGAATTCTATTGTTCCACCTCTGAATTGGAGTATCACGGTAACAGGTTTTTCCCAAATCTTTTTGACCATCTCATAAAAGCCCTCCCGGTGCAACCATCCAAGTTCAAACTTGAAACGCTTGTTACACGGTGATCGAGACATACCAGTGGTCAATAGAATGGGAGCATGGTCTAACAGACCCTCAATACGTTCTAGAGCCCGTACTGACACCAGTGGGAACATTGATTCTCAATCAGTATCCATTAGTACGCGGTCTAGTTTTTCGTATGTAGGTTTGGGAAGGCAATTCGCCCAAGTGAATTGTCTCCCTATCATTGAAATCTCTCTTAAATCCAAGCTGTCTATGACTGCATTGAACAAAAGAGGCCAACGATTGTCAAATCGGCCTTTGCTTTTCTCGAATGGAAAACGAAGCAAATTGAAGTCCCCACCAATGATAAATGGGCGTGGGTTATCTTGTGCTAAGTTTACCATTTCCCGAAGAAAGGCGGCCTTTGAATCATCCTGGGCAGGCCCATACATGGCAACAAGACTCCAGATGAAATTATCAGCTTTATTACGGATGTGCATTTTAATATGAAAATCACCATCCGAAACAGCCAACACATCCATGGTATCTGTCCTGACGCCAAGTAAAATGCCTCCAGAGCGTCCACGGGGAAGGCGGGAGTACCATGCAAAGTCTATACCGCCCGAAAGCCGGTTCAATAGTTCTTGCGAGAACTCACGCCTGTCCGTCTCAGAAATAGCTAAGAAATCCAAATTATGATCTCGAACACAATGAGCGAAGTGCAAATATTTAGCCAAGTCACCAAGACCTCTGCTATTTGCAAACATGCCATTCATTGAGAAACAAAGGGAGATTTGGAAGACTTAGCCCGTTTCCGGGACCATTTGTTGGAGGAAGATTTAGATTTTCGGCCGGATGCTTTTAACTCATACAACGAGCGCAACACGTCCTCATCCAAACCAATCTCCAACACCTCACCAACTAAATGAGAAAGAAGCTGACCATCTCATGTGACATTCGCTTCTTCTTCATCCAAATAGATGGCAGTCAACCCGGTCGAAGCTTTAGGAATAACCGTTAGACGGTCAAATTCCATGTGCCTCAAGACCTTAGTTGAAACATCAATTTGATTTTTACTACTACCAAGTTTAATACCTACGCTATTAAGCTTGGAATGAATAGAATGTGAAGAAAAAGAAAGAAAAGACTTGGAAGCTGTGTCCGTAGCCCCATCCGCCGCCACACCGAACCTCTCACTACGACGGGTGGGAGTAACCCCAGCCGCGAACACCGTCGCAGTAGGAGGGGTGTGCATGGCGAAACAGAGCTCTCGTCAGCGGGCGTAGTCGTCGAAGACATACTAGCCTGGGTCGACAATGTTGAAGTAGTAGTCGACCCAGCCACCGTAGCATCCGCCCGGATCCATTCGTGTCTGGGGGAGGTCTGAGATGGTGTTGAAACCTCCCCCGACACAGCGAAAGGCAGGCACAGGGAGCACAGGGGAGACGAGGTCGGAGTAGCAGCCTCCCCCAGGCCCAGCCCACCAACAGGAGCCGCATCAGGCCTGCCAGCAGAGGCCTGCAGTGGTGTCACAGAAGATGGTGTGCATATGTGTTGCTTACCTCACCACTCCGAGAAGAGGTTACCACACCGGCTTTGCTCTGTTGCACACTACCAAACACCAATGATTGCATTGGTCTAGCCCAAACAAATACCTACAATACAACAAACCAAACAACCGGCTTTATTTTTTCCATGAAGCCACGAACCCAACCAAATCGATGTGCACAATGTGACTCTGACTCTGCATGGGCGAAATAGGCAGATGGGGGGCGAGAAACATACAAGTCTCGTCGTATCCACCATTACCTCTCCAATGTATGCTCTACAATCCAAAGATAGTGGAACCCGACCATTTTGTGTTGCATTTTTTTTTGTAAATGTCACCATTCTCGGTAGAAATTAAAGAAAAAGAATATATGAGTCCTGGGAATAACATGATTCATTGCTTGCGTGCCAATCAAGTGATTCTTACATGTTCACAAAGTTATTCCATAGAAATTCGAGAGTCTGCAAATTTGTAGCTTCTCCAATCCTAAAGTGTAGAGATCATAATCATTTTTAGCATCTAGCTTTGCTTATCGAAGGAGCAAGCATCTCAACATTCAGCTATAAAACAGGCTCCATTGATCTGCCAAAGGCGATCGAAGCTTATTCGAGGCCTGACCGCCTGAGACGATCAAGTAGATACATTGAGGTAATCATGGCGCAGCAAAGCGGCAATGATCTGAAGCCTCTACTGGAGAAGCTGCTCCAGGCGTTCGACGACGAGGACGACCGGGAGCTGCTTCACAGGACGGAGCTGGATCACATGTTTCGCATCCTCAGGGCGAACAAGGAGAAGATCACCTCGCAGCCAGCGGACGTGGAGAAGAAGGAGGAGCTGCCCGAGCTGCTGCGCAAGATCGACGAAGCGCTGCAGCACTGCAAGGCACGCTCCAAGCAGCAGCAGTCTGACAACGCCAAGAGCAAGAAGATGACGTTGCCGTCGGTGAGCGACTGCAACCCTTTCAAGTCCCGATCGCCGGAATTCTCCGTCGAGCCCTTGCTGCAGCAGACCATCGCCATCCTCGGCGATGCTCCTTCTCCCTCTGTTCCTCCTGCTAATCCTAATGCAGCTGGTGAGGAGACGGTGTACTACGAGTGGACGACGAGCTACGTGGACGAGGAACGCATATACGGCTGGGGCAAAGAGGCTGACGAGGTGGTCGATGCCCTTGTCGGCGTCGAGGAGAAGGGCAAGGAGGATAAGGTGTTGTTCAGGGCGGCGGGCATCACGGGGATCCACGGCAGCGGCAAGACGGCGCTGGCGCAGAAGGTGTTCGTCCACGACAGGATCAAGGACGCCTTCCCTCTCCGGCTCTGGGTCTGCGTCGGCCCGCCAGACCACGAGAACAAGTTCAACCTCCTCTACCGGATGCTCGACAACCTCGGCCTCGACACCGCCAAGGTCGAGTCCATCGTCGACAAAGCCGACGTCGTCGTGAAGGCGTCCCCCACGGACAAGGAAAATTCCATGATCGGCGTGCTGCTCTACATCCTGCACGTGACGCTGTACAAGACAGGGTACCTCATCGTGTTCGACGACATCAGGGCGTACGGCGGTGAAGCTGGCGGCGGATGGTACAGCAACCTGACGCTGCAGCCACCAAAGAACGGCGAGTGGTACGAGCGACTCGCCTACGGCCTGCCCAAGGCGCGGAAGAGCGCGGTGCTCGTGACCTGTCGCAGTGAGGACCATGCCAGGACCATGGTGCGCACCGGCCGCGTGTTCCGCCCACCCAAGCTCGACCTCGCCGAAGGATGGAAGCTCTTCGAGCGGGAATACAACGAGGCCAAGAATAAGAAGGGCAAGGAGGAGAAGGAGAAGGAGGAGGACAAGCTCTACAAGGAGCTGGAAGAGATGAAGGAGCAGATCGTCGACAAGTGCCTCGGCCTGCCGGTGGCAATCGTCCAGGCGGCCAAGGGCTTCGCCTCTCTCCCGGATGAAATTGTGCCGAGCAAGACCGAACCAGCTGCAACTCAGACAACGGAGGCTAATCAGCCTCCTAATTAAGTGACTCTGGGTCATGGCCTCTTGCTGTAGTTTTCGTATCTTATTGTCGAGTGTGCCTTTTCCCGTGTCCTTGATTCAGTGTGGAGTTTTTTCTTTTGTTAATCCGCTTAATCATGGAGTTTGTATTTGTTTTTTGCAGGGAGATCTTAATGTTTGTTTGACCGACCATGCAGGGTCTTATACTAATTGAATTTTTTTCATCCACCAAGGTTTAAACTCCCAATTTGTTAAGTTCCCTAATTTGAAAAAAAAAACACCCACCGAAGTTGGAGCCATTTTGCACCATATTATTTGTACTTGCTTCACAAAAAACTATAAGTTGCTACCCAGAAAACAGAAAAACATTTTTTGTAACAAAATGATATAAACTCCTTTTAACAATACTTTGGCATGGATGTGTGCCAAGCATGAGAACTTTATCATGACCGACCATGGAGAGGGTTCTCCTAGATTTTTAACTGAGATATAACTACTTAATTGCTTGGATCCTAATTGGTTGTTACGCAAGATCTCCAAGTGAAGAGAGAAGATAAAAGAAGTGTTTATATTGGTGTGAAATATTCAAATTCAGGCTCATCAATTCAAGGGGTATTTGCGGACTCCTTGCTCTACATTTTTTTAAACTAAAGGCCTTGGCTCGCCTTTATAAATAAAGCAGAAGTCACCACACAGAGTTATTACTGCCCAGGTTCGAAAGTAAAGAACAGGGCATGCTCACAGGCGAGTCATGCGCTAAGAACAAAAGCCAGCAGACAAGCGGCAAAGGAAGGTAATCAGAAGAAACAAGCCTAAACGTTCTGCTGGTCGTCACTTCGCAGCCTGGCGCCAAGGGCGCGGAGATCCGCTGCCACCCCATCAAGCGCCTGCCGGTCCACCTGCTTCGCCAGCGGCCTCCATCTCTGAATAAACGATGACATGGTAAAGAAACAGTCAGCGGGATGGCTGATAAACACATGCTCGATGGTCATTTTATTGCGTGTAATCCAAAGCGTCCAGCACAAAGCCGCAAAACAAATCCAAACAACACGACGTGTGCGACCAGACAGACTTTGAGCTAAGGCAATGAATTCCCCAGCCCCTGCTGGGTTCCAATCACATGCAAGGAGTTCCCTAACTCCTGCCCACAAGAATTTGGCTATGGCGCAGCCAAAGAAAATATGGTTTGACGTCTCATGAGCCCCACAGAGAGTGTAGAAACCAGTAGAAGGCCCCTGCCTTTTTGCTATGTTGTCGCTAGAAGGCAGCTTTCCTCTAATAAGCTGCCAAAGAAAGATCTTAATTTTAAGCGGAATTTTGGTAGCCCACACATCTTTGAAGTGTAAGGAGGCGGCGCCGGAGCAAAGTTTCTAGTAGATCAAGCTGGTGGTAAAAACACCCGAGGGATCTAAGCACCAAGAAACCTTGTCTCGCTGGGCAGAGGGAGGCCAGTCATGAATTTCCCGCCAAAGATCATCCCCATTCCACGCGCTCATCCAAGCCGAAAGCACGACGGAAGCGGAGCTGCCAGCCTTCCCCGTTTCTGGCCTTTGCGATGGGGATATAGGGATCGCTGCAAATAGCAAAAAGACGCGGGAAACGATCGCGAAAGGGCGCCCTGCCCTTCCACCAGTCCATCCAGAACATGGTGGACTGTCCATTGCAAGCTGCGTGCTTGGCCCCCAGTTTGAAAAGGTGCTTAATTTTTTGCAGGCTGTTCTAGAACCGAGAGCCCTTCTTGTGAGGGGATATGAAAAAATACCCATCTTGGAGGTATTTAGCACGAATCAGGTCAGCCCAGAGCCCCTGCTCATTTTGGCTAAGCTTCCAAATCCATTTTAACATTAAGGTTAAGTTCATGAATTTGGTGTTGAGGATTCCCAAACCCCCAAGCTCTTTGGGTTTGCACATCGTGGCCCAGTTGACCATGTGGTATTTGCGTGTGTCCCCCCCTCCTTCCCAAAAGAACCGACATCTCGCTTTGTCCATTGCGCTGTGGGTGCCGCATAAAGCAAATGGAGGCTCATGGCAAAGATGGTAAGGCTAGTAAGGCAGGAGTTGATCAGGATTAGTCGAGCAGCCGAGGACATCCCAATGCCCTGCCAAGGATCAACTCTGTGGGCCACCCCACCCGAGAGGGGCTCCCAGTCCTTTAGGAGGAGCCTTTTGTCACTAAGAGGCATTCCGAGGTAGGAGATGGGAAAGGACCCCAACTTGCAATTAAGCAAATTGGCAAGTCTAACCTGCTCCTCATGGTCTACCCCCAAGATGACCACCTCACTTTTGCTGAAGTTGATTTTTAGGCCCGACATGCTTTCGAAACAAAGGAGCAGGAACTTAATGTTGGCAATTCCTAGCTCATCCGGCTCGAACATGATCATGGTGTCGTCAGCAAACTGTAGATTAGACACCCCCCCCCCCCCAGGGATGAGATGCGGGTCCAATCCCCTGATGTGTCCAGCCGCCCTGGCCCGTTCAAGAATTAAGGCCAGGGCGTCCACCACCCAATCAAAAAGAAGGGGTGAGAGGGGGTCCCCTTGGCGGACGCCTCTCGCATTCCGGAAGTAGCTAGGGACCAACTTCCCCGTTAATGTTTATGGTGGTTTGGCCTCCCGAGACCAATTGCATAAGACGATGAACAACCCTGGTTCAAAGCCACACCTGGATAGGACAGATCGGAAGAACTCCCAGTTCACTCGATCAAAAGCTTTCTCGAAGTTGAGTTTGAGGAAAACTCCTTTCAACTTTTTGGTTTTGACTTCGTGGACAATCTCCTGTAGCGCCAGCATGCCCTCGTGCAGCGCGCGGCCCTTAATGAAAGTCGTCTGACAGCGGTCAATGTGCTTGTGAGAAATCGGAGCTAGTCTAGTCGCATAAACCTTGCTAACAAATTTGAACATAACATTTATAAGAGCTATGGGTCTAAACTGCTTGATGCAATCCGCGCCGGGAACTTCCGGGATCAAGGTGAGGATGCCAAAGTTGAGGCGAGAAACATCAACGCGTCCCAACGCGAAGTTGTTAATAATATCCAGGATAGGAGCCCTAAGGATATCCCAGAAGGCCTTGTAGAAGGCTACATGCAGACCATCCGGGCCCGGGGCCGAGTCGGGCTTCATATCAGCCAAGGCTGAGTCTAGCTCCTGGGCCGTGAAAGTGATCGCCAGCCCATCGTTTTCTTCCAGGAGGATGTGTCTATGTGCGGGCCAGGCCTCTCTGGCCAACACAAACAGAGGCTCCTCGCCCCTCATCCCCATGAGGTTTGAGTATAATTGGTAGATGTGACCCTGGAGGTCGGCATGGCTCGAGATCAACCCCTGATCCAAACAAAGCTCAGCAATTCTACACTTGTGACGGTGACCGTTCGCAATCGCGTGGAAATAGGAAGTGTTGGCGTCGCCCTGCAGAGTCCATTTAATCCTGCCCCGTTGGCGCCAATATTCCTCTTCCGCCTTGGCGAAGTTAACTAATTGCTCCTTGAGGTAGTAACGGAGGGCCCATCCCTCTTCGTCAAAACCGGAAGTGTCAACCAATTTGTCAAGCTCCTCGATCTGAAGTAAGAGAGCTTCCTTGGCTTTCTTTCGTTCCATCCCTAAGGTTGCACCCCAGCCTTTTAGGTATAGCCGCAGACCCCGCGAGTAAGATTGCCAAAGGTCAATAACAGAGCGTTGGGGGCCGCCCTCGGCCTCCAACTGGACTAACTTGTTGATCACCACCTCTCTAAAACCAGCCACTCCCAGCCACCAAGTTTGGAAAAAGAAGCGGCTGGTTCGTGGTGGATCTTGGTCCCCGGACGCAAGAAGTAGTGGTGTATGGTCAGGCCCAATTCTAGTGATGGTCGATAGAGTGCATAGAGGGTACAACGCCTCCCAGGCCACTGAGACTAAGACTCGATCGAGCACAGATCGCACAGGTCTGAGCTGGTTATTTGTCCAGGTGAACCGGGCCCTTGCCCGGTGGAGCTCATGCACCGCCATAGAGGCGATGGAGTCATTGAACTGGTGCACCCTTGCCCAGTCAATATTGTCATTGTTTTTCTCATCGGCGGAGCGGATAAGATTTTAGTCACCGCCGATGACAATGGGGAATTGCGCCCCAGCGACAAAACCCTCGAGTTCAGTTAGGAATTCGGTGGTGCGGCTATGATCAGCAGGGCCGTAAACTAGCACGAACAGCCATTTGGTCCTCTTGGCCTTATGAAGAACTAAGGCAGCGAGAAAGAAGGTTCCTTTGTACCATTTCCCTACTTCAAATGTTTCATCCCTAAACCCTAGCAGCAGCCCCCCTGAGTGCCCCACCGCAGGGACCCAATTCCAAACAAAGAGAGACCCACTCTCAATGCTCTTTAACTCGGCAGAAGTAAAATCCTGCTTAATTGTTTCTTGCAAGCCTATGATATCAATTCTTTCTTTAATCACGTAGTCTCTAAGCTAGGATCGGCGCCCCAACTGCCCGAACCCGCGAAAGTTCCAAATGAAAGCGAGCCATCTCGGTAACATTTGTCAGAGTTCTTTTTACCGTGCCCCTTGCGGACAGTCAGGAGGTTTTTCCTAGACTTTCTTTTTTTGCGAGTACGCGCCCCAACGCTCGAGGTAGCGGCCACCCCGATGGCCTCTACCTGGTCCTCGTCGGCTTCGTCGGTAGCCGTAGCCCCTACTACCGCTACCGTATCTGCAGAAGGTCCCTCCTTCTGAGAAGCAAGAAAGGCAGCCGCGGCAAGCGCGGCCTGAGCCTGCTCCTTGGCCCTGATGATGGACAGGATCTCCTGTGGTGTTCCCGCTGCCGGCTCAAAGGTAATAGCACAATCCGCCGTAACGCTAAGGAAATGATCATCAGGAAGGGAGTTAAGGACTGGGAAATTACCTGGGTCCAGATTCTTTGTGCTCTACATTGAAAACCATTTATCTAAAACTGTAGTACCACTAGTAAGCGTGTGCACGTGCAGTGCACGTTTTTTTGAATACATTGTAAGTTTTCTAATCTCATTTCTTATTATATGAGTTGCTTTGTATGTGGTTTTTGTTCACTGAGTCACTTAAATAGGTATCATGGCTAGGAACCAAAAATATATATTATAATCAATGAAAAAATTTATATCCTAGAACCACACGATGAACATGGGTACAAAATTTTCTTGCGATATTTTCAATTATAATCAATGAAAAACAATTATAGAGATAAGTGTGTAATTTTGGTTGAATGTAAAATTTATGCATTTATGTATGTGAAGCGAATTAATAAAATGATGGTTCAGTGTGAAATCCTTAAAAGAACTAAGCTCCCTAGGAATAGAGCTCTCTTGTTGCTCCACGTGTCAACTTTCTATTGGTTTAGACCAAGGTAAGAAGCTCCTATGAATAGAGCTCTCTTGCTGCTCCATGTGTCAACTTTTTATTGGTTTAGACCAAGGTAAGAAAAATATCATTTCTCCGTTCAGGTTAATACAAATCAGATTTTTCTATCTACTACTCCCTCGGATCCGATTTAAGATTCGCTGGAAATAGCTTGGCTAGTACGATTGAATAGCTGTACTCCTGACCGTTTTTTCGGATCGGAGGGAGTACATATTATTGCCCCTCTCTTAAAGCATTTTCAATAGCTTCCTTATTTTACGACATAACTCTTTTTAGGTCATTTGATGCTAAAATCTTACTCCGACAGCTGCCCTTGATGTAAATTTTTATTTTTTGTCAAATAAAAAACATCAAGGAAAACATCAAGGGCTACAAATATAAAATATTGGGCTGATGCTATATAACAGAAAGGCCAACACGCGCACACTAACTGTTAATCGATGTTTCATGTCGCCCCTCACGCCACTCCTAAGGTGACCACTGCCGTGTCTTCTCACATCGATTTGGCCTAGAATCTGGCAGTTCCGCCACAACTCATACCGATTCGGTTGCGAATCCACCACCATTGTACAAGGGCACTGGCGCACCGCAGATCGGAAGAGATTTGGCCTCGGGTGATGTTGGTCGTCGCGATCCGCCCGCACACGGCTACCATTGACTCTTGTGCGTATTAGGTCATTTGGGACAAAAAAATCTTGCTCCAGCAGCTCTGCTTGATGTAATTTTTTTTCATTTTTTTGTCGAACCAAAAAATAGCATGTGCTGTAAAATTAAACACTTGGGCTGATGCCATAAAACAGAAAGGCCAACACGCGCATGACAATTGTCGATCATAATTTTCATGTTGCCCTCACATCTCTCTTCCAGTGACCACCGCAGCCTCTTTCTCATCCATTCGGCCTCGAATCCGGCAGCTCCACCACAACTGTGTCGATTTGACCGCAAATTCACCACTACTGCTCAAGGGCATCATGGATTGGGAGGGATTCGGTCTCGAGTGTTGTCCTCGCTCTCCTCCTGTGCACGGCCGCCACCAATGACTCCCTTTTGTAGATCGGGCTAACGAGCCTCCCGAGCTGCCCTCCTCACATCCCCTTTCTCACTTTGCCTCCTCCTTCCCTACAAGTACGAGCACAAGTGAAACACAACAGCTCTACCTCCGGCTGCACCTCGACTAGCCCCGCCTTGCACGGATCCTCTGCTCTACACACTAGTCGTCGGGCTTGCCTCGTTAAGAGACTAACAAATCCAAAGTTGTTAATTCTCTTATACAGTTTATATTGCAGCTATTAGACTAATAAGTACACTATTTATCTGAAAAGGGTATGAACTCATACTTGGTCATATAAGAGACACCAATATTTACTTAGACATAATACCCTTGGGCGCAGCAAAGCGCGCCAAACCCTTCTAGTATGACTGAAATGTAAGAGAATTTCAGGCAACATACAAATAGGGGGTGACTATGGCTCGGATGGCCTGATTGTCAATATCTTATTATCATTTAATATTAGCTCGGATTAATATTTGGATTAAATGTTTCTCATAGGATACTATGGAATATCTCGTACTTAGAAATAACATTTCTCAATACATAATGGAAATATATATATATATCAATCTTATCACGATAGAAGCCATTTCTCTCTCGTCTAAACTCTTTTTGGGTCACTTTTCCTTAAGAATTTATTGTTATTTCTTTTTTTGCGGGGGTTATTATTATTATTATATGATCGCCTAAACTGTACATTATGGTTGTTTTGAACAATGGTTTCACTGAGAACCTGCATGTGTGGTAGGATGGTTAGGACTGTGGTTGTACCCCCAGCCCACCAGAGTTCGGACCACAGGTTTAACGCTGGTATTTGTCATTTAGGCGAAATATTCTTCAGTGGGAGGCGACATTCCCATCGATAGCGAGGCGCCGTGGTGACTTTGTCAATCTCAAGACCTTATCTACCAGTTCAGTCTCTCGGAGGTGCTCATAGGGGTAGGGTGTTGATATGTCTCAAACGTATCTATAATTTTTGATGTTCCATTCTTGTTTTATATCAAATGTCACATGTTTCTTCTAAAGTTTATATCATTTTATGACATTTATTGGACTAACCTATTAACCTAGTGCCCAGTGCCAGTTTCTGTCTGTTTATTGCAGAAAAGGCCCAAAATTGAAAGTGCTCGGAATTGGACGAAAATTTACGTGATTTATTTCCAGCACAAATAAGCCACGGAGCCAGAAGATCAGCTGAAGGTGGGTCCCACAGCCACCACGTGACCTCACGACGCGGGGTACCCCTAGCCCGTGTCCTGGGCCCGCTTGGCCCACCTGGTTACCGCCTCGCGTCGACTCTTTGCCTATAAATTCCCTCCTGAGCTAAAAACGACGGAACCCCGAACACTTTTCCCAGATACGACTCCGAGCTCCGCCGCCATCCGAAACCCTAATTCGGGGGACAAAAGTATATTCTGGGACCCTGTCGGGACGGGGAAGTGCCCCCGGAGCCATCTTCATCGTCATTGCTACTTCCCATGATGAGAAGGGTGTAATTCTTCATCGAGGCAGAGGGCTCTACCGGTAGCTATGTGGTTTATCTCTCTCTTTCATGGTGTGATCTTTATGTGATCATGAGCATTGTAATCTAGTTGAATTCATAGATGTTTCCCCTTCATTATGTTATGGATATGCTACTCAATTGATTTTATCATTATAATTTCCGGAGTCACCTTAGTCCCACGGTGCGAAGAGCACAGTGTGCGTACCGTGTGTGAATCTACTGGATAATAGATTAGAGGGATATTTATCATGAGTTGTTCTTTGTGTTGGATGTCATTGTGAAATCATGGTGTTTGTTTACTCAGACTTTAAGGTGTGCTTTTGTAGCCCTACGTAGTACTAATGATGTTCGTTATCCAGCAGAAGAATAGTTTCGAGTAGCACCTAAGTTGCATATTGAAGAGGAAGTTTTATTCTAGTGTTCAACTATGTTACAATTGTTGGGAGTGACCACTAGTGAAAGTATATCCCTATGCCTTGTTTCCAAGCACTGAAACACCGTTTATTTCCAGTTCTGCTGCATGTTTGCTTGCTGCCATTTTTATCACAGATTACATATACCACTTGTTAATATCCATATCAGCTGCATTTTACCATCTCTTCGCCGAACTAGTGCACCTATACATCTGACAAGTGTATTAGGTGTGTTGGGGACACAAGAGACTTCTTGTATCTTAATTGCAGGGTTGCTTGAGAGGGATATCTTTGACCTCTACCTCCCTGAGTTCGATATACCTTAGGTTACTCACTTAATGGAAATTTGCTGCTGTTCTACAAACCTCTGCACTTGGAGGCCCAACACTGTCTACAAGAATAGAAGTTGTAGTAGACATCAAGCTTTTTTTTTGGCGCCGTTGCCGGGGAGGTAAGGTAAAGGTAGTCACATCCTCAGGCTACTAAGCTATTTTCTAGCACCGTTGCCAGGGTGTGAGTGCTTGAAGGTATCTCCTTTAGATCCCGTAGTTTTATCTTTTTGTTTCTTGTTTTTATTTCACTAGTTAGGCTTAATGGAAAACAACAACAAAAATTAGAGATCTCTATGAAATTTATCTTGAGTTAGGACATGATGAGTTTGAAGAGAAAATTAAAAAACCTATGGAACTTTATTTGCAAGATAGTGACAATGTTGTTAGCATTCATTCTTTGAACACCATTATTGCTAATGCTATGGAAAATTCTAAGCTTGGGGAAGCTGGTTTTGATAAAAATGATCTTGTTAGTTCCCCGATTTTGGAGGAAGAAATTTGCCTTGATGATACTACATCTCCCATATGTGATAATTGTAATGATGCTTGTGATATTTTCAGTCCACCTACTGAAAGTATTCCTTTTGAAATACCTATGGAAATTGTTGAAAGAGTTATGGATGAACGTTATGCAGGGGATGGAACAGTCCATCCAAGTGCTCACTTGCTAAAACATACAGAACTTTGTGAGTTGTTTAAGGTTGCAGGTTTATCAAGAGAAAAAGTCATGAAGGCATTATTTCCACTCACTAGTACAGAACGACACATCGGAAACGGAGCAAAACCCTCATTGGAAACGGAGAAACGGTCCGTTGCCCCGCCTCTGTCACTGATGTGAAAGCGGCTCATCAGCAACGGAGGCTGAAACTCCGTTTCCAATGTGGAATACAAATTGCAAACGGTTGTTATAAATAACCGTTTCTGATGTGAATATTCTATATTATAAAAAAAGGCCGGCTCACAACAGAGCCGGCTTGCAGCAACAATCAATACAGCCAGCTCGCAGCAGAAATCTGACCAGTTATTCATTTCACAATATAACACAGAACATCAAATTACACAGAGGAACAAGTAGAATGTACAAAAGGTATATACACACGTTCTGTGCAACAGTAAATGACTAAGGTAAAAATTGAATATACAAAACAACTACCGTCTAGCAGCGATCCACCCAGCTTCCGACCACCAAAGGGCACCACCAGCAGCAGCAATCACCAACAACTTGATTGAGCATGCTTCCACCATAGCTCAGTCCTTGTGTCGTCGATGGTATACTTCTGCAACAACAAGACGAACAAGAACAAACATGAGAAGTCCAAGTTACAAACATGCACTAGTATTCATTTGTACTGAAACCTGAATGCAACTTGAATCAACTCAAACTAGTATGAAATATTCAGCCAAAAGGTGCTACATGTGTACTGTAAAGACAGTGCAAAGAGATTACTAACCTCATTATATGTTGTTCTCTCTTTACTTCTGACTTTCTCCCAGACTGCAAAAACAACAAAGAGAACACATCATGATACCATTGATGTTGGCAGTAAGTGTACCTCTACTTGTAATACTACCAACTTGCAGTAAGTGCAAAAAATAACAAGCACCAAGCAGGTTAGCTTAATAGCAGGATCAACTAGCAGAGCTAGTAACTGAATGATACACACACGTTATGTGTTGAGCTGGGTACACCAAGCTCAACACAATGCATGAAAGACTTCCAGCCAAACTATACTTGTGGTGCTCTTTGTCAAGCAACATGACGAAAATTTGATACAGCTTGCAACAATTACAAGAAAAATACAACCACACTATTCTAGAAATGTCTCTAACTTATGTAGCATAATCATGATCAACTGCTTTTTACACTATTATTCTCCCAAGTGAAACCAACTACACCTACTTAATTACCTGAAGTGATGTGCTGCATAGGAGAACTGCTCTTTAATCCCATAAGCCTTCCCACTTATGTAGTATCAGAAGGATAGAGAACATCACATATCTACAAGATATATTATTTTCTTATATACAGTTTAGCTGGTTCATGAAAAACGAAATTGGAGAAAAAGGATGTAGTAGCTACTTCTGCTCTATATTTCTTTCTCTTGCCGAGATTTACAAAACTGAAGTTGATAATTAACTTAATCCTTCTATCTAACAAAACTGTAGTAGCTACTTCTGCTCTATATTGCTCTATATGTTCATGACTATTTAAGTACCAAGCGATATCATTATACAAGGAAAGGCTTTCCGTCTCTGCCATACCTAGCAATACATTACTTAACCAAATAAGTAAGAAGTGCTAGGTGTAACATGCTTCTTTCAGCAATCAATCTAAATAAGAAGAGCTAGGTGTAACATCCTAGTTAAATAAACTGAAACTACATGTACGTAGTTTTATTTCAAATTGGCACCGATAGCTAGACATAATTCCTTTAGCATAAATTAAGATCTAAGTAATTGGATGAGTTGAACACTTATAACAATAGCCAAATGGCAGTGCTACAATACACAAAACTAATACTTCCAAATACTGAAGACTAATTAGCAGTGCTACTACAAACTGAGAACAACAAATCAATTGTTGCTAGCCAAACAAGATTACACAGCTAGCTAGCAGTACTATTGATCCTGACAAAAGCATCACATGTAGTACTAGATTCAGCAATAGTGCAAAGCAGGAACAATTAATCAAAGCAGTAGCAAAGCCGACCGATGCTGATCGATCCCTGCACGTACCTTTCTCTACTGTGCGTTACTCTCCAAGTGTCTAGCCAGCTTAGGGAAAAAAGACAGGGAGGTGAAAGCGACCGATGGAGGACTTGGTCTCACCTCTAACGGGCAAAGTTGAGGACGGCCGGGGCAAGGAGCAGCTCGCAGCTTGGGGACGTGGTTGGGAAGACGACCGCAACAGCTCCAGCACTCCCGCCGTTCAGGTCCGGCACCTCTGGCGGGGGAGGCCGGTGAAGCCGCGGCGGCTAGAATCGACGGCCAGGCTAGGGAGACACCGAATCACCGCCGTCCCCTCCCGCGAAGGCACCGTATCCGTCCTGGTGGCCGGAGAGCGGTTGCCGGTGAAGCAGCGGCGGACGTTGCTGTGGGCGGCCATCGATCTGGTGCTCAACAGCATCAATCCGCATCAGCTCGTCCCCGTCGGCGTCGGAGGAGAGCTGTAGCAGGAGGAGGTCGGCGTTCTCCTTGTCCAGCGGCGGCGGCGGCGCATCTGGTGGCAGGTCGCCGTCCTTGTTCCGGACGGAGCGCCGAAGCTAGAACGTCCGAGAGCACCCGAACGGGAGGAGAGGACGATGGTGGGAGGAGGAGTTGCCGGAGGGGAAGCCGACGCGGAGGGGAGAAGGGGACGGTGGTGGGGAGAAGGGGATCGAGGCCGGGATGTGGGGGAGAAGGCGAGCCTGCGGGTGTTGTGTGCGTAGAGAGGATAAGGAGAGAGAACGAGGATAAGGGGCTGCGGTGCGGGGTTAGGGTTTGACTATTTATATGACCAAAATTAATTTGCATACGGAGGTAAAATTCCACCGTTACCAAATATATCGGAAACAGAGATTTTTTTTGTCCGTTGCCGATGTGTCGCGAATTTGTTACTGGACAGCCGCGGAATATTTTTAACCGTTGCCTTCGTGGCGCAGACTATTGCCTTTTTGCTGCCGTTTCCATAGAGGGGTATCCTTTGTGTCGTTCTGTACTAGTGACTGTCACTTAAAGACCAAGCAAAGGAGTGGTATGAGCTACTGGATGATCCTCATCATTCAGAGTGGAAGGAGCTTGAATCTCTCTTTTACTCTAAATTTTATCCTCTTTATGAAATGCATCTAGATAGGAATTATATTTATAATTTTTGGCCTCATGACAGAGAAAGCATTGCTCAAGCTTGGGGAAGACTAAAAACTTTAATGCTCAAATGCCACAACGATGAGATTCCCAAGGAGATAATTGTTACTAAGTTTTATGCAAGGCTTTCAGCTCATTACAAGGATTTTCTAGATGCTTCTTCTGAGGGTTCTTTCACGAGTAAGAAGGCTGAAGCTAAATGGGATCTTCTTGAAAGAATTCAATGCAATGCTGAAAATTGGGATATTGACAAAGGTAAAGAATCAGGTATAAATTATGATTATGACTGCATTAAGTCTTTCGTTGAAACTGCTAATTTTCATGAGGTTAGTGCTAAATATGGTCTTGATTCTCAAATTGTTGTCAATTGTTGTAGAACCTTTGCTTCTCATATTAATATTCCTAAAGAAAAGTGGGACAAGTACCATGAACCTTTCAAAGACACTTGCATAGAAAATGAAATTGTTACTAATGATTGCAATAAACATGCTCAAATTTCTGAAAATAATATTTCTTATAAGCATGTTAATTTTTGTGGAGCGCTTAGACCTTGTGAAAAGGCTCATATTGAAGTAGAAGATTATTGTAAGAAACATAAGCATGAAAGAACTAGCAAGTGGAATAGGGATCTAAATGATTTTGCTGAAAAAGTTTGTGCCCTCTATCCTTTTGTTTGTGAACTTTCCATTGAAGATGGTCATTTCAATTTCCAACGCTCAAATTTCAATCAAATTGCAAGTCGCTTTTGTGATGACGTGATCACCCCTGATCTTTATGATGAACTTGTATTATTTTTAGGGTGTGAAGAGTTATCAAGTTTTCGTTAGATATGAATGCTTTTGATATGAATAGCATTCTGCAGGGATGCCATCTCTATTGTGTGGAGAATTGCCACGAAAATGCTTACATAGAAAAAATTATAAGAGATGGAACTTTACCAAGATATGAAAGATCTAATGTTTGTTTTGCTATCATTAATAAAAGAGAGGAATCCTCCCAAGTTTCTCCTATTGTTTCTAACAATGAACCAGGGTATGTGGAGAAGCCTCCTTTCAAACCTCTCCCTCCTAAAGAGGCAAAGATGAACAAGAAGAAGAAGAAGAAGAAGAAGAAGAAGAAGAAGAAGAATAAGAGGAGGAGTAAAAAGACAGAGGAAACGGTATCCTCCCCTAAATATGTTGCTCCTATCATGGTTATTTCTAATGAGTCTAAATTTATTGAAGATGATTAACTTAAATGGGGTCATTATTATCTTGATACTAAATTTATAGGCACTATTGAAGATGATTATATGCCTGTTACTTATTGTAGTGACCATGATTGGGAAAATAGCACTACTTATGATATTGAAAATCTTTTTGGTACCAATTTTGGAAATGATGACATTAATAATTGCTATACTATTGGTACTATCCATGTTACTTCTTATGATGATATGGAAAGCTCTAAGCTTGGGGGTGAGAGGTTTAAAAATCCTTTTGCTACTAATGATTATTATATTTGAAACTTCTCCTTCTAGTAAAAATGATGATGACATGTTTACAAATATATATGCTTGGAAAGATAACTATCCCCTTATTTATGATGATACTATGCCTCTAGTCTTTGATAATTATTGTGATGATAACTATGCCAAGATAATAATTACAATCATCCTTATAAAACTTGTCATAATTATGAAGGGAATGACTTCCTTACCAAAAAACCATCCCTCTAATTACAATTTGTCTATCATGTTCAAGTTCTTTATGATGATCCAACTCCAATTGTTATTAATAAGAAGGATTTTGCTTATGTAGAGAGTAATGATACTTTTATGCATGTGGATCATGATAAGAATGCTTTATGTGATAGCTATATTGTGGATTTTATTATTGATGCTACTGTAAGTTACTATGAGAGAGGAAAACAAGGTTCTAAATATCTAAATAATATTAAGTTTCCTCTCTTTTGTTGAAAATTTTGATGTTGCACTTGTTTTGCCTTCCTATGCTAGTAGCTTCATGCTTCAATAATTTGTTTTCTTACAAGATTCCTTTGCATAGGAAGTGTGTTACACTTAAATGTGTTTGATATTTGCTTCTTGATTCTCTTTATTCAACTCTTATTTCTACGAGAGCATCATTAAAATCATCATGCCTAGCTAAAAGGCTTTAAAGAAAAGCGCTTGTGGGAGACAACCCATGTTATTTTTGCTTTCTATTTTCTTTTGCTTTTTGTTGAGTCAAGGATGGTGTTACCTCTGTAACACCTCCTTTATATCTTTTTGTTTTTTGTTTTTGTGACAAGAAGAGCCTCTAATGGTAAGAAAGTGCAAAAGTTTAGTTTGCTGTCCAGAAACAGATTTCTGTGTCCCGCTGCCAAAATTTTCGAAAAATCCCAGAATGTCATTTTGATCTGCAATTTTTTTTGCGTAAACCTGAGCTTTATATCTAACTTTCATTAGTTTCGAGTTTTCTGATTTGAGTTACGTAAGTGTCTCGAAAAATTCTTCTTTACTGGTTGTTCTGTTTTTGACAGATTCTGTCTTTATTTTGTATTGCCTCTTATACGAGCTTTCTTTGTGGTTTCTTTTTGAGGAAAGGTGTTACGAAGACATAGTATACAGTAGCCAATGTTAAAATGAATTCTAGCAATGTGTCCTTACAGAAACAAAGTGGATTAAATGTTTTGAGTACTGACCCTCTAATGAAGTTTATGAGAAGTTTTATGTGAAGAAAGTTTTCAAGTATCAAGAGAGAAAGCTGATGAAAGAAGATCAAGAAGGGACAAAAGCTCAAGCTTGGGGATGCCCATGGAACCCCTCTGCAATTTTCAAGAATTCACAAGCATCATCTAAGCTTGGGGATGCCCAAGGCATCCCTTCTTCATCAACAATTATCAGGTCATCTTTAGTGAGACTATATTTTTATTGCTTCACATATTATGTGCTATTCTTGGAGCGTCTTGTTTGTTTTATTTTCAGTTTTGTTTTTGTTTTGTTCTCTGGTTATTACAATGCTTGATCACAACATTCTTGTTTGGGAGAGAGACACGCTCCGCTTTTTCATAGAATACGCTTGTGCTTCACTTATACCTGTTGAGTATTCAGTTTTCACTCTGTTAGCTTCTAGCTCTTGTTTTTCATTTATCTCTTGTTCAGAGCTATTAGTTTCTTTTATAGAAAGTCTCTCTGCTTCACTTATATTTGTTTGGAGAGTTGTTATAATAAGGTGATTGGTGTTTGGTTGGAACAGAAAATGTATGCATGTGGCAATGGTATAAAGAGAAAAACTTACATAGTCTTGTCGATCATTTGTCTTGAGTAATTTGATACTTGTCAATTGTTTTGAGTTATCAAGTAAGTAATGTTTAAACTTGAGTATCATGTAAGTAAAGACTCACTAGTGAAGAACTATCGTTAAAGCTTGAAGTTGTTTGGTTTGTCATACTTGGTAGTTCCAAAGTCTAGATATTTTATCTTTTAAAAGGTTGTTTTGGTTAACAAGGAAGAAAGTGTGGAGTGTTATGGTTTTTCTTAAATGTTTATCATATGGTTATTTTTGTACCGGTTGACGTTATGTGTTTGCTTAAACAACCTTGCTAGCCTAAACTCTGTACTAAGCGGGAATGCTGCTTGTGCATCCAAAACCTTGAGCCAAAATCCATGCCATCTGTGTCCACCATACCTACCTATATGTGGTATTTTCCTGCCACTCCAAGTAAAATTTTCATGTGCTACCTTTAAACTATTCAAAATTGTTACTACTTCTCATTTGTGTCTCTGTTTCCAGCTCATGAGGAAGTGGTAGATGGTCTTTATTACACTTGTCAAACAGACTTTACTCTTGACTGGCATGCTTACATCTGCTTGTCTATAATTTTGCAAAAAGAGCTGGCAGCGGGGTACTCAGCCCCCTAAAAGTTAATTTACAACATTCACCAAAAACTCTCCTCACATTTTGTTCCTGAGCATTCAGTCAAACATCTGCATGTGTAAACAAAGGAGAAAAGAGGGATGATCTGCTTGCTACAGAAATAACGTTCCTCAATGGGAGCCGCTCTTAAAAATTCTGGTTGGCAAGGGTAATACTGCATTGTCTGTTACCATTCGTTGACCATAGCATGCACATCTCAAAATATTTTTATTCTCTATATGATTTCAAAAACTAAAAGCTATAGCACATGATTTAATCCCTGCTTCCCTCTGTGAAGGGCCTTTCTTCTACTTTTATGTTGAGTCAGTTTTCCTACTCCTGTCTTTTCTCCACAAGCAAACACTAGTGTCAACTTTGGTGCAAGAATGGTTATATGCTAACATTATGACTAACTATGATACTTTGTGTTGACAATATCCATGAGATAAATAAGTTGAAAGTTGAAGCAAATGCTGAGACTTAAATCTTTCCTTGTGTTGGTCAAACACTTTTGATTGGAAAATATTGCTTGGTGAGCTAACTTTTATGTCAAATTCTTATAGCTCCTTGTCTCCAAAGTACTATTTATGAAAGGTTTTTATTTATATGATGCATCTTGCTTGTCATTATTTGTTTCATAACAATTATAGATTATTGACTTGGATCACTTCATTCAGTTCATGTGCTTTACATTACTATTTGATCAAGATTATGTTGGTAGCATGTCACTTCAAAAATTATCTTTTGTTATCGTTTACCTCTCGAGGACGAGTAGGAACTAAGCTTAGGGATGCTTGATACGTCTCAAACGTATCTATAATTTTTGATGTTCCATGCTTGTTTTATATCAGATGTCACATGTTTCTTCTAAAGTTTATATCATTTTATGACATTTAATGGACTAACCTATTAACCTAGTGCCCAGTGCCAGTTTTTGTCTGTTTTGTCTGTTTATTGCAGAAAAGACCCAAAAATGAAAGTGCTCGGAATTGGACGAAAATTTACGTGATTTATTTCCAGCACAAATAAGCCACGGAGCCAGAAGATCATGAAGGTGGGCCCCACAGCCACCACGTGACCTCACGGCACGGGGTACCCTAGTCCGTGTCGTGGGCCCGCTTGGCCCACCTGGTTACCGCATCGCATCGACTCTTCGCCTAAATTCCCTTCGGACCTAAAAACGACGGAACCCCGAACACTTTTCCCAGATACGACTCCGAGCTCCGCCGCCATCCGAAACCCTAATTCGGGGGACATAAGTCTCTGTTCCGGGACCCTGCCGGGACGGGGAAGTGCACCCGGAGCCATCTTCATCGCCATTGCTGCTTCTCATGATGAGGAGGGAGTAGTTCTTCATCGAGGCTGATGGCTCTACCGGTAGCTATGTGGTTTATCTCTCTCTCTCTCATGGTGTGATCTTTATGTGATCATGAGCATTGTAATCTAGTTGAATTCATAGATGTTTCCCCTTCATTATGTTATGGATATGCTACTCAATTGGTTTTAGCATTATAATTTCCGGAGTCACCTTAGTCCCACGGTGCGAAGAGAACAGTGTGCGTACCGTGTGTGACTCTACTGGATAATAGATTAGAGGGATATTTACCATGAGTTGTTCTTTGTGTTGGATGTCATTGTGCAATTATGGTGTTTGTTTACTCAGACTTTAAGGTGTGCTTTTGTAGCCCTACGTAGTACTAATGATGTTCGTTATCCAGCAGAAGAATAGTTCCGAGTAGCACCTAAGTTGCATATTGAAGAGAAAGTTTATTCTAGTGTTCAACTATGTTACAATTGTTGGGAGTGACCATAGTGAAAGTATGATCCCTAGGCTTTGTTTCCAAGCACTGAAACACATTTTATTTCCAGTTCTGCTGCATGTTTGCTTGCTGTCATTTTTATCACAGATTACATATACCACTTGTTAATATCCATATCGCCTGCATTTTACCATCTCTTCGCCAAACTAGTGCACCTATACATCTGACAAGTGTATTAGGTGTGTTGGGGACACAAGAGACTTCTTGTATCTTAATTGCAGTGTTGCTTGAGAGGGATATTTTGACCTCTACCTCTCTGAGTTCGATATACCTTGGGTTACTCACTTAAGGGAAATTTGCTGCTGTTCTACAAACCTCTGCACTTGGAGGCCCAACACTGTCTACAAGAATAGAAGTTGTAGTAGACATCAGGTGTGCGTACGTGCGTTCATAGCACCGAGTGTATGCGCTTGTATATGAGTGTCTGCATTGTATTGTGTTTCGTAATGGTTTCACTTACATGGTAGGTGAATTTGTCAGTATGCCCAAGCTGTCAAAGTTTCGCAAGGCTGCCATGAACAATGGAGTGACGTCAGCCTTCTCTTAGCGTTGACACGTAGGATATTTGTCTAGTTCGAGGAGAGAGAATGAACAAAGAGGAAGTTGCCTTCCCTTAGCTAAGAGATGATCTCTTACGAAATAAGAGAAGCCTAATTTCACCATTGTACCATTTGTCTTCCCTTAAAAATACAATTTTCTACTAAAATATAATTAATTGTCATTAATAGCTTGGGATGGTAATAAAAGATAATGCAGTGTACAACTTATAATTTTGCCTTCTCTAGATGATGTTGATGGCTAAGAGAAAGCGTGCCTTCTCTACCATTGTACATGGCCTGACATTTTCTTCCATCAGGGTTGCATGTCAGAATCTACCATGTTCATTTGTACCTCACTATGAAACTAATATGACCTATATTTTAAGAAGGAGGAAGTACTTATATAAAAATTACAAAAAAAATTGCACTTGCACGTTGCTTAAATTGTAAACTTTCCAAGTGATGCGCGATTTAATTGGCTATGGTTAACAGAAATTCCAGGTAACCAAATTTAGTAAAGCATAATTACAATTTTCTGTTTATGTATGGAGATGACAATGATGGGCTAGAAGTGTGACTCGGAATTAAATAGATTACATGCTACATCTAAATAGCCGTTCTCAGTTAAGTTACTTAACGTGGCATCTCAAAGTTATATCACTAAAATACGAAGACTCGCGGTTCAATCAGTTCTCTACCCCGGCTAAAGTATAAAATCGCACAAGTAAAAAGAAATTACACCAAAAAGGTGAATGTGTGGGCGCTTGGGAGTAGGGGCATGACGAAGTCTGATGATCTGTCTCCCCACCTGCAACTTAGATGGTTAAAAGTTTTTGTGTGCCAGTATAATATTTAATTGTTGTGAAAAAGTGAAACTTGTGTTCTCATTGATCTAGGCAAAGCCCTATTTATACAAGGTTGGGAACGGTTACAAAAGAGATGGCAGTTGCCATTACAAGAGAGAAAGAGAGCAGTTGCTCGTACACAAGAAAAACGTGGGAAAACTATATGTCGGTTGTAGGCGCTGCATTTTGATTCTCAACACTCCCCCTTCTACAAAGCTGCTTCTCTTGTATCTTGTACTCCTTGTATAATCTTGAGAATATTTTGTCTTTGACCACAAGCGTATGTTATGTTGAATAACTCCCCCAAAAACCCTGTGGGAAAAATATGAGGAGAATAGTATTTGATATGTTGTGAAAACTCCTTTAAAACCCAGTGGGAAAAGTAAGGAGAAAATGATAACATATAATGATTATTGTCTCTTTTATAACTTATATGAGAAAACCTCAAAGGGATAAAACTCATTGTTAAGTTTAGACGACAATTAATATGCCTTGTGTACATCCGTTAAAAACCCCAGTGGGGAAAATAGGAGGTATGACATATATTCTTGTGTTGATATTACCTCATTAAAAACCTTGATGAAACCATGAGAGTAAACTCATAAAGGGAAAAAGAGTGTAACATAATGTTTGAATGGGTTATAATTCAGAGAGAGACTCCCCCTGATCCTTACAATATATGGGCAATATGCTTAGTGATATTGCTTTTGTATAACCTGTTTGCATTTGAGCAACACAAGTATTATTATCTTGTAGATAATAGTTGGTGATTCTATAGAACCACTAGAACATGAATGTTGAATGTGGTTTACCATTCCGTAAAGCCCCACATATCAATGTGAAGCCTTGTATTTTAGAATGATAGGTGGGTGTAGCCATAGAGTCTGTTTGGAAGACTTCAATGGAATGGCAAGCCAACGTGTAGGTACATGAAGCCCTTATGTGATATATAGCTTTGTGGGGATCATATAAATTGCTAGTATCAGCGTATCCGATGATATTGGAGTTTAGATTTCTCTAAAATAGCAAATAGGTCAAGATATTTGGTGCCTTGGAGATATCGAAAGATACTCTTGTTCATGTCCACTAGTGTTAGGTCCAATGGCACTGAGATTTGGAACATTATGTCACAACATCTCTTTTCCATCTTCCATGGTATGAATCTATGTTTCTCTACGTCTAGAGATTGAATAACCATAGAATTAGATGGATATGACTTGTCCATGATTTGAATTTCTCCAATAATTCCTGGATATAGGCAAATGATGTACCATATTTCTTGAGTGAAGGTACTCGAATTGTAGCTAAAGTAAAGTTTGATACTTTGTTTACATCCTTCATCTAAGATTCCGTCTCAAGATGATTACATGGTTCATCTCTATCTTGTGTCTTGCGAGTGATTTATAATCATCAATATACACTGATTTTATGAATACCCTTTTAAGGATTTCTTGATGAACATGTGTGAGCAATCATCATTGTTAGAGTATTCCCTTTGTATAAGGAACTCACTAAGTCGGTTGTACCAAATTTGTTTCGACTATTGTAAGTCATGTAGTGACTTATTGAGTTTACACTATTAATGTTGCGATTTGTATTTGGATTCAAAATTGGGATTCCCATGGGGAACCTATATGTCTGAATCAAGTGACACATGAATATATGGCCACTACATCTATCAACTGCATAAATAGATGATTTGTACTGCCATTGAGACAAGTTATCGGAAATTGATTTCACTTGTATCCGGAGAATGGATTTTGGTATCTGCGTGAACCCTTATGCTACATGCCTTGCTATTGACTCACCACCTTGTTGTTATCATCCGTTCTTGGACAAAAACTGGTGTAGGTATTCCTTTTGTGTATACCTTCCTATATTGAGCAAGGCTATTTCTTCTCGGATTGCATCCTTTGATTGAGTCCAGTCCAAGTGAGTGTTTTGAACTCTGCCATGGCCATGGTCTTTGGATCCGGATCATTGTAAAGGTTGTTTGCAATCATTGCTGAGAAATATATGTCGACAATTGTAGGCTTTCATTTATAAGATTCTCCAGAATGTATGAGGTTTGGTGGAAATCTTGTTTACCTTTGATGACTCTTCGTGGTTTCCCAATACAGTCGAGTCTAGGTATTCCGATATCCCAGTCATTGTGTGCACTATTGAGCTGGGTTGTGATGGTTTTCCATCCATAGGGTGTATACTACCCATTTTGTGTCTATCAACGTGAAGTTGATTTGCATTTACTGTTTCCTTTGTTGCTTGCGAAAAGCTGAATCCTTCTATGTGGCCATACTTCTCCCCCTTTTCTTGAACAAGGAGTTGAGTGGTTTTTGTTGGTACCTCCACTCTTTCGGGCACAATTGTTGCAGAATTATAGGAATTTGTAATCTATTTGTAGCCAGTAAATGAATTTGGCAGGTTAATTGCAATTTGTTGCAACTAATAAATTTGTGAACGTGAAGTTCAATGTTTTGAGTACGTGAATTTGAGGCAGAAATGTGTTGAACATTCCAATTGATTTCCTGGCTTTCTTTTTGGTACTTAAAATCTCCCCTAATGCCTGGAAATTGTCCTCACTAAGCATACTAGCCTTGAATAACTCCCCTGACAGGGGCATGAGGTATTTATAGTTGACGGAAATACAGTTATTCCTCACATAGACCCCGAATTTTCTGTGAGGGGCCATTGATGTATGCCGTGGTGGTGATATCGATATGTAACCGAATTATCGCAGATGGGAAATACTTTTGATTTGCACGTACTAATTTTAGAAGGGGAAACTACGATATGTAGTATGTTGCAGTTCAATTAAGTCAGCAGCGTGTAAAACCGCATGACTTCCATATATTTCTATACATAGAGTTGAAGATTTTTCAATGTGAAAATCTTTATCAGATATATAGAACAAATACAAATTTATTGATATCAATGTGCTGATACAATATATTGTGATTTACAATATAGGGTGATGAAAACAACACCAATAATATGTTTTTATTACAACAATCTTATGGATGTAAACAAATATGCTATCTAATGGAGTTGATTGACTAGTCAAAGTCTCCGAACACGTCGTTTGAGGCGTATTCGATCATCATATTCTCCATGTCCATGGAGTCCTGTGGTAGATGGAATTCCTCGGTGTTGCTTGGTTCTCCTTGAACATCTCGCGAACATCCAACTTCCATGTTGTTTGCAGGTTGAAGATTGAAGTGTGCTTCATATCTTGCTCCTTGGGCAGGTCTGTTACGTCCCATGGATTGCAGGTAGAGGTTTACCAGATGTTTTGGGGTGCGGCATTTTTTGGTGATATGCTTGTAGCATCCACACTTTTGGCAAAGATTTGTTTTCTCAAACTTGTTCTTTCCTATGCCCTTCCTTTTATCTGAATCATGTGGCTTGTTCGTTTTATTGCCGTTGCGTTTACCATTGAAGTTCTTGGTTTGGCCATAGAATTGGCCGTTGAACTCAGCGTTTTTCTGAAAATTTGCATGTACTTCAGGTAGAGGGGCAGCCCCAACCGGGCGTTGATGACTATTCTTTAAAAGAAGTTCAACGTGTTTCTCTGCCTGTAGAAGTATATGTATAAGTTCAGAATAAACTTGGTAATTCCTGGCACGATATTGTTGATGTAGGATTCTGTCAGCGGGGAGCATAGTTGATAGAGTCTTTTCTATCTTCTCCACTTCTGAAGGTTCCTTTTCACAAAAACACAACTTTGAACATATCTTATGAACCTCGTGGTTATAATCTCCAACGGATTTGAAATCCTGGAGTCTTAAATGAGTCCACTCATGACTAGCTTCGGGTAGTATAACTGACTTTTGCTGTTCATATCTAGTTTTGAGTGATTGCCACATATTGCTTGGAGATTCCTCCATTAAATATTCAGATTTCAGATCTGGGTGAATATGGTTCCTTATAATATATAAAGCACCATATTTTTGTTGCTCGGTTAATTGCGCAACTGCCTGCTGAGCAGGGTCCTCAGGTGGTATGAGTGTGGCTGCAATTCCACGGGATGAAAGACTAACTTTAACATCCATAGCCCATGTAGGGTAGTTATGCCCGTCGAGCGCAAGCTCTTCAAACTCTTTGACGGTCATTTTGTCCTACATGAATGAGAACCAGAGATTTGTAAATTTACTTGTATGTAAATTAAAATCATCATGGTTACGTTGTAATAAAATCCGCAAATTGTTAATTCAAGTGAAGACTTGAATTTTGTTTAGTGTAGAGCTCAAACATCTATCATAACACTTTGGAGATATCACCATTTGGAGTCCGTCTCACTTGGAGATATCACCATTTTATGGAGTCCGTCTCACAATACTAAGAAGCATAATCTGACCAAAGTCAGTAGATGATTTGATCTTAGTACCTTATGTTATGATTAATTTAAATATATGAGAGAGCACATTGAAGGTAATCATAATGTCAATACTGACAAAATGTAGACCTCACAATAATTGTGGATAATCTGCACATAATGCAGTAGATGCCACATTACCTTGTGATTCCATATATAAATTTGAGATAGTCACTTCACAATTTTGCATATCAAGTCAATTCGAATTAAGTCTGCTTTTAGGCATTTTTGGACTTAATTGATGGTGAGTTGATATTTAATTTTGCAAGAAAATGAATCTCAATTGCAAAATAATATTATTGTACCATTTATATATGTTATAGGGATTGCAAAATGCAAACACATTGAACATATAAATTATTGTAGACACAATATGGTCTAAAACATCAATATACACAATAACTGAGTACATTATGTAATTACACAGAGCTGCACGATCTAAAACATGACAAGTACTAAACTGTACTGGTACTAGTGTTACTTGACTGATCTGCTAGATTGCTCATGTATGAGATATTAAACAAATAATTGCTGGTGGCCATAACGTAGATAGGCCTAGTTAGTACTAGTCTACTACTAGAAAGGATAGTCTGGCCGGCCGGTCGGATAAGGAGCGACCCAGTACGTCTCAATCCCCAATTCATTGACCAGCACAGACGGAGGCCATGGTCGGCCACATCACCAGCGGCGACTAGAACTCCCGCCGCGCTCATCCTCGCCGGAGAAGCCAAGGGAGGCGGGGTTCCAAGTGCCTGCGCGGAAGCCGGGCTGGCGCAAGGCCATGGCCGCCGTGAATCGGCGCAGGATGCGGCGGGCTTCGGGTGGCGGCGTCGGTGGCCCAGCCTGCTGCGGTGCCTGAGTCAGAGGCGATGCCGGGGCTGCAACAGACGACTCCGCGTCCTCGGGCTCAACCTTGACGTTGAGGTCGAAGGCTAGTGGCGTGACAATGACGGGAGCGCCTGCCTCCTCGTCCTCGGGCTCGACCTGCACATTGAGGTTGAAGGCGAATGGCGCAGCAGCGGCGGGAGCGCCGTCCTCCTCGGCCGGTGGCGGCGATTCCAGTCCAGGGACCGGACCGTATCCCGGCAGCAGGAAGTGCTCCGGGTCCTCGTCACTTGGTGTTGGCGTTGGGAGGTTCAGGTATGTATCCGCCTCTCGACCATACCCCGGCGAGAAATCGAACACAAGGAGGTCGGCGGATGGCGTTGGAGATGGCTGGCGTGTGGGACTCGCTCCGTAGCCCTGCGCGATGCCGTTACGGGCAGGGCAAGGCCCGTACCCGTGCTCTGGGCAGAAGGCCATACCGGCGTCCAGGGCGTTGTCGACGAAGATCCCCGGTGGTGGAGGAACCAGTGCGGCGTCGAAGCCGTACTCCTCGCCCAGGAACGGTGCTGCTGGCCCGCCGAGAAGCCAATCCATCGGCGGGATGGAGAACGCCGGCGGTGGTGGCGCAGATGGTCCAGCAACGTCGGGAGCAGCACCCTGTCCAGTGGCTGGCACTGGAGAGTGGCGGGGTGGCTTTGGCGACGGCCGCCGTGGTGACGGCGATTCAAGAAGGGGCGTCGACGGCCACCCAATCCTGAACGGTGGCGAAGGCCACCACCGCTGCCGTGGCGACCGAAGCCATGTCCGTGGCGACGGAAACCAGGCCCGCGAACGAGTCGACGGGAACCATTGCTGAAGCGACGAACGCGGCGGCGACGGGTGAAGGCCGGACGGCGACGTGCGAAGTCCGGACGGCGACTCTCGCGGTGGAGAAAGCGAAGGAAAGCAGATGCTATCGCTGGCAAGTTCCTTGCCATTCTTACCTTCCTGTTCTTTTCTTAACTTCTCCGGTGATTGCTCTCGGTAGAGTCTAGGCGTGCATGATAACGTGTTGTGAAAAAGTGAAACTTGTGTTCTCATTGATCTGGGCAAAGCCCTATTTATACAAGGTTGGGAACGGTTACAAAAGAGATGGCAGTTGCCATTACAAGAGAGAAAGAGAGCAGTTGCTCGTACACAAGAAAAACGTGGGAAAACTATATGTCGGTTGTTGTGGAGGCAGTTGCTTTTCTACGCTTCCGTAGGCGCTGCGTTTTGATTCTCAACATTAATGACCACTTCTAGTTCTGGCTTCGTTAGAGGTTTTTTTCTTTTGAATTGCTGAGTACATATGCCACGTGGCGGCTCTATCAGAGGTTTGAGTTTACTGGTTTCATTATGGTCATGTGTCACCGCGAGGTTGTTCTTTTGTGGGATTTATGTGTTGGTTTGCTGAAATGTTGTAACTCAAAAGCCAAATTCTTCGATACAAATTGGGGGACCGTGTAGCCTTTTTAATTTAAAATAAAGAAAGAAAAATATACAAAATTTAATAGTGACTAGAACCTTACAAACGTGACTGGAAAATATCATGAAAACCTACGAAACACCATTGAACGAAAAGTCACCAGATTTTGCAACATTTGAACCATTTAACAATTCCACTAAAAATATTAAATTTACGTTTGAAGTATCATAAAAAATTGTGAAACACCATCTATACCTAATAATAAAAGCATTAAGGCTTCTTGTCGTACGTCGTTGAAAACACCACTAAAGTTCGCACAAATTACCCACCACTGCCACCCATAAGTCATATACCTGTTCGATTTTTTCCGTAACATAACGTTTCGATTTGTTCTTTTTCCCGTCTCCCGTATACCGTACTCGCGTGCTTTGGTCAATACAATCGCGTAAAAAAAAAACGATCGCTTCCTGGCCGTCAACTATTCCAATATGTCGTTTCAGTTTGGTTTCGTACGTCAAAACGCGTTTGGTCTTCGCTCGTTTGTGTCGTTGGCAGAGTCCAGAAAGAAAACAAAACAGGGAAACACAGAATTTGAGTTTGAGGTCTACACGGTTGGCGTGTTGCCTGCCGTATTCATCTACAAATAAATACCCACGGAAGCGAGCACGCTCTCGTGATCGAGGTCCAAGCTTTGGAGCCCAACTACTCCTCGACATCTTAGCCGTCGTGTTCACCCGCCGTCACCGGAACCGTACGTGTAGAGGCCTCGCCCGCTGCCTGAGCTCGCCGGGACGGTTCAGTATTCTCATGGAAAAGAAAAAAATATCCCCAATCGTGGACATCCATGTGCTCTCCAGTCTCCACTGACCTGACCTTCCCATCGATGCAAGCTCCCCGTCGATGTGCCGCCGCTGCACTTCCCGTCCAGGCCCCCGCCATCGCCGCTACCTCGCGCAAACTTGTCGGCCGGTTCTGATCGGATGAAGCAGGGAAGTGGACGCGGTGGTCCCGACCGGTGCTGATCCGTACGGCAGCGGCGGTAGACCAGGAGCGTCGGGCCGATGTACACCGCTGCTCCTCGGCGTCGTCGCGCGCCAGTCATACGTCGTATAGCTGCGTCCCGGAGAGGAAAATCTTTGTCTCGGCCTCGAGGCCGGTCAACGCCGGGAGCGAGAGCCGATGTACGACCGCCCGAAGTCGTGGAGTACGGGCCGATGCGGCGGAGGCGGCTGAAGAAGCTAGGCGCTGACGGGTCATACCCGGTGTACGGGGCGGAGGAGGTCAGCGGCCAGAAGCTCCTCCGGGACGCCGACATGATCGAGGTCCACGCGCGCGCTTGAGCCGGGCGACTCTGGGCGGCATCGTCGGCTGCGCGCTATCCATCCGCAATGCCTGCTCCGGATCGTTCCGTGCTGCCACCGAATCGCTGACCTCGGACGACATGACGAGCAAGAACTGGGTCTGCTTGAGGTGATGATTGTGCGCACGTCCTTGCCACTGCCCGGAACTGGGGCAATCGACTTTAGGTACAGAGTCGTCGGCGAGGACAGTCTACACGCTAGAAGTCTGCCGCCAAAAGGCACGGCTCTGTACAGCAGCGCAGCAACGTCACGATAACGGGCCAGTGGTCAATATGGTTTAGCAGTGCACTCGGCCAAAGCTCTTCCTTCCCGAGAGATGGCAGTGTGGCCGGAGCAGGGTGGAAGCTTGTATGTGTTGGAGGCAGCGACGATGTGGAGGGAGATGGTCCAGCTCATTGTGCTACCCTGTAATGTTTTTGTTCTTCATGTTCTTACGGTCTGGATTAATTTTCATATATTTCAGAACTTCATAATGTCAAGCTCTACCTATCTTATTGAGTAAACTTAATCTCCAAATACATATTTCTGATAAACGTTCTAAAAATAGGTTCATCTATATATATGTATATATATGCACAAATTCTTTGGTTAATAACCTTACTCTACAAATAATGATCACTCAATATAATTTTGTTTTAGGTTGGAAAGATGCGAAAAGAGCACTTGACCATGACGGTACCTTTCTTTTCTACATGTATTTGTATAGCTTTATGCACTAAGATTTATGTTGTGTGATTTGAAGGAAGATGATTTTGTGTTTTGTTTTTTGTGTGGATCTTTCTCTCCCGTTGCAACGCACGGGCATGTTTCCTAGTTGAACTAAAAGTGACGATTTTTTTTTTGCAAAACTTGAGCCACGCGTGGGGTTTAACAAATCGGCTAGAATACTAGTAGATGAAATTGCCATGGGACATGGCCACATGGGGTTATATTCCAGAAAAAATGAACTCTTTTATTCCTTTGGAAAAGCAGGAAGCTGGTGAAACATTTCAAAGTCAAACTATCGTGCGCCAATGATCGCTGAAGAGAATTGAAACTCAAGCATACAGTAGTACGTACGTTCTAATAGCAGAAACTGACCGGGAAAGGAAAAACAGAGCAATATGGCTAGCTACTGGTCACGGACGATGAGCTTGGCTTTGGCGTCTCCCTCGTGGATCCGGTACATGTCGCCGAGGCCCATGTGCGCCATGAGGAACCAGACCATGGTGATCAGCTCGCCGCCACGGCTGAGCTGCCGGACGTGCGTGCTCCCACGGCACTTGCCCGCCGCGTAGGTGAGCATCTCCACCCACACCCTGGCCACCACCTCCCACATGAGGTCTTCTTCCAGATTCCTCAGCGCCTTGGCCAGGATCACGCCGTCGAACAGCACCGATTTGCACCGGTCTCCTTCACCGCCGACGGCTCCTTGGTAGTGTTCACGCTCAGCAGCATCCTCTGTGCGTCGCCGTGGTCGGGGTCCCACGCCGCCGCCGACTCAAAGAACCGCTTCGCCTCGGCGCAGGTGTCACGGTACCGGAGCAGCCCGATGCCCGCCGTCGCCGAGAGCATCTCCGGCTGCTTTATCAGCAGGTACAACATGTACTCTGACAAGGTCTTGCCGATGGGCCACATCTTTTCCGCCGTGTCCTTGGTCGCCGGCCGGCTTTGCTTGATCGGTTGGCAGCAGAGGTCCGTGGCGATGTGCCACAGCAGCAGGGACTCGTCAAACTCCTTCTCCACGCTGCGCCTGAGTACGTCGAGCGTTTCCTTCGCCTTGTTTTTTCTTTCGTTCGCTTTGTTTTTTACCTCTTCCTCATCCTCTTCCTTACCTGCGTCGGCATCTGACGTCGCGTTCGTCAGGTTCTCCATGATCTGCTCACGAAGCTGCTCGAGAACTCCATCGCCGCGGCGGCCGCACACCTTCTTCATGGCCTCGTAGTCCTCGTCCTTGGCCGTGTTCACGGTCCGCAGCCGCTTGCGTTCTTCATTGGCTTTGATAGCCCTCGCCTTGAGCCCATCAAACACGAAATTGAGGAGGGGCCCCTTCCCCTGCCTGCACGAGAGGGGCTCGCGCCGGATGAAGAAGAAGTCGTCGAAGATCTCCCTCACGCGCAGCGTCTGGGCGACCCTGGCGAGCGCCCGAACCACCCTCGGGCCGCCGAGGCGGCGGCGAAGGCCTCCACCGGAAGCGTCCGGCTTGCCCAGGCAGTAGCTGACGAGGTTCAGCTGCGATGTCCTCTCCGACCAGCGCCGGAGCCTTGGCCGCACGGACCTGACGGCCCTCGCGATCCACGCGAGCCGCCGCGTCTTCTCGAGGAAGACGAGCATCCGGTGGGAGGAGAGAAGCATGGCGAGCGCGGCCGCGTCGAGCGCCAGGCCGCCGAGGAGCAGCGCGTAGGTGATGGCGACGTCGATCCGCAGGATGCCGCCCTTGTCGCGGAGGAAGAAGAAGATGAGTAGTGAGGAGACGAGGCAGGCAGAGGCGATGAACCGGAGGACGCAGCCGGCCTTGCTGTGTGCGACGGGCGCCTTGGTGTACACCATGTCGTAGATGAAGTTGAGCTCCACCTCGATGACCTCGAACGCCGTGGCCGGCGACCTCGTCACCTCATCGCGCTCGAGGAAGTAGGCCTGGCTGATCTTGCGCTCCTTGTAGCCGAGGATTAGGTTGACGAAGAGGCGGCGAAAGATGAGGAAGAAGTTGAATGCCCGTGCCTCTACGGTGGTGCTCCTCTCCAAAAGGCGTGTGGCCTCGCCTTCCTCTAGGGCGGCAAGGGCTCTCTTGGCCTCGCTGTCGGCACCGGAGATGACGATCTGGACGTCTAGGCCGGCCTTCTCCTTGGCGTCGAACTCGGTCATGAGCTTGGCATAGTTTGGGCCCGGGTCAGGGGGGTCGAGGATGTTCTCGCGGAAGCCGTCGACGCTGCCGGAGTAGAGCGAGTAGGTGCGCTCGCCGTACTTGATGATACCGACTACGAACATGAGGACGGTGGCGGGGATCATGGGGTTTCCCTTGAGGGAGCAGAAGAAGATGACGCAGGCGGAGAAGAGCTCGAAGAGGAGGCCGATGAGGTGGCGGAGCCACAGCTCGTTATCCTCCAGGGAATAGGCGGTGATGGTGTCAGGGCCACCCAGGTGGAGCAGCAGGAACGGCGTCCAGAAGGCGAAGATAATGGGACTGCTGTTACCGCCTGCGTTGGAGACGGCGGCGGCGGGGCCGCGCTTGAGGCCGGCGGCGTGAAGCTGGGAGATGCTGGAGGAGGAGCTGGAGTTGCCACCGATGTTGCCCATGTTGTTGAGGAGGAGGCCGAGGGCGAGGTCGGCAACCCAGTCGGCGAGGAGGTAGCATGACCAGACCAGGAAGCGGGGCACCGGTGAGGAGGAGCGCTTGCGGACGGGGCCGACGAAGATGAGGATCATCTGGAGGAAGAGGCTCAGGAGCACCGCCACGCGGATCTCCCAGTCGCTGTCATTCTGCGGGATCGGAGGCGTGAATCCTCCCATCGCGACCCGCTTGCCGCCGTTGGAGCTGAGGCAAACCTAGGTAGCTATTCGTACATTACATATAGTAGTACGTCCTGTTATATATGCATGCAGCATGCATGTGCATCGACCGGCATGCATAGTCGTCTTAAAATAGGAATGCAAATAGTATAGTCGGTCGACGGCCGAACAGATGATCGAATAAATCCTTTCCTTCTTTGGAGAGAAAAGAAATTAAAGGAAAAGGGAAAGGTGAAAGTATGTGATAATTAATCCATCTGCATGCGAAAGAAAACTCGCATGCGCTGTGTCTGTATCAAGATTATCAAAGATTGAGTGCTACTACCTCCAGCCAACAATGGATCTCTTCCACAGAAACAAACAAAAGCAAGATCAGCAGCATGCAGCGTCAGGTTGTAACCACAGCACGCATCCTGGCATGCATCAAACGCAGTGGTGTCTATATCAAGACATAATCAAAGCAGAAAGCAAGTGATTCTGGCCATCATATCGAGCTCTCTTGTGTAATGAACTGGGGCTATGGATGCAAACCACAACATTAACGGCCTTTGTTTTGAGGTGGCAATGGAGGCTTTAAGCAATTAACAAACAAGCTACTCTATCTGTGCTACTGACAAGCAAGCAAGATGTCTCGATCTACAGAAAGAAAAGCAAAGAGCGATCCATGAGCATACATGATGAGTAGGGTAAGATAGCATCGTCACGTCGTTGGAATGAAAGCAATTGGATTGTATCCCTTTCCAGCTTTTGGTGGCCAACCTTCTGCGAAAGCTGTCATTTCGTCACCATTTGCAGTTTGTACGCTTGGAACAATGCATAAGAAGGACTGCATGCATAATAAGAAATAGACGTGGTTGAAGGTATTTTTTTGCAAGACATGAACACGGATCTTGATTCTTGAAGAAACTGAAGGATTTTGTGATGAACTGGAAATTGATGTATTTTCTTTTTTTTAGAAACAAGGCAAAATATTTGCCATTTTCATAAAATAAGAGGAAGGCTTATAGAGTTTAGGTGCCTAGCACAAACCCTAGGACTTCACAAATGGGGCTCACTCTCCCGGTATTACATGGGTCAAGAACTTGGCCCCGGCCAAAGCCCACGCCTTTGTCTCATCTTTGATACGCGAAATCACTACAAAGGCCGGCGAGGCGACGTGTCGGAAGACCCTAGCGTTGCGCTCCTTTCAAATTTCCCACGATATAAGCATTATGATGGAGGACATCGCCTTCCTAGCCACCCCCACGATCAAGAACAAATTTGGGCCACCATTCTTCCACACTAGCGTCATTAGCCCAAAGCGCCAGAAGAACTTCATTGCACCCACACCAAGCAAGGATCTCATTCCACACGCGCATGGTGTACCGGCATTTGTAAAGCAAGTGACTCGCTGATTCTTGAACTTGGTTGCAAAGGGGGCAATTGCCACAATTAGGCCATCCTCTCCTTTGTAGCCTATCTGCCGTCCATATCCTATTTTGCATCACTAGCCACGCAAAGAATTTGCATTTCGGGTAGCCCATGGCTTCCAAACCGTTTTGTTTAGAGAGGTGGCAACAAGTCCTTCAAATTGCATTTTGTACGCCGACTTGGTGGTGTAGCACCCATCGGTAGTGAACTTCCACCTTATAGTATCGGGTGTATCTTGAGTTAGGGTCACATTGGAGAGCTCCTCCTATAGAGTAACAAATTGTTGGATATGGTCGATGTCAAAACCTTGTTGGACATTGAGGTTATTGACCCAAGAATTGTTGTCAAGCACTTTTTTCACCGTGCAATTCTTCCTCTTGGTTCCTTCAAAAAGCTTGGGAGCAATGTCTTTTGGGCGGTGGCCATTCAACCAAGGGGAAGTCCAAAACTTTGCCTTTTCACCATTGCCAAGCGTCACCACCTTAGCCGCCGCAAAAAATCTCTTTGTCATCGTTGTTGCAAGGGTTTCCAAGACCCACCCATGGCTTGTTGTCCTCGGCCCACTCAAGCCAAAGCCAACATTGCCTAAGGGGGGAAGCAAATTTCTCAAGATGCAAGATGCCAAGCCCCCCAAGTTTAGTAGGCCGGCACACCTTCTCCCAATTAACTATGCATTTTCCACCGGAAATTTCATCACAACCGGCCCAAAGGTACGATCGGAGAAGCGATATGATTTTGTTTAGGACCTCCTTGGGTAGTTGAAGAGAAGTAAGGTGGTATATGGCTTGAGATGTGAGAACGCAGGTTAAAGTTAGCGTAGTCCAACTCATTACGTACAAGCATGCTATAAATAATATTGTTGTTGTGAAAATAACGATAGAGTGCGGGTATTTCCCCGAAGAAGATGGGAGATCAGAGACTACCTCAGAGCAGAAAAGGGTGGATCTCGGGGATCCCAGTTTTTTCTTGACGAAAAGTGTTTTTTCTACTCTCCTTCTAGTCTCCATATGCTTATTTGAAGTTATCTAAACATCTTTCAAAAAATAAGGTGAAAATGCTCTTATGGTACACTACTGTAAAATCAATCACTGCCGACACTAGTAGAAAATACCTCTATAGTCCCGGTTCGGTTGGGCCATTAGTTCCGAACCGGGACTAGGCAATCGGGACTAATGCTAGTCCCGGTTCTGGTACGAACCGGGACTAAAGGGTCTCCATGTGGCCCGCTGTCGTGAGCTCTGGCAGGAGTACATTTAGTCCCGGTTCGTAGCACGAACCGTGACTAAAGGATTTTTCTATTTCTTTTTTTCAAAAAACGATTTTATTTTCAAAAAAAAAAATCGATTTTTTTTAATCTATGAATTGTTGGACTCGTTAATCTCTCACCCGGAGCCTCTTAATCACACTTAGTTTTTTTGTCAAATTTCAATCTTGGTCAAACTTCCCGGTTTGTCACCCATCCTCACACTACTCCACCCCTAGCACGCTTAACATCTTGGTTCCTTCCCATCCCCCTTCCTATAATCTACTTGTAACCTTATGTCTATAGTATGCTATTAATCATATTAAAACATTGATCATGTGGGTCACGCATCCTTATATTTGAATTTCAAATAATTATTTAAATATACAAAAATGACTCAGTAATAACAATATTGAATAAATATAAAAATAAAATGAGTTTTATTATTTTTTGGCATTAATTCATTTAATATGGCATAATTCATATCTTTAAATCTGTAAATCGAAATTTCACAAATAATATGTCCATTATTATCAGAAAAATGTGAGGAATCCAAATATGACATCATTTTATTTTTTGAATTTTTTTAAAAAAATTAAAAATCTGAATTTTGACTCTTTAATTATTTCAAAAATCTAAAAAAAATTCAGAACAGCTGAAGCTCGTTGGAATCGGAATGGAAATTTTTTGCCGATAATTTGATATATTGTATGTTTTTTTCCGACATCGTATGCAGAAATGGCGGCCATTTGAAGTTTTCATAATGTCTTTTTTGCAAAATAAGTCGAAATTCATGTTTGTTAATTTTGGTCCCGGTTGGTGTCTCAAACCGGGACTAAAGATAGACCCTTTAGTCCCGGTTTGTGCCTCGAACCGGGACTAAAGGTCCTCGCCTCTTTATTCCCGGTTTCAGCCTCGAACCGGGACTAAAAGTCCCAACCGAACCGGGACCAATGGCATTCCCAACCGAATCGGGACTAATGACTGGCATTGGTCCCGGTTTTTGCCCGAACCGGGACTAATGGCATTTGCTGCTCCGGTCGAAAGACCCTTTTTCTACTAGTGCGAGTGGGCAGCTGATCACCGAGTGCATTTATGCGGGTACTCGGCAAAGAGCCTGCTTTGCCGAGTGTTTGGCAGCAAACACTCGGCAAACAACCAGTACTCGGTGTATTTACAAAAAACACTAGGCATACACGAGTACTCGGTAAATACCCCGCTTTGCCGAGTGTTTAGCAAAAAACCACTCGGCAAACTACTAATACTCGGTAAAGATTCACATTTTTTTGCCGCTGCTCCTTTCCCGCATGTCAATTTTGTTCCCGCCAAACCTTTGCCGAGTGTAATTCCCTTGACACTCGGCAAACATATAGTTTTCTATTTACTAAGTGTCCAAAATGACTTCTTTTTTGAAGCAAGTGCAAAAAATATGGTGCAAAATGGCACCCATCCAATTTCCACACAAAGTAGTCCATATTTAATGGATAATCCAAAAATATTAGCATTTTTCTCGCTTTCTACGTATTTTCGCCTATTTAAATGATTTATGCCAATTTTTCGAAAGTAATTCAAATTTGAACTACAACTGTGCGATAGTTCGCTCTGAATTTTTTCCAAAAATAATTTTAAGGCATACAAGTAATGATTATATCACAGAACCGTCGATAGTTTTGAAAAAAATCGACCCCTTTCGATGAATAGCCATGGTGGCCATTTTGACCATTTTTTCAAAAAAAAATTAAAGAAAGTGAAAAATTACTCAAAATAAAGAAATCATTTGGCATGGAGTCCTTTTATGTGTACTACTTGCTAGAAAAAATAATATTTGAGTTTTGACAAACTTTTCAAAATAATGCTTCACAAAAAGGTCTATCTTCAAAAAAAATCAGAGAAAATGAATAGCTACGTCCTAATTGGTCAAAGTGACAATCTCATGGATCGATGATGTGGCTGGCAATCTACCACACATCACAACCGCACATGTCCCTATCACACAAACACACAATCCACTCCCTGATACGTCTCAAACGTATCTATAATTTTTGGTTGTTCCATGCAGAATATATATCATTGTCACATGCTTTTATAATGTTTTTATATCATTTTGGCACATTTTATGAAACTAACCTATTAACAAGATGCCTAGTGCCAGTTTCTGTTTTTGCTGTCTTTTTGTTTCAGAAAAGCTAGTCGGGGAATTTTCTCGGAATAAGCTGCCAATTTACGGGAATTATTTTTACATGGAAACAAAAGACTACGCCAGGAGGACGCCTACAGGGGGCCCCACCTTAGACCGCACCTGGGCCCCACCTGAGCGCCTCGAGAACCTTCCGACGCCGCCCTTTCGCCTATAAATTCAGTTCCTACCTAAAACCTTCGGTACCCGATCATATTTTCTAGAAAACGTCCGAGGCCGCCGCCGTCGCCAACCCTAGATCGGGAGGGTTCTGAAACTCTTCCCGGCACCCTGCCGGAGGGGGAGATTGTAAGGACCCCTCGAAATACCAAAGTCCGAGGTGCCCACGTTATGTAAACAGATCACGATCCCAATGATCAGTGCATCGCGATCACATAACCAACTGGTATACAAAGTTACATCATTCAAGCGTACATACAAGTCTTACAACAATAAATAGTGGTCACATGACCAAGTCTGCAATCATCGTCACGCAGGACGGAATTAACTAAGATATAGCGGAAGCTTTTGGCTAGCGCCGGCCCTCGTCACAAAACCGGACGCATTCCCACAGAGCAGTTGACCGGTGACACTCAGTTGGCGTAATCGTAGGCGTACTCCTCCTCTTCGGCGTAGGTCTTCTCATTGAAAATCTGGACATTGGAATATCCAGGGACACAGCCATGGGTACAATTACGTACTCGCAAGACCACCACCAGGCTTAAGTTTTCATGGTAATGCAATAAAAGCGTTTTCGAAAACTGGGGTAGTTGCTATATATGACTATGGGGCTTAATTTTCGCAAAACGATGCTTTTAGACATAGAGAATACAACATCTCTATATCTTTGTTGAAAAAGGCATTTGGAGATATAATTCTCCTTCTTTTAGAAATGACAGAAAACATTTCCGCGTTTGAAAACACTTTTTCAAAACACTAGGATAGGGATGCCCCTTTTTCCTTTCCGGGTTCCGACTGGTTGACTCACCGAGACCAACCATCTTCTCCCAAAATCTGTACCTCCCAGGTACCTCCTTGATGCCTCCTTCTTCTTTTCCGAAAACAGTTTCTTTTCAAAACATAAAAATACCCATACGCCTAGATCGGGGGCCTTTCCAACCGTCCATGACCGCGGACACGGCTATTCGAATAGATTTACACTCTGCAGAGGGGTGCACTTTCACCACATCAAATAGGTCACCGCCGCGGATCATCCCACGGATTGCCCGACGACAATACGTCAAACGTCGGGACACTAATCAAGACTTTTCACTATGTCCATACTAATACAGAGATACCCCTTCAACTAGGTTGTATCCCCCCGGCACCGTTTGACCCATCCCATGGTGTCAGACCGCCATGACAGGGGACCTAATTGGTGCAACTGGTGGCGAACTTAATTCCCACTCTCTTTATGTCCCCTCTCTTAGGTGACAACCAGTTCAGGGGCCATAGCCACCCCCTAAGCAAATTGAGGTAGCTCCATATTAATACAAACAAGCTTCCGGTCAAGCCCCGTCCCATATGGGGGTAACGTGGTTGCACGGGTTAATTGTTCGGGCGGCCGCTAGGGCTGTACTTTGTTTTCAAAAACATCTCCACCTCCGACTGCTCCCCGCAGCTCGGGTTTTTCGTAATCATCTCCGATTGCTCCCAGCAACTCGGGTTTTCATAAACATCTCCGATTGCTCCCAGCAACTCGGGTTTTATAAAACACTTTCTCACCGATTGCTCCCAGCAACTCGGGTTTTTCCTCCGAAAACATCTTATCAAAGACCAGGCTCCCATCCTATAGTTTTGAGATAAGAATATAAGGATATACTACTAGAAAATATAATTTTCTTGATAGCGCCTTCAGTAGAAGGCTTCTCAAGTGGAGACCTATTTTTATAAAACCTAATATATATACTAGTAGATATCTTTGGCCAAACAATATTTTGTAAAATAGTTTTTGGGAGGCAAAATGCCACGAAAGAAGTAAAACATGCATTACTTTATTTTGAAAACAAAACATGCTTGTAAAAATAATAGGATTTCATTGGAGTGGTGAGGTGGCTTGCCTTGGTCAGCAAAATGTCCCTGGTCTTGTTCTTCCTCGTAGGCAGGTTCAGCTTCCACTTACTGCTCCTCCTCTTGCGGTTCTATCGTACCGGAAAATTAAACGCGACTACCGTTAATTCTAAGTAGCGGGTTGACAACAATCTAAAATACTTAAACAAAACAACAAGCATTGCACCAGGCACTAAACTAACACTCAAAAGCAGACAACTTACTTAATTAAAACAGCAACAAACAGCAAGTCCATATAACTAAGACAAACAACAAACATACCTAAGACAGTATACACAACAACCTAATAGTTAAAAAGATGGTTTTAACTAAATTCTAAAACAAAACTCCACTTAGGGTGATTGGATCATTTAACAAGGGCTGCTACATTAGTTCAGGAGATACTTCAGACAAAAGTATCTTATTATGCACGCATTAACACTAGCACTTAACACTCTCACATGTAACCATGTTACTATCTCAAGAAACACCTACTATCCAGTAACTAAGCAACCAACAATGGTAACACCACTGATCACACCAGTTTATGACTAAGAGCTAAAAAGGTGCACTAGGCTTATTTAATAAGACACTACAAGTAAGACCACTTCCACAATTAAACCAAACAATCACACGCTGATTTATAGCACACAAATTCATCACACAACTTCACCTCAAATAAACACACATTCCTCGACAATAAGATCCTAAAACAAGTGTAACCTTTTGGGTAAGGTGAATTAAATTTAGCACAAGAGTAGATTGCTCTAAAATGTATTTAAGATGTTGAATATTGTTATAAATGGTTAAAATAAGGCTCTGGACTTAATTTTTTTGGTTAAACAAGCAAAGACACACAATTTGCTTAAAAACAGGAATTTAAATTAATAGTTTTACTAGTTGTAAAAGTCCTGTTTTGGAAAATAAATCACTACTCAAAGAATATAGCTCCTAAAAATAAATCATTCTACCACAGTACACCTAATAACCAAAGGAAGCTATGAAAATTGGATTTGCATCAAAAGCTATTTTTAATAATGAATTAAAAATCCTCAAATAGCTACTGGTGTCAAAATTAAACTTAATATAACTCTAGTTTAACAAATCTCCTGCATGCAAGACTGGGTTCTACAGAAATATATGAATTTTATCTTTCTACACAAATTGGATTTACCCCAAAAGGACACTCCTAGCTCAAGATATCTTAAAAAGAGTGAAAAACACACTTTTTACTAGATTAAAACTGCAGAGCAAACTAAATAATATTTTTGCAAACGGCCAGTGCCACATGGTTAAGAAAACACAGAGGATTTCTACAAAATTTACTCCAAGCAATTTTCTCGTATAGATCTACCACGATCGAATTAAAGCTACACTAGATCCAGCACATGAATTTTAACAGGAAAAGATCTAAAAGGAAAAACAATAAACGGGCCAGATCTGCATGGATCTGGGCCGCGCAGTGCCGGATTGGGCCCAGATCGGTGTCCAGGCAAGCGCGGGAGGCTAAAAAAAACAAGGTTTAAACATGGCCATTGATCTGGAATCCGACGGTGCTGGTTCATCTCCTTCCCCAGGCTTGTCCAGAACGAGACAGAGGGCAAGAGCTCGACTCGGGGCGCTGGTCCTCACCGTGCGGTGGCTGGAAGTCGACGGCAAGGGTGCAGGGCCGCGGAGGAGGCCGAGGGCGTCCTGGGGATGGTCCTGGAGTGTGCCGGCGTGCTCCCAGGTGATGGCGCGGGTGAGGGCTGCTTCCACGGTCGCCAATGGCAGCGGCGGCTCCGGGGTTCCTAAAAACAAAAGGAGGTGTCTATAAGCTAGGCCTCGAGGTGACAAATACGATGGAACAAGAATGGGGAGCAGAGAGGGACGACATCAAAGGCACGCTTGCTCGTGAGCTCTCGGGTCCGAGATGGAAGATCTCGCGTTCTCCGGCGACAGAGAGGGAGAGAGCGTGTTTTGCTGCAAGGGGTGGGAGAGTGATGATGGAGGGATGGAAATGACAAGGAGAGGGCACGGGAGAAGGACCGTGGCCTTTTATCCAAGCGCGTGTCGGTCCACGGTGCGCTGCGTGCACGGACGTGCGTGGGGTGGTCGATGGAGGATGATTGGGCGTGCTGGGCGGTGTCTGGGAGGTGGGCGGTGGTGCAGGGCGTCGAGTACAGCCACTGGGTCGCCCTCTGAGACAGATTAAAGAAGGCGAGAGAGGCATCCTTCTCCAGGGGTTCCCGAGGTGGGCATGGCTCGTTTGGACAGCACGGTCCTCGCGCGTGACTGGGATTTGGGGAGGTGGTTGTGGGGATGCGAGAGAGAATGGTGGCGCGGTGGTCGAGCCCGTGGTGCAGCACACTCGCGATACCACGCTCGGGTGTGCACTATGGACGCCGGGTCGACACGCTAGTGCACGCCCATCTAGCATGCCATTTGTGCACGAAGAGCACTAGGGTAGATAGGTTAGCAAAGGGGTGAGGCTAGGTGGGGTTTTGGGTGAGTTTAAAACAAGTTTTGAATCAAATTCGAAATCTGAATCAAATTGACAGTTTTCAGAAAAATTCAGTTCAGACTTAGAAAAATTCCAAGTCCTGAGTTCTGTCAGAGAGTAGCTAGGTTCAACAGATGATCTTTTGAGTTTACACTATTCCAAATGAAGTGATATAACTTTTATAAAACAGTACTCACTCCAGTTATGGATGATACCAAAGAAATGGATCCAAAAAAAGAGATCTAGCTAAGAGAATTAAATTGGAAGAAATGCTATGTTTTAACAGCTCCTCAGCACTCTAATTTAATAGCAAACTGAGAGCATGATACCATCACCATATCAAACTCCAACAGGAAATCCCTTGGCTTTACAGTGAAGTACAAACACCATACCTCAATACCATGTCAAGAAATAAAATTAAAGAGCAAGTTTTCAAGTTATGACAGAGGTGCCAAAATGCTATCTCTTGACAGGAGTGAAGATAGGTCCAGAGAAGGTTTTGCCAAGTTTTCTTCAAGATTTTGAATAATACAAGCAAATATTTTTGCATAAAAGGGTCACATACGACCATAGGAATGTTGGGTAATTTTGCTAAGAATTTTGGAAATACTTTTATTCACAAAATATTTTAAAATCCATTCTTGGCCTTTTGGAAAATAAATTATAATAAATAAGAAAATGCTTCCAAAATAAATATTTTTGAATTGAGATGAGAGGGTATATAATATGGATCACATAAGTGATTTTTTTTATTAAATGACTCCTTTGAAAAAATAAAAAAATATTTGAGATAATATATTTCCTACTTGCATTATTCCCAAAGGGAGATGAAAATAGGAGTTTTAAAATAAGAGATTTTGATACTTGCAAAATATCAAGGTATAGAATAAGTAGGAGATAATATATAGATCTCCGTAGTTTTGGAAACACTTAAATTTTTGGAATACTTTTGCTTTCTCAAATAGTAGGTCTTTGGTTGGTTGATAAAATCAGACATCATTGAGAAAGAGTTTGGCCAAAAATAAGATTGGAGAAGATATATGGATCAATCTTCTTGTCATGACATGATCACCAAAAATTAAATGATATGCTAAATCAGTTGAGTTCAAAGGTTGGTGTCTTCGGTGGTTGTTAACTCAAACAACAAAGCAGACAAGATCAAACAGAGAAATCAGGAGTGAAACACAAGCATTAGTGAAGCATTTCAAAAAGTTTTTGTTGACTCTGATTTTTGGCTCTATAAAAACTGTGTTTTTCTAACTTCCCAAAAATTGGGGCGTTACAGAGATCATCACCGGAGGCATCTACACCACCATGCCTGCCTCCGGAGTGATGTGTGAGTAGTCCAGCACGGGACTACGGGTCCATGGCAGTAGCTAGATGGTTGTCTCTTCTATTTTGTGCTCCATTGTTTAGATCTTATGAGCGGCCTACATGATTAAGATCATCTTTATGTAATACTATGTGTTGTGTTTGCGGGGATCCGATGAATTATTGAGTCATGACATTATTGTTCAGTTTATCTATGATATGTTTTATTTATGATCTTGCATGCTCTCCGATGCTTGTGTATGCTTTGGCCGAAGTAAATACTTGTGTCAGTAGAGGGAGCATTTATACTAGATAGTGGGTTCATGCCTCTTGTCTGAGCTTGATTGACAGAAACGATTAAGTCTTGAGATGTGCGTTGCTACTAGGGATAAAACAGCGGTGTTTATTGCTTTATGTTGTAACCATTGCTTACATTATGCACCATGGTTATTGCAATTATATGTTGCTTGCAACTTAATACTTTCGGGAGACATGCTGGATAGCGATCCCGGGGTGAATTATTAGTCATAGATGCAATTGGATAACGGTCTATGTATTTTGACGTAATGCCCATATTAAATGAAACGGTGAACTTTGTGTCATGATAGTATTGTGTTGCGCCCATGTTTGTCGATTGTCCTGCTGTAATTTGTTTACCCAACACGTTTATCTTATGGAGAGACACCACTAGTGAACTGTGGACCCGGTCCTATTTTTCTACATTGCTTACAACCGTTTTAATAGCTTTTCCTAGTCATTTGCTCGCTGGTCATTTTTGCTCTCATAATATTTTCCACCGTACGTTTAATCCTTTGTGTTCAGCAAGCCATAGAGATTGACACCCTCTCTGTTTCGTTGGGGCAAAGTAGTTTGTTCGTGTGTGCGCAGGTCCACGTCAACGCCTCTTTTCTGGCGCCATTGCCATTGCCATTGTCACCTAGCCGAAGCCTTTTCCAAGTCCTACTGGTTCGATAACCTTGGTTTTGTAATCAAGGGAAAACTGCTGCTATGGTACATCATACATTCCTCTTGTGTTTCCCAGCGAACTTGTGATCCACGCCATCACTCACGCACGCACACACCTTATCTACTCTATCTTCTCTCTCTTCTCTCACAAGCCACACATAGCACGCACGGGCAGGAGTGAATGTGTGCATGTGTATGTGAGCGTCTGCGTTGTTCGCAAAAAAAAACTCGGCTCTCTTCTCTCTCCTCTCTCTCGTATAGCAACTGCAAACCGGCGGCTTTTCCGGCGGCTCGTTCCTGGAGCAGCTTCTCCGGCGACCGGACCAGCTCCTCCACCGAAGGAGCAGCTCTTCTAGCGGCTCGTTCCTCCACCGACGGAACAGCTCCTCTCGATGCGGTGCGGGCGGAGGCGACCGGCCGGGCCGCAAGGCTGCGGGGATGCAGATGACGGCGGGCCACCACGGCTGGCGCGTCGGGCGGCGGCGCACCACGCGTCGTACGCAGGCGACTGCGGGCATACGGCCAAGAGCGCGCGCGTCGGCCTACCGAGTCGACCAAGAGCTTGGTCTGCTCCGCGTGCGCGCTTCGGCCGCGGACGTGCTCCATGGCATGGCGGAGCGGTACACGTCGCTCTTCATCGTCAGGTGGCCCGTCTGGACGTACTCAGGCGTCGTGTAGCCGTGGGTGCCCATCACGCGTGTCGTCACGTGCACGTGATGTCTCCTCCCCCTCAGGGCCATCGTCAATGCGTGCGCCCAGCATGCCAGGGACGGCGCATCGTCGTTTTTTATTCTACTGTAACCAGTTTGCCGAGTATGACACTCGACAAAGCCTCGACCAAAGATACACCGAAAGCACTCGACATTTCCCCACGATAAACACTCGGCAAAGGTATCTGGTTTGCCGGGTACCAACATAAGACACTCGGCAAAGAATTCACTGGGTATCTCGACAAAAAGCACTCGGCAAAGAATCTTCGCTGAGGTATATTTCGCTGAGTGTCTGTCGCCGAGTGCCACTCTCGGCGAAGCCTTTGCCGAGCTGAATTCTGGCCTTCGCCGGGTGTTTTGCCCACCCGGCAAAGGCGTCGATTCTAGTAGTGAACATCAACCCTAGAGTTCTCATATTTTCCTCTCATGTCCAGTATTTTACTCCTACTTTCCTAGGTTACTACATATTGCATGTCTTATACTAGAATTTTCAAAGATTTTTTTCGTTTACTTTCTTATGAATATCCCATGAATTTCAGGGAAATCCAGAGCTCTAGTTATTTAGTATGTAGGCATTTTATGGCCTTTGAGCAATTCTCCAAAACTCGAGTTTTTTCTGGAAATTAGAGGCCAGTCGGGGATCTTCTTTCTTTTTTTGTAAACATAAAGGTTTTCTATATAAATATCTAGACTACTCAGGGTATATTCACAAGTGGTGAGAAGTTCCTTCAAAATCCAAACCACTCGGGAGTTCATTCACAATTTCTCGAAAGTATAGGTCCGCCCAAAACTATCCAGAAAAATTGAGGGCTTGGGTGCAAAATTTTAGGCCACTCAATAGTATTTCCCGAATATCTAAAGACTAATAACATTACTACAAACGTTTAGATCACTCAAGGGTCCTTATTTGATTATTCATAACCTAGGGACTTATTTGAAAAATCTAGACCACTTAAGGGACCTTTTGTAATTTACAAAAAGACTTTTATGCAAAAGTCGAGACCATTTGAGGGTCCTTTTGGTATTATTAGAAATACTAACGCCTTCTTGAAAATTCTTGACCATTGAGATCTTTGTTGCAAAAGAAAAGGAGAACCGACAAGGAGAATCAATCGGGCCATATTCAGTCCATGAGCTTTGTTTTGCCGCCGAATAAATTACGGGTTCGATGGCTTTGTGTGTTCTGCATTTGCGATGTGGTGGGCTATAGCCCAAAAATGGTTTGGAGGGGATGCCGAACATGGGCGGTTAAGATCTTGCTCTTGAGGCCGACGAATGCCTGATTTGTGTCTTATTCCTCTGTACTAGTTTGTGGTTAGGGTTCCATTCACTTGCCGCCACCAAAGCTGCATTTACTCGGTCTAAAGCTAATATGGAGTGTTTCACTTGTGGAGGGAGAGGACACATGTGGCGTGAATGCCCTAATGCCAAGAGGGTAATGCTCACACATGATGAATATATTTTTGCCAGTGACGCGTGATAGTTGTTGGTCCGTAGCAATTAAATGAGCCTAAAAATGGATGTGGGTGGGGTATGAACCTTCTTCCAGTTGCACTAACTTGATGGTGTAACATGTTCCGTAAGATCGCATAGAAGGACAAGTGAAATGCCGAAATTTTAATAGATTGACTGCATAGTCAAGGACACCACATGTAAGCTGACCATGATCGTGGCAGCTAACCAACATTGTCAGCAAGAGTTTGGTGGATTCTATCACATTGCTTACATGGAAGCACTCGCGACCACATTGCATTCAATGGTAATTATGAGGATACCGAGGTTTGTGATGTTCTGCCTCTGGATGCATGCCAAGTGCTGCTATACCAACACGTGCAAATTTGATAGATGCTCCACTCATGAAGGACGTTCCACTATTTATACTTTGTGGAATAATGAGAGACGACATGTGATACATCCTATGTTTGACAAAGATATCAAGGTGGAAGTGGTTGTTATGAAGAAGAAGGACACATACACACTAAGGCGTAACCGAGGAAAGTTGTCCTTTCAAGTTGGGGGAGGGTGATGTAGTGCAACCTAGGCACACAACACCAAGTGGCCCAATGACAAGAGCAAGAGTCAAAGCTCTCAACGATAAGGTGAATTCACTCCTATCTATGTGTGATCTCGACACTCCTTTGAATGGGTTGCTACTTCATTCGGATACTTTGTGCATACTCAGGAACCACCTTGACGACGACCCACAATGGAGCGGAGAAGATGACCAAGAGAAGACCCAAGAAGATGGCCAAGAGAGCAGCCAAGAAGGAGAAGATGAAGTTCAAACAGCTTCAGGCGGTACTACCGGACCAGACCCGGTACTACCGCCCCCGCCTGACGTGTCACGTGCTGAAGCTCCTACCGGGGTCGGTACTACCGCATCTGGCCACCCCGGTACTACCGCATATGGCCACCCCGGTACTACACGCCTACTACCGAGCCTACTACCGTATCTCCCAGAAGCTCCTGGTGTCGCCGGGTTCTAACCCGGTAGTGACCCCGGTAGTAGCCCGGTACTACCGCACGTCCGGTACTACCGGGTTACCTCCGGTACTACCGCTGCGGGCGGATCTGCACGCTGGAAAGGCTCCCTTGCCTTGTAATCTTATCCCTTTGGATCTAGAGTATAAATAGTTCGTCCCCTTCCTAGGGTTAGGGTTAGACTATGATTTGGGAACTAAAGTAGAGCCTTGCTCCTTCTTCTCAAAGTGTCTCTTTCCTCCTATGGAGATGACTCAAGGCCTCCACATGTGGAGATGAACCAAGGCCTCCTCTTGAGGAGAAGATCCCTGCGTGGATACCAAGGCTCCGCTTGTAGTTGCGATTACTTGCTAATCTTCCATCTTTAGGTGGCTAGGTTGGATTGGTTGGATTGACCAATTGGACAAACAATCCTAAGAGTAAGGTGTGCTTGGGAGAGGAGGATTGGGGGCTGCCCACGGGGATTTGTTACCAATCGAGTCTTGCCGGGTTGCTACTTGCTATTTACCCTTGTGTGTTTGATTTCCCCTCTTTTGTGTTCTTCGTTCTTCGCGTGTTCTTCGTGTTCATCTTCTCCGCACAAATCCGTGAAAATCGGGACCAACCACATCATATGGTATCAGAGCTCTAGGTTGACACGGATTTGATTTGTGTTTCCACCAAAATCCACCAAATTTTTCTTCGTTTTTGAGAAATTCGAAAATTTCCACCAAAAATAGCCTTGCCTTGATTCGAGCCGATCTGTCGATTCGTTGCGTTTTTGGTAGTTTTTGTCCATGGATCTGTTGCTTTAGGACCCCCTCCACCCTTGTTTGCGTTCCCTAGCCTTAATTTTGCCAATTTCCCACGATTTGAGGATTTCTCGGGTCCAATTTCCGCCCAAAATCGAAAGTCAACCATCAGAAATCGGGCAGGCCGGTACTACCGGGTTTTCAAAATTTGGCCGAATTTTTTTCTTTTTCCTCGGTTCGTTTTGGCATTTCCTCTTTGGTTTGAGTCCTTTCTTGGTGTGCCTACGTCTACGACATCGACAAGCTTCCGCAGCAACATCATCAACGCCAAGCGACGACGCCACCAAGGACTCGACATTTCCCCACCACCATAATCCGTTGTGAGCCCTTCTTCCTTTCGTGTACTTGACCTATTGGACTAGCTCGGTGATATTGCGAGGCATTGCACGTGTTGAGTGTTTGTCTTCAAGTATTGGCGAGTGTGTATCGTTAGAGAGCTTGGCACTAGCAAAAGAGAAGGAATCATCGTCAAAAAGCAAAAATCAAAAAAAAAGAGAAAAGAAAAGAATCAAGTGGTGCCAAGTTTCATCTCTTGTAGGTTGCGACAAAGCTAAGACCGCCAAAGTGAGTGTGAGTGTTAACTCTTGTGCAAATCCGTTGCCCACAAAAAGCAATTGAGCTAGCGTCCTTCTTGTGTTGGGTGACATTTGAGCACGTAGTCTTCGTTAGGTTGTCTATCTTCGAGTGCTCGCCCTTTGGTCGCCCAACCCCATTATTCGCTTTTGTGTGTGTTTCTTGATACTTTGTGGTTGGAGTTTCTTTGGTAATTTGATCATTGTGGATTTTCTCTACCTTTGACAATATACTTGTCGTCGGGTTTGCTTGTTTCGTTTGCCACTTCATACCTTCCTATCCTCATAAGTGTGTGTGTTGGGTGTTAGAACCGGATACTCTCCTCTCAAGCTACATTATTCTTGGGATATAGTTTGTCTTGGTTTTTCTTTATCACACATCTCACTTGATCTTGAGAAAATGTTTAGGGGAAGTACAAACGGAAGCTCAAGCTCGGATGAGGAAATCCATGGTGGAGTTCGCGGTGATCATGGCTATGTCACACAATCGGAGCTTGTTGGCATGCGACACTTTCTTCGTGACAACCTAGGACGCTACGAGCGCCGTCTTCAAAATCAAGAGAACACCTTCAACGACCGCATGCATGCTCAAGAAGCAAATATGGAGCGGTTGACCGAAGCTATCAACAACCTTGTGCGACAACGAGTCTTCACACTCAAGCCGTACAAGAAGCACCTCAAGGTCGACACAAGCACGTCATGGTCGTCATGAACCTCGACAAGAACGTCAACATGATCCAAGGCGCGACGCCCATGAACGACCTCCTCCTCACGTTGAACAACCACATGATCTTCACGCGAACAATGCCAATGCGCATCAAGAGCAACCTCACCAAAACGTTGAACGTCATGAACGCATGCCATCACCACCACCGCAACAACGTGATCGTCATGACCCATTGGCTAATGACAATGGCGTTCCGGGTGCGAATGACTTTGTGAACAAGGACGTCACCCACGTCATCCTCCAAGGCCACGTCATCAAATCATGTCAATGCGAACAATAACGAACAACCCGTTCCTCAACAAGAGCACCTCCCAACATGATCCTCGTCCTCGTCAAGAGCTTCCACATGATCGCCACAACACCATCGCGCCGAGTCAAGTGATAACGAGTCAAGCCAACACAATGGTGATGGACTCAATCGAAGGAGACGTGGACGTGCATTCCCACGTGGTGCTCATGGTGACAACTATGATGACTTGACCAACGTCCGCTTTGACATACCCAAGTTCTACGGCACAAGTGATCCGGAAGCTTACTTCTCATGGGTACTCAAGGTTGACAAGATCTTCCGCGTGCAACGCTTCTCCGACAACAAGAAGGTTGCCTTAGCCTCGATGGAGTTTGAAGAGTATGCCCTCTTGTGGTGGGAACAACTACAAGATGCTCGCGTCGCTAACCACCAACAACCAATTGACACTTGGGTTGAAATGAAAGAAACAATGTACAAGCGCTTCGTGCCAAGCCATTACACTAGAGACTTATACAAGAAGTTGCAAGAGTTGAAGCAAGGTTTGAAGTCGGTTGACGAGTACTACAAGGAATGGAAATCTCCATGATGAGAGCCAATGTCAACGAGTACGAAGAGCAATCCATGGCTCGTTTCATGAATGGCCTCAACTATCCAATCAAGAAGATCGTGGAGTTCCAACCATATGCCTCTTTGGTAGAGCTAGTACATCAAGCTTCCAAGGCCGAGCGCCACGTGCTTGAAGAGCTCAAATACCTCAAGACAAAGGCATTCTTCGCCAACAAGCCTTCTTCGTCAACTCCTACACCTTCACAAGCTCTTCCTCAAGCGAACACTCGAGGTCCTCCAAGAGTCTCTACTTCGACACCTCAAGCGCCTCAACCTTTCAAGAAAGTACCTCCCTCCTCCAAGGCGCCTCAAGGATCTTCGTCCGGCACAAGACTTTGCAATGCTACAAGTGCGGCGGACAAGGGCACAAATCTTTTGAGTGCACCAACAAGAAGGTCATGATCATCAATGACATGGGAGAGTATGAATCTATGAGTGAAGATGAGTACAATGCTTTGAACAAGGTCGCCACAATGCAAAGTGCTCAAGAAGAAGAAAGTGAGATCTATTGTGATGGCGACAACAACCCTTCCTTGGTTGTGGCAAGAGCTCTAACCACCAATGTTCAAGTGGAAGAAGACCAAAGATGCAACTTGTTCCAAACAAGAGCGGGAATCAATGGAAAGTCCATCAAGGTCATCATAGATGGTGGAAGTTGCCACAACCTAGCGAGCAAAGAACTTTGTGATAAGCTCAACTTGAAGTTCAAGAAGCACCCACATCCTACCATGTGCAATGGTTGAGTGATACCGGAGCCGTCAAGATTCAACACATGGTGCAAGTGTCCTTCAAGATTGGAGCCTATGAAGATACGGTTGATTGTGATGTTGTGCCTATGAACGTTTGTCACTTACTCCTTGGGCGTCCATGGCAATTTGACAAGGGTGCTATGCATGATGGACGAACAAACTACTATAGCTTCAAGAACAACGACAAGACCTTCGTCCTTCGTCCCATGACACCAAGTCAAGTCATCGCCGACAACGCCAAGACCATTGCAAGGGCACAACAAGATCGTTCGTCTAGTGAGATGAGTGGTGAGCGAGAGACCCACCATAAAGTGAGTGAGAGCCACAAGCCAAATGAGTGTGACACTTCAAAGAGAGTTCCCACAAAACTTACACTATTTGCCACAAAGAGAGAGATGAGGGAGTTGAGAGAGAACCCATCCACCCTACACTATGTGCTCATATGCAAGGGTGAAGTTTCTATGACTAACACTTCACAAACCTTCCTCCTTCTTTGTTGTCTCTTTTGAAGGACTTTGAAGATGTCTTCCCTCAAGAAGTGCCACCGGGACTACCTCCTCTACGTGGAATCGAGCACCGCATCGACCTTGTTCCCGGCGCACCGCTACCAAACCGCGCTCCTTACCGCACCAACCCCGAAGAGACAAAGGAGATCGAGCGGCAAATACAAGAACTTCTTGCCATGGGACATATCCGCGAGAGCTTGAGTCCGTGTGCCGTGCCCGTCATCTTGGTACCCAAGCACGACAACACTCTTCGCCTTTGCATGGATTGTCGCCCCATCAACGCCATCACCGTTCGGTATCGCCATCCTATCCCTCGCTTGATGATATGCTCGATGAGCTTTGTGGTTCCGCTATATTCTCCAAAATTGATCTTAAAAGTGGATATCACCAAATAAGCATGTGTGAAGGTGATGAATGGAAGACCGCATTTAAAACAAAGCTTGGTCTTTATGAGTGGCTCGTCATGCCATTTGGTCTTTCCAATGCACCTTCTACTTTTATGCGTCTCATGAATCATGTTTTGCGTCCTTTTATTGGCAAATTTGTTGTGGTATACTTTGACGACATCCTTATTATAGCAATCTTTGGAAGAGCACACTTCTCATGTTGCTCAAGTTTTGTTGGTTCTTCGCAATGAAAAGCTTTATGCAAATCTTTCTAAGTGCACTTTTGCCACCAACAAACTTGTTTTCTTGGGTTTTGTTGTTTCTTCGGATGGAGTTGAAGTTGATGATGCAAGATACAAGCAATTCGGACTTGGCCTTTTCCGATGTCACTTGAGGAGTTGAGACGTTTTCTTGGTTTTGCCGGATTTTACCGCCGTTTCATCAAGGATTTTTCCACAATTGCTTGCCCCCTCCATGAACTTACAAAGAAGAATGTACCTTTCATTTGGGGCAATGCACATGATTTTGCTTTCAATGAGCTCAAACGGTTATTAACCGAAGCACCACTCCTTGCCCTTCCGGATTTCTCTAAGACATTTGAGATTGAATGCGATGCAAGTGGATTGGGCATTGGTGGAGTGCTTATGCAAAATGGTAGACCCATCGCATACCATAGTGAGAAACTAGATGGAGCTCGCTTGAATTACCCCATTTATGACAAAGAGTTATTTGCTTTGGTTCGTGTTTTGGATGTGTGGCAACATTACCTTCGTCCTAAGGAATTTGTCATTCATTCCGACCATGAATCCTTGAAATATTTGAAAAGTCAAACAAATTTGAACAAAAGACATGCTAAGTGGGTTGAGTTCATTGAGTCTTTCACTTTGTAATCAAATACAAGAAAGGTAAAGACAATGTGGTCGCGGATGCTCTATCCCGCAAGGCCAACCTACTTACACGTCTTGACATTAGTGTCTTGGGTTTGGATGAGATTAAAGAGTTGTATGCTACCGATGCTTTCTTTGGAGACATTTTCGCTCAATGTTCGGAGCACAAAGGAATTGGTGATTTCTATTTGCACAAAGGTTTCTTGTTTAAGGCTAACAAACTATGTATACCCGAGTCTTCGCTTCGTTTGGTCCTTTTGAAGGAATCACATGGAGGCGTCTTAATGGGACACTTTGGACGTGACAAGACCTTTGCCATGCTCTCCACAAACTACTATTGGCCAAGGATGTACCGGATGTGAACCGCTTGGTGCGACGATGTTCAACATGTCTCAAAGCTAAGTCTACTCTAAACTCTCATGGTTATACACACCTTTGCCTATTCCACATCACCCATGGTCCGATATAGCTATGGATTTTGTCTTAGGACTCCCACGCACTAAAACAAACAAGGATTCCATCTTTGTCGTCATTGATCGCTTCTCTAAAATGGCACACTTTATACCTTGCAACAAGAGCGACGATGCTTCACACATTGCTACTTTGTTTTTCAGGGAAATCGTCCGTCTTCATGGAGTGCCCAAGACCATTGTGTCGGATCGTGACGTCAAGTTCGTGAGCTATTTTTGGAAGACTTTGATGGCCAAGATGGGAATCAAGCAACTATTCTCCACCGCATACCACCCTCAAACCGATGGCCAAACCGAAGTGGTGAACCGAGCCTATCCACACTCCTTCGTGTGTTGATCAAGCCTAACTTGAAGAATTGGGAAGAGTGCATCCCACACGCCGAGTTCGCCTACAATCGAGCACTACACCGCGCAACAAAGAGAACACCCTTCGAGGTTGTCTATGGCTCCAACCCCTACACCGCGCTAGACATGCTACCACTTCCACTCGAGAACAAGTCAACATGGACTTCGACAAGCGGCCGCTACATGAAGAAACTACATGAAGACACAAGGGCCACGCGAGAAGCATAACGAAGACCATGCTACGAAGATGAACAAGAACAAGCGCCCCATGATCTTTGAAGAAGGAGACCTTGTTTGGCTACATCTACGCAAGGACCGCTTCCCCGATGAAGAAAGTCTAAGCTCGCGCCAAGAGGAGATGGTCCTTTCAAGGTTCTCAAGCGCATCAACGACAACGCATACAAGATCGACATACCAAAGTCCAAGTACGGCGTTCATAACACCTTCAACGTCGCCGACATCTCGCCTTACCTTGGTGACCCAAGTGATGATGAGGACGAAGAGTCGAGGACGACTCTTTTCCAAGGGGGGGGGGAGATGATGTAGTGCAACCTAGGCACACAACACCAAGTGGCCCAATGACAAGAGCAAGAGTCAAAGCTCTCCATGATAAGGTGAATTCACTCCTATCTATGTGTGATCTCGACACTCCTTTGAATGGGTTGCTACTTCATTCGGATACTTTGTGCATACTCAGGAACCACCTTGACGACGACCCACAATGGAGTGGAGAAGATGACCAAGAGAAGACCCAAGAAGATGGCCAAGAGAGCAGCCAAGAAGGAGAAGATGAAGTTCAAACAGCTTCAGGCGGTACTACCGGACCAGACCCGGTACTACCGCCCCCGCCTGACGTGTCACCTGCTGAAGCTCCTACCGGGGTCGGTACTACCGCATCTGGCCACCCCGGTACTACCGCATATGGCCACCCCGGTACTACCGCGCCTACTACCGAGCCTACTACCGTATCTCTCAGAAGCTCCTGGTGTCGCCGGGTTCTAACCCGGTAGTGACCCCGGTAGTAGCCCGGTACTACCGCGTCCGGTACTACCGGGTTACCTCCGGTACTACCGCTGCGGGCGGATCTGCACGCTGGAAAGGCTCCCTTGCCTTGTAATCTTATCCCTTTGGATCTAGAGTATAAATAGTTCGTCCCCTTCCTAGGATTAGGGTTAGACTATGATTTGGGAACTAAAGTAGAGCCTTGCTCCTTCTTCTCAAAGTGTCTCTTTCCTCCTATGGAGATGACTCAAGGCCTCCACATGTGGAGATGAACCAAGGCCTCCTCTTGAGGAGAAGATCCCTGCGTGGATACCAAAGCTCCGCTTGTAGTTGCGATTACTTGCTAATCTTCCATCTTTAGGTGGCTAGGTTGGATTGGTTGGATTGACTAATTGGACAAACAATCCTAAGAGTAAGGTGTGCTTGGGAGAGGAGGATTGGGGGCTGCCCACGGGGATTTGTTACCAATCAAGTCTTGCCGGGTTGTTACTTGCTATTTACCCTTGTGTGTTTGATTTCCCCTCTTTTGTGTTCTTCGTTCTTCGCGTGTTCTTCGTGTTCGTCGTTCCCTCCGCACAAATCCGTGAAAATCGGGACCAACCTACATCAGAGGGGGAACTGATGAGGGCAGAGATACCACTCTTTCTCAACCTTCTTTTGTGCTGATGTTTGGTCCTGTTTATGTTGAGGTTCTTCCCAAGGATGAAGTGAAGCCCAATTTCTTAACACCTACAAACATGTAGACTATGGCTAATATGACCTAAAGATGGGAGTTGGGTCAAGTCCTATGTCTCGCTACACAAGTCCTTTTTATTATTAGTTTTATTTCAGTTCGGTTTGTTTGTTTTCCCAAGGGGTTCAGCTAGGATTGAGTGTGGTTCGGTTTAGGGGTTGTCCCAAGTTGGAAAAACGGAAATGGAATAGAAATACGGAAACGGAAACGGAATTTTGCAAAACGGAAACGAAAACGGAAACTTTTATGCGGAAACGGAAACGGAAACGGAACAGCAGATTCCGGTGGAATGACCATGGAAACGGAACTTTCCGTTTCCGGTATGCGGTGCTTTCCACATCCAGTAGGGCCAGTAATTCCAGTAGAAACATTTAGGCACATTACATGATATGAATAAAAAAATAAAAGGATCTAAAGCTACCGTGTTTAGGCCATATATACTCGCATATCATGTCCATCTCGAGTCGTTACCAGTTCGACATTTCAGTGTAGCACTAGTGTTAAGGACGATAGTAGATGTTTCTTAATGTTGCCAAAGTTGATAGCATATGCACACTATATTTATAATCATGATAACTCGTTATATTTTATTTCGTCTTAGAAAATTGACAATTTTGTTGGTTTGATTGAGTTTTCGTGCATTATTTAAGGGGTTGCTTTGTTCCGGCAAACATCTGCTTTCTGTTCCGTGTCCGCACCGTATTCGGTACATATCTGTTTCCGATAATTTTTGTTTCCGTATTTGTTTCCGGGGTTTCTGTATTCGTTTCCGCTTCCGCAAACAAATATGAAAACAAATGTGGCACCACTCAGTTCCGTCCGTATCCGCTCCGTTTTCATCCCTAGTCCCAACCGACTAGCTAGGATCTAGTCAAGTCATCCTATATAGGATTTTGGCAGTCGCCATTGTATCCTTAGGCCTGAATTTTGGGATTGAGTAAAAGTTACACCGAAAATTCTCCTAATGGGGGACGCCATATCGTGTTCCTGTTTTGTCTACTGATCCATGTAGATGAGATTCTTGTTGTGGGGTGGAATTGAGTTCCTCTAGTCTAACACAAGGGTTTATGGTTTGGTTTCCCAATCAGATCGAATGTCTTTGTGCCAATTATCCGGTTTCACCGTGAAAGATTGGGTTTATGAGTTCATCTAGTCAAACTCAAGGGTTTATGTAGTAGGTCATACTTTGACTTGTAATGCGGAGGGACCTTAGTCAATTGGTTGACATGAGGATGCGCTTGATGTTCTTCTGAGCCTTTTGGCTACGATGTAACTTTAATTTCTAGTCAATAAAGCTGCTATTGTGGCTTTTTCTTAAAAGAAAGAGATCCCTACATGCATCACAAAAGCACTTTCATTGTGTTAGTTCACAGTCTTGTTCAATAAGATCAAATGAAAGCATTGACTCCAATTAAACTCAACAAGTGTTAATGTACACCAAAATGTTTTTGTTGACTCATATTGGCTTATTAAAGCTATACATTCATAGTTTTAAAAAATTCAAGATGTGACACTACTTCAATGTTATGGGATTCCCAACATGGGAGAAAACTCATTAGAACTAATGATGTTGGAGCATCGAACATAAACCTTCTTCGGGCGTAGGTGTGCAGACTAGAAGTTTCAAGAAAAATAATTTTCTTGCACGCAGATTCTGGCATGCTACATCACCTTATAATTGTGTGCTTGCTAACAAACATATTGTACATAGCAGCTTGTGTCCTATTTGCAAAGTTCACTCTGAAAATACAAAGCACGCTTTCTTCGAGTGTGTCTAAGTAAACGAGACATGGGAAAACATGGGACTTTGGCTTGTAGTAGCTCATATTTTGGCTTGTAAATCGAAAGGACATGAGTCAATAGTTTGTCATGAGGATCCGCTTGGTTTTCTTATAAGCCTTTTGGCTAGGATGTAATGTATTTTCTAATCAATAAAATACAGCTGCCATGGTGGCTTTCCAAGTAGAAAATAGCCCTACATGCATTTCCATCCTTGCAAAATAAAAAGAAGTGCATATAAGGTCCAATATGCGGTTGGTAAACAATGTTATGGTGTATATATTTTATCGTTAGTTTAGAACCTCCTGTACAAAGTGACCATAAAAATTATGAAATATAAAAAACAAACATTGAAATAAAGAAAAACATTTTTTCGCTAGTCAGGATCGTGTTGGTAAACATACGTCCTTTTCCCAATATATGTTGGCCGATAGTGCATGGTGAGTTCGGTGTATCGCTTGTGCGAGTAGGTGGCGTACGGATTGCTATTCTTGAGACACGATCTCTAGGTAGAACCGTCTAACATTAAAATAGATAAACTATTTTGGCTATATGGGACCGTCTTGTTTAAACCACAATATTCTTCCCAACAGATTTTACCACGTGACATATGGGGTAAGATTTTTTGTTGTTGTTGAGGAAAAGCTTTTCCCAATAGATGATTGCCTAATAGGAACAAGGTTGGGTCAGACTGAAGCGATTTTTTTCTTCGAGAAATAGTCACTTCATTTTTAAATATAAGATGTTTTAGTGTTTCACATATTGACTAAATACGGACTAAAGTGAGTGAATATACACACTAGAATATATCTAGATATACGTATGATTGTTTTTGAGGGAAAGCCACCACGACAACTTTATTAATATCAAATAACAATTACATCGTCCAATAGTTTGCTCCTAATAAAGCTAGGACGTTTATCGACCCAATTAAAAGAAATTTTCAAATCAAACAATAACTAGCTATGCTATGAGCTACTTTGTTCGTTTCCCTCGGACAATGTTTAAATTTGACTTTCCCAACAGTAATAGCTAAAGAAGCACACTTAGAGTAACTCTAACAGCTGCCCTATATTAGGCATGGTGCCCAATAAACCGTTTTTTAGGCACCAGAGGGTAAAAAACAGCCTCCAACAGCTGCCCTATCACGTGCCCTATCCCGTGCCCAAATAAGGGGCAGAGAGGACCGCGCGCGCCCCGTGCCCTTTCCCTTCGTTTCCCCCGCGCGCGCACCAACTGCCACGCTGAAATCCCCTCCCGCCCCCGCGCCGCTTCCGCCCCGCCGCGATTTGGCCGCCGCCGGCCTCGATTCGACTGCCGCCGGCCGTCCTCCACCGCGGAAACTGTCCGCCGCCCCCTCCGCAACCTTTCCCCCGCCGCCAAATCGGCCGGGATGGCCTCGGACGCGCCGGCGCCGCCGTGAATCTTGACCGAAGCTCCGCGGCCGCCGGCCTCGATTTGGCCTTCTCCGTCGCCGCCGTGGGTCAGGGTGGACGGATCCGGAGCCTCCTCGCCGACCTGCCGCGACCGAGCCGCGCCTGCGGCTTGGCGAGCTGGTCGCGTGACCGAAGCTCCGCCGCCACACTGTTTCGGTCGCCGTCAAGCTCGGCTGCGTCGTCGACGACCGCGGCCTCTCCTGGGTCTCCCCGTCGCTCCGGAGCTGTTCCGTGTCCGCCGCGCCTCCAGTCAGCCGCCGACGCCGCGGCCGCGACCACCTCCTGCCGCTCCAGCTAGTTCAAGGTGAGGTTCCATTTCACAATTATTTGTATATGTTGTTGTTTGTAATTTAGATTTTAATTTAGTTTGTGCATTCGTAGATGGTGTTGTTCGACTACACCACGTTCGATGAGGAGTTCGATGCGCAAGAGGAGGAGGACATTGCGATGCTCTTGACGGTGCACCGTAGGATGAACAAGAGGCCGAAGCATGGAGGTTCTCAAATGGGGCGAGAATACTTTCGGAGGTATCGAGAAGAAGCACGTGCCAAGCTCATGGCCAACTATTTTGTTGATAGGCCGGTGTTTCCCGAGAGGTACTTTCGCCGCCGGTTTCGCATGAGTATTGATTTGTTCAAGCACATTGCCGAGAGTGTGAAGCTGCACGACAAATTCTTCGAGCAGAAGAGGAATTGTACCGGAGATCTTGGGCATAGCACCTACCAAAAGGTGACTAGTGCATTGCGGCAGTTGGCTTACAACATTCCTGCAGATATGGTCGACGATCACTTGGCAATGAGTGAAAGTTAGAGCATCAAGTGTGTGAAGCGGTTTGCGGTGACGATGGTTGAGGTGTTCGGGCCCTAGTACTTGAGAGCACCCAATGCTCAAGACACGGCTCGGCTACTGGAGATGAACAAGGCCCGTGGCTTTCCAGGTATGCTGGAGATAAACTATTTGTATTGTGTTGTAATAAGTAAGTACTATTTAAGTTTTATTTGTTTGAATTTATTTTAGCTCATTTATCATATTATTTGTTTGATATGTATGTGCAAATGGGTAAAAAGATGGAAGAAGGGGTGCGGCCGCGCTGCCCTAAAATAGGGCAGCTGTTGGAGAGGAGGTGCCTTATTATAGGGTAGCTAGTCAAGCAGAAAAAGTTTTCGTGCCCTAAAACGCTAAAACAGGTGCCCTATACCCAAAAAACAGCCCTCCAAATATAGGTCAGCTGTTAGAGTTGCTCTTAGAGTATATTGCCGCTGTCGAACTCCACCACATCTCCTCTCCATTGCATGCGTTGATAATTTCCAATGCATCAGACTCCGCTTGTATAGCATTACAACCCAGATTGACAGCTAGTATTAGCCCATCTCGCATGGCCACTGCCTCCGCCATCGCCGCCGATTCAGCATGTTAAAGATAGGAGCTCGAGGCCGCTACGAAATTCCATGGGAGTCACGTAGTACTGCTGCTGTAGCTCCGGCCTGATCTTCAGCATGAAAGGCTGCATCAACATTCAGTTTGACGAAGTTTATTAATGGTCTAGTCCATTTTTGTGCTCCTGCCCCTACAATAGACTTAGAAGACTTCATATAATTTGCCGTTAGCCCAATAATGGAGGCTGCACACAACTTGACTGTAGGACACTTTCACCATGTGTTTTCTGTCTCCTCGACTGATGACGTGAAAACACACGCTCGTTGGGAGACCGCAAGAGGAAGGTATGATGTAATCTAGCAGAAGTTTTCCCTTGATTGTAAAATCAAGATTATCAAACCAGTAGGAATTGGGAGAGCTTCAACACGGTGCCCAAGCTACTCTGGCGCTTGTACCTTCGGCGCGGACATGCACACAACACAATCAAACTATTTTACCCCAACGAAACAGGAATGTTGTCAATCTTCCTAGCTTGCTGAATACAAAGGATTAAACGTATGGTGTGAAAAATAAATATAAATGCAAAAATAAACAGCAAGCAAATGAGGGTAGAGCATGGTGGAAACGGTGTTTTATCATTGTATGAGAACGGACCGGGGTCCACAGTTCACTAGCGGTGTCTCTCCAGAAACAGATAAATAACATGTTGGGTAAACAAATTACAGCTGATCAATTGACAAATAGCAATGGCACGACAATGCATAATATGACAAGATAATGTTCATTTTAGTATTTATTGGGCATCACAACAAGATACATAGACCGCTTGCTAGCTGCATCTATGACTAATAATCCACCTGCGAAATAACTTTCGTGTCTCCCGCAGGTATTAAGTTTTAAGCAACAAATTATCGCAATAAGCAAAGTGTGTAATGTAAACAATGCAAATGACACGTGGACATAGCAAAGTTGTTTTCTCCCTAGTGGCAACAGCACATCCACAGGCTTAGTCGTTCTAGTCATTCGAGCCCAGTCTACTGGAGACATGAACCCACTATATAGCATAAATACCACTCTTGGAGACACTACAATCTACTTGGCCAAATCATTTACTATCATCGGAGAGCATGCAAGACATAAATAACATATATGTATAAAGATAGATGAACAAACTTGATCATAACTTCACAATTCATCAAATCCCAACAAACACAACATGTAGCATTACATAAAGATGATCTTGATCATATTAGGCAGCTCACAAGATCTAAACATGATAGCACAAAATGGAGAGACTACCAACTAGCTACTGCTATGGACCCGTAGTTCAATGGAGAACTACTCACACATCAGTCCGGAGGCGGGCATGGTGATGTAGAGCCCTCCGGTGATGATCTCTCCCTCCGACAGAGTGCCGGGAAGAGCTATAAAACCCTCCCGAACTAGGGTTGTCGACGACGACGGTGACGGAACTTTTCGTGGATTTCTGATCGGGTACTTAGGGTTTTCTGTACGAGTGGAATATATAGGCGAAGATGCGGCGCTAGGCGGCCAGACGACCCCTCGGCGTGGCCCCACCTTCTGCCGCGCCGAGGTGGCGTCTGGGTCCCCTGGGTCGCCTACTCGGCTGCCCTTTGGACTCCGTCTTCGCGTCGATGAAAAACTTGCCCCATGAAATTTCGTCCAATTCCGAGAATATTTTCCGACTAGCTTTTCTGAAACAAAAAGAAAGCAGAAAACAGTAACGGCACTGTGGCATCTTGTTATTAGGTTAGTTCCAGAAAATACATAAAAATGATATATAATGTAAATAAAACATGTAGCATTTGGTATAAAACAAGCATGAAACATCAAAATTTATAGATACGTTTGAGACGTATCATCAACCACCAGAGATACTAGCAGGTCATACTAATAATCTCACGCATGTTTATTTGGGGTAAATTTTCCATTGCTCGGACAGGTTGGCGCAATAGGAGTTCTAGTATTGCTGATCCTGCTCTGTCAATGTTCAGAGCCTCATGTATCAGAGGCGAGCCCTAGCTCCCTCCAGATATACTCAGCCGCAGAACAAGTAAACAGCAGGTGCTTAACATCTTCAGCATCAAGGTTACAGACCGGGCATTCTCCAGAATTTCTAATATGAGTTACAGGCAGGTTGGCGCAATATGAGTTCTAGTATTTGCCAGGATGCACTTAAGAGGAACTGATCCATGTAGTGCGTTCCAGCAAAATATTTTGACCTTACTTGGTATATGTAGTTTCCACAGAATTTTCCAAACCGGATTGGATACTGATGGAGAGCCACTTCTTGCCGCCGGTCCGCCTCTTGATCCGAACTGAAATTTCCATTCAACATGGTATGCCGACTTGACTGAAAATTGTACATTCTTATTATAACGACTTGCACAAAATCATCAAAGGCACCCACATTTAGGGGGATTTGCAGGATATAAGTATGAATTTAGAAAAAAGGATAAAACATCTTACATTTAAAAATGGAGGGGAGAGGAGTAGCACTGACGACTGAACCGATATTTGCTCTGAGTTGTGTATTCGGGCTGTGTAGGTCCAGTAGCGCACGAACGAGCACAGAACGGCCCAGCGCATAAAAAGCACAGGGGGAGCGTCTAGCCGCATCACCGTCCAAAATTTCGAAAGATTTCAAATCTCCCTCTCCTCAGTCCTCATCGCCCAAACCTTGTCTTTCTTTCCCTTCGCGTCCCCCATTCCACATCGCCCGCCCGCACGCTCCTCCTCCTCCTCCCCCGAGCCCGAACCCTAGATCCGCCACCGCCATGGCCACGCGGGACCGCGCCGCCCGCCTGGGGACGCCCCGCCTCAAGGAGAACGACGCCCAGCACGGCAAGCGCCAGCGCACGGCGGGGGGCCCGGCCGCGCGCCCGCCGCTCTCCGCGGCCTCCCAGAACGCCGCCGCGCCGCCCCCTGCCGAGGCCCCCATCGAGTTCGCCGGGAGGGAGGACGTCGACGCCCTCCTCAACGAGAAGATGAAGGGCAAGAACAAGATGGACTACAAGGTATGGATTTTGTTTTTTTTTTTCGCGCCGACGGAACAAATTCGTACTAGATTTCTCGGGCTTCGACTGGAATTACATTGCGCGCCACCCTGGTTAATGTTTCCCCGTAGCCATTTCGTGTGCTCCGTCCCGATCTGAGCCGTTTGGGTGGGCCAAAACATGGAGATGTGAATTTTTTTAGCTCACAACAGCAATTTTGAACCTGTCATACTCTTGTCTGCGCTCACGTGTAGTTAGCCCCTAATATGTCATGCCTTGGTTTTGACGGCGACGAATCACATAGATAAACTTGCACTGTTTGGTAAAATACATGTTATTCTGGTCCCCTTTGCCTTGCTAATGAGTCAGTACCCCACCGTTCTTAACTGCTGATTACAAGGTCTTATACACTGTTCTAAACAGCATCAATCTGCCTGATTGCTTCCCCAGGGAAAGAGTGAGCAGATGCTTGAATACATCAAGAAGCTGCGAGCTTGTATCAAATGGTTACTTGAGAGGGAGGATGCAAACCTCGCTGAAATCGGGAAACTCACTGGCCTAATCGATGCTGCAGAGAAACATCACACTGAAACTGGTAACACTTCTTTGTCTGACACCATGCAAACTCTGCCAATTGTTCATTCTGCTGACTGAATTGGTTTGGTGTCATCTAGTTGCTCAGTTGGAAAGTAAGATCGAAGAGTCGGTGGCAATAAAAGAGGAGCTTCAGAAGCAATATGCCTCTCTAGAAGAGAACCTGAAGAAGGTGGAAGCTGAAAAAATGGTGGGTGGCCTGTGCATTTGGCTAATTCCTCTGTTATTGACCATCAAACAGCAATCTCTAATCACGAATTGTTTAAGTGCAGGATTTGCTTCGGTGTTATGGAGATGAAAAGGAGGCTAGGATTGCTGTAGAGTCATCAAGAAATGAGCTTTCAGAAGAACTCAACAGAGTTAAGTTGGATCAAAAGCGTCTCAATGATCAGGTATTATTGTTGTCCAGTACCTTCTCTTATCCAATTTTATGCATGATTGTATGTTTTACCTGTATCCTATATCATCTAGATCAAGATGCTCCAAGATACAAACAAGAGGCTTCAAGAATACAACACTAGCTTGCAGCAATATAATTGCAACCTCCAAGCAGACGCAACAAAGAACGGTGAAACAATAGCAAAGCTGCAGAAAGAGAAGAATACTATGGTTGAAACAATGAATGGTTTGAAGGATCATGCTAACTCAGTAAAATTGCAACTGGATCTGGCAAAGGTACCTTTCATTACATTTTTTCATCATAATATCTCTTGTTACATCATCTGTTACATGCTGATAGATAGTGCTGTTACTCCTTGCAGTCTTCGCAGACTGATGCTTTAAAGCAAAAGAATGATCTGTTAAAGGAAGTTGATTCTTTTAGATGTGAGCTGCAGCAAGTAAGGGAGGACCGTGATCATAAATCAGCTGAAATAACTTCGTTGTTGAGTGAGTTGGCTACATACAAGGAACTAACTGGAAAGTCTTCAGTGGAAATAGAGAATGTCCTGAATAGATGCACAGCCCTTGAGGTATGATTATATACCCTAAATGATTGAGTGTGGAAATTTTTTAATCAAGTTGACTAATTTGTATTCAATGTTACAGGAAACTTGTTCCACCCAAAGTGAGAGGATAAAAACACTGGGAATTCAGCTTGCATCGGCTAATGAAAAGCTGAAGGTGTGTAGTTCTGTACTTTTACAGAATATGTTTGTTTCAGCTTGTCAAACTTCCTGTGTCCAACTTGCTATTTTTTCGGTGCAAATTATTGGATTAATCTAAAAATAAGCATGCATGCCTCCAATGTGGAAGCTGCAGTTCGTTGTGTATCTGTGCCTGTTACTGAATGGATGAATTAGCTTGTCCGATAGTTGCTTTGCATTTACAGGGATAATTCATCAGTCATCACTATTGTTCCCTTGATCGTAATATTTGAAGCAGATGTACATGCATATCTTTATTCTTGTGTGTATTACAGCTGTTTCAGTGTACAATTTGTACAGTTGTGTAATTGTTACATTTTGTTTACCGTACAGCGATCTGATTTGACAACTATGGAGACAATGACCGAGTATGAGAACCAAAAGAGACTTTTGGAGGACCTACAACTACGTCTTACAGAAGCTGAGCAAAAAATTGTGGATGGAGAGAACTTGCGCAAAAAGCTACATAACACTATACTTGTAATGACCTACTCTCTTCACCCTCGTAATCCATAGAGTATGTCTGTTTCTAAGAATTTTGTTCCGCAGGAACTTAAAGGAAATATTCGCGTCTTCTGCCGAGTACGACCTTTATTCTCAAATGAATCAGGAGCTGTCTCTTATCCAAAGAGTGGCGAAAATCTAGGCCGTGGTGTTGAGTTGATGCATAACAGTATGTTACATTTACTGCTTCTTTATAAATGTTTGTCAATGATAACTTCTAACATAGTAAAGATATAATACTATTTCTGATAATATCTTTATATTGCTTTTTTTAGCACAAGCGTATTCATTTGCGTTTGACAAGGTGTTTGATCATTCTGCATCCCAAGAAGAAGTATTCACTGAAATTTCTCAATTGGTTCAAAGTGCCCTTGATGGTTATAAGGTACTTTTACATGATGCTGTGTGTATTTGTACTCTTGTATTGTCAGAACTGAAAGTGCAATCCAATCACAGAGAAGATTGAGAAAATATTTGCTTGCTTGGTTATTTTGCTTACTTGTATGGAATACAAACTTTGAATAAAGATTTACTGTACTTTCTGAAAAACAATTCTTGTTTCTTGTATTCTCAGATGAGAATACATTTTACAACATACAACTAACTGATCTCAAATTATATAGGTCTGTATATTTGCTTATGGCCAAACAGGATCTGGTAAGACGCACACGATGATGGGTAATCCTGAGGTCCATGATCAGAAAGGATTAATACCTAGATCGCTCGAACAAATTTTTCAAACAAGTCAATGTCTTATTTCCCAAGGTTGGAAATATAAAATGCAGGTGTGTCCCTGTTAACTTGTTTATCTGTTTGTACTAACGACGCTTCAAGTTTTCTTTGTTTGTCATCCTAATGCTACCTTTTTGCTTGTAGGCTTCCATGTTGGAAATCTACAATGAGACTATACGCGACTTGTTAGCGACAAATCGCACATCTGTTCAAGATGGTGCTGCTTCGAAGTATAATATCAAACATGATGCCAATGGTAATACGCAGGTGTCTGACCTCACTGTTGTTGATGTATCGAGCATCAATGAAGTTTCTTCTTTGCTCAAGCGGGCTGCCCAAAGCAGGTTGAGTTCGATGTTCTTTTCAGATTCAATGAAACAACCGTTAATACTTAGTTATTTGTTGGTCAATCATAATTTGTGATAGCACATGCAAATTTGATTTGCGCGTGCAACTATGAGTTATGTTACAAGCAGTATTTCACTGATCTAAACTAAAGCTTTATTTCTCCTATAATTTAGACAAACTCTCCAGTGAAGTGTTTGCTGTCTATGGCCAAATTGCAGGTCTGTAGCGAAAACACAGATGAACGAGGAATCATCCAGAAGTCACTGTGTGTTCACACTTCGAATTTTTGGTGTAAATGAGGTACAGTAATCTTCTACTGATAAAACCAAATTATAGCATAACCTTTTCCGTAATTGGGACTATTTCCTTTTCAGGGAACTGATCAACAAGTGCAAGGCGTTCTCAATCTAATTGATCTTGCGGGCAGTGAGCGGCTTAATAAAAGTGGCGCTACTGGGGATAGACTCAAGGAGACTCAGGTAAATTGCTATTCCTTCTCTATGTTTCTTTAAGGTGTTACATCGTAAGATTCGTAACAGCTGCTACTATTTAGGCTATTAACAAGAGCTTGTCGTGCTTGAGTGATGTTATCTTCTCAATTGCTAAGAAGGATGAGCACATCCCATTCAGAAACTCCAAACTAACATATCTACTTCAGGTAACCTCCTAGTACATAAGCAATACTGTGCATTCTGATTATATTTTATTAGTGTCATTGCTCTGCATTAGAGACCTCACTTGTTTTGTTGCCTGTACACAGCCATGCCTGGGTGGAGACTCAAAGACACTAATGTTTGTGAATCTGTCACCGGAAGCATCTTCCACAGGCGAGTCCATTTGCTCGCTTCGTTTTGCTGCTAGGGTGAACTCGTGTGAGATTGGCATCCCTCGCCGTCAGACCCAAACGCGCAGCTTGTCGCAAGGATAAATCGATACTGCCAATTCATTGTGAAGCCCTGTCAACACATCGGCCATCATTAATTTATGTCTGTTGTTTGTTTGTTTGTTGATTGAAGGATGCAATTCATCATTTGCATCCTGTGTGTGGGCAGTTAGAGGTTGTATATTCTCATTTGTTTTGTGCCTTTTTTTCTTCCTGATTGTATTAACGGTCAGGTGTGGCATGCTGGCCTTTCCGTTTCAGTTATGTAATCTGCATCAGCCTTGATGCTCTACAGTGTTGAGTGGTATAAGTGAGATTCTTGTCTGGTATGTTTTTCTGTTGTTATGGCTTGGCATGTACCAACTGTGACTTATTAACGGGAACAAGCATTCCATTGATCTGCTTGTTTGGTATCTCTGCCTACTGCTCAATGATCATTAATCTTGGGTTACTCTTCAGAGAACTGTTATTATAAGATAACACAATGTACAATACATCATGTTTGACGGTAAAACTGAGCCTATTTTCCCATGAAGTTTGCAGTAGAAGTTTCAGGTGTCAACAGAATTGTGTGTCTGTCCTCCTAGCTAGGCCATTCTGGTCATGACCTCTTGAAGGATGAGCTTAGTGTCAGCATAGCAGGATCCTATGTGGCGTCTTCCTTGGTGGTGACTGCTGCCTGCAGCCTCTCGAAGCTGTCGAAGAGTCGGTTGGCCAGGTCGAGGAGCTGCGGCTTGGCGTCGGGGTCGGCGGCGGTGAGGAGCTTGTCGAAGTCGTAGTATATGAAGGTGGCCTTGAGTCGCAGGTACTTGTTGACGTAGTTGGAGGCCTCCTTGCCGAGGAGGTCCTCCAGCGCCAGCAGGTCGAAGGCGGAGCTGCGCAGCCGGTACGCGTGCGCTGCGAAGCTCGGCCCGATGTCCGCCATGTAGATGCCGTTCTTCACGAAGGACCGCGACCCCGTCTCGCTGTTGTTGATCTCCTCTGCACCACACCGCACGGGTTCAGTTCAGTTCAGCTATGGAATGATGGAGAATGCAGAGGAGACCATGAGCTGCTTGCTAGCATGAGAAGAGAGGTGAGGGGTTACTGTTGCGGATCTTGGGAACCGGCAAGGGGAACTCGGTGAGCCACCAGCCGTTGTTTGCCGGCTCCGGGTCCTCGTCACTGTCCGCGGTGGCGGCGCGGGCGGGCGCGGTGTGGAGCAGGGCGGCAGTGGCGAGGCCGAGGCCGAGGCAGGCTGATCGCCTGCCCGACGGCTCGGAGGCGTGGCATGTCACCACTCTTGGCCTTGGCCTCGGTGACGCGCCGCCGCTGCTAGTGGTGGCGGTGACGGTGGCCTGGATGGCATGGAAGCCTGAGAGGTAGGTGGTGGCCATGGGCGCCGTGGGAATGGATAGCGCGCGCCGCAGATGAAAGACGACTGGTGCGCGTTACAACAGGCTGAGAAAAAGGTTCGATAACTATCATTTTATTTATTTTTTGAAGCGGTAGTGAAATTATTTTGGCGCTATATATCGTTGAGTTTTGTTGTTTTCGGGATTTGTGTTGGGCGCGCTGGACGGGACCATGCCAATTTGCTCCATAGCAAATTGTCTCTTCTTCTCTGTTAAAACAAATACGGCCATTCACCATGGTATCAGAAATCTATTTGCTAAAACAGAAACCGTACTAAATACTAATTGAGCATGCCATGGCAGGAGTAGCGAGAGAATGGCACTGCGTTGAATCCAAGGTTTTCTCCTCATTTTACTGCCGTGCTTCGTCCAAAGGAGATGGATGGATGGCTCCTTGAGAGGAGCACCCACGCTGCTTGCTGCACTGCAGTCTTCAAGGGTCAACGATATAGTCAAGGCACCATCATCAGGTCAGGGCAGATATTCAGATGGCAGAGGCACCAGGCTGGGCAGGTGTACTGTTTCGCTCCCAGAATAATCTGGACCGTTCTTCCTTTCGATCGGATGGTGCACCATGTCTGCTCTCCTCATACATAGTAGAGCAGAGGACCTCCCGCTGCTGTTTTACTGTGTACAACGCACACACACAAGCTGCGCTAGTGGCAGCGGAGCAGTACATTCCACAACAGTGCCAGCCACCGGGCGGAGAGAGAGATAGAGAGGGGAGAAGCAGCCATGCGGTGCTGCTACGTGGGGAAGGCGACCAAGATCTTCTTCGCCGTCGTCGCCGCGCTCGCCGTCGTTGGCCTCGTCGCCGCCTTCGCCACCGTCGTCCACCGCGCCAACTCCCGCCGCTCCAACTCCGCCGACGCCTGCGCCGCCGGCGCCGGCGGGTGCCGGCCTGTCCCGCCCGAGCCCGTCGGCCAACAGCCGTCAATGCCCTCCACCGCAGCCACCGCTCCGCCGCCGCCGCCGCCGCAAAATCCCGCCTTTCCTGCCCCGGAGACCGCCTTGCCGTCCCCGCCGCAGCCGCTGGCGCCCCCTCTGCAACCGCCGCCAGCGCCAATTGCGTCACCCTCTCCGGCCACATTTGCGTCTCCGCCGCCTCCTGACGCGCTGGTGCCGCCCCCGCCAGCAATTGCGTCGCCCTCGCCGGAATTTGCGTCACAGCCGCCTCCGGTTGTTCTGGTGCCGCCGCCGGCATTCGCGGCACAGCCGCCTCCGTTCGCGCTGGTTCCTCCAGCGCAGGCCGTGCTGTCTGCTCCGCCACCGGCACCGGAAGCGCCGAGCCCGTCGGCTTCTTGATGCATGTCGCCGATTCTTGACCATCTCGATGACTCGTTCTCAGAGCAGATTCAGGTTGTGGTGTACTCATTCAGGTTCTGGACATGGAATTCGTCTGTTGTTTTTCCTTGCTGGATTAGATTCTTCTTCATCCCTATCTCACATGGGCATTTCACCGATTCAAGTCGCATGTTGGCCTTGTAATTTTGATTCTTGTTTACTCTCTGCTGACATTTTTGTGTTCCTCCATAGAAATCAGTTCTTGTTGTCTCGAGTGTCAGCTACTCAGTTCTTGATGAGTGTCAGTATTTCGGTGTCAACTGAATTGACCACCTTGGAATTGGTCACCGAGACAATTGACCACCTTGACTAGTATTGACCGCCTTGAATCTTGGGCGTTCTTGCTGGAGAGCCTTGTTGTGAGAGAGAAATGGTGCATTCATCACACATTTAACACCCTTTTGTGCTCTGCTCTTCTCCTTCCCAAGGAAAGAAAGTTTCCATTGAATGCATATAATTTTACTGATCACTACCAAGTTCTTTTCCTCCAGAGGTTTACAACTTTCTTGATTCGCTGACAAGTGACAAATACAACACCAGTGCGCACTAGCTACCTTGCACTAAAAACAGATAAGCAGGCAGGGCACACATGTTAGGATGGAATCATTTCTCCTTGTAAAGAGCGCAAAAAATGGAACACCAAATGCATTGGCTCTTTTCCAATTGTTTGTTTGCTTGTTCAGGTGGTTCTTTGCATAGCCGCACTCACATGCTCACATGTTGACATGTACATCTGGGTTCTCATGGAGCAAACACCTCCATCTCATTCTCCTCATCCAGAAGTTGTCCATTTTTTTTCTAGCTGAAAAAATGCACATAAAAAACCTTGCTAAGCTGTATCTCGAAAAGTAATAATGCTTTGCAGATCGGACAGAATGGTGTTGCTGCATTTCGTAGACCACATCAGTAACTGATATTTTGGGGAGCGCCTACAGGTCGCGGTACGCGAAGCTAGTTTCGCGTCGCGTACCTGTCCCTTCGCTTCGACGCGCTAATGGGCCGCGGCCCAGTGACTGGTTCGTGCTGGTTCTTTCGCGACTGCTTCGATCTGGCACACGATTGTTTCGACTGCTTCGCCGCGGACGGGAAGAACCATTCTACAAATTGTTTCTACTGCTTTGATTGCTTCTGTTCCGCGACTATTTCAAAATGGTGCGCTGTTTCGGACGTTTGACTGCTTCTGTAAGGAAACTATTTTGGGACGTGATGAAGCTATTTTGTAATTGGAACCATTTTTAAATTTGGAACCAGTTTTGAAAAATGGAACCATTTTTTTTTATCGGAACCATTTTCAAAAGTTGGAACCATTTTTTAATTTGGGAACCATTTTCAAAATGGAACCATTTTAATTTTTAAAACCATTTTCGAAAATGGATGGAACAATTTTTAAACTTTTGGAACCATTTTTAACTTATGAGCAATTTTTAAATTTAGAACCATTTTCAAAATGGAACCATTGTCAAAAGTGGAACCATTTTCGAAATGGAACCATTTTTAAATTGGAACCATTTTTTAATTTGGAACTATTTTTAATTTTTGGAACCATTTTCAAAATGGAACCATTTTTAAACTTTTGGAACCATTTTTAAACTTTTGCAATTTTTAAATTTGGAACCATTTTCAAAATGGAACCATTTTTAATTTAGAACCATTTTCAAAATGGAACCATTTTTAATTTAGAACCATTTTCAAAATGGAAGCATTTTCAAAAGTGGAACCATTTTTAAATTGGAACCATTTATAAATTTGGAACCATTTTCAAAATTGAACCATTTTTATTTTTTGGAACCATTTTTATAATTAGAACCATTTTTAAAATGGAAACATTTTTAAACTTTTGGATCCATTTTTAACTTATGAGCAATTTTTAAATTTAGAACCATTTTCAAAGTGGAACCATTTTCGAAATGGAACCATTTTTAAATTTGGAACCATTTTAAAAATGGAACCATTTTTAAATTTGGTTCCATTTTTAAATTTGGAACCATTTTCAAAATTGAACCATTTTTATAATTGGAACCATTTTCAAAATGGAACCATTTTTAAACTTTTGGAACCATTTTTAACTTATGAGCAATTTTTAAATTTAGAACCATTTTCAAAATGGAACCATTTTTAATTTGGAACCATTTTCAAAATGAAACCATTTTCAAAGTGGAACCATTTTCGAAGTGGAACCATTTTTAAATTTGGAACCATTTTCAAAATGGAACCATTTTTATTTTTGGAACCATTTTCAAAATGGAACCATTTTTAAACTTTTGGAACCATTTTTAAACTTTTGCAATTTTTAAATTTGGAACCATTTACAAAATAAGAACCATTTTTAATTTGAAACCATTTTCAAAATGGAACCATTTTAATTTTGGAACCATTTTAGAAAATGGAACCATTTTCAAAATGGAGCCATTTTTAAAATATGAACCATTTTTAATTTGGAACCATTTTGAAAATGGAACCATTTTTAATTTTGGAACCATTTTTTAATTTGGACCATTTTCAAAAATGGTTCCAAATTTTCTTCGTTCTTCCGTTTGTCTTTTTCTTCGCGCTAATATCGTTCGTAGTTGGAACCTTTTTGTAATTTGGCACCACTTTTCAAAATATGGTTCTGCTTTTAAATTTGGGAACATTTTTTTATTTCGGAACCATTTTCAAATCTGGAACCATTTTTAAATTTCGGAACCATTTTCAAATTTGGAACCATTTTCAAAATTGTAACCATTTTTTAGATTTGGAACCATTTTAATTTCGGAAACATTTTTCTAGATTTGGAACCATTTTTAATTTCAGAACCATTTTTAAGATTTGGATCCATTTTTAATTTCGGAACCATTTTTAAATTTGGAACCATTTTCAAAAAGGAAACACTTTTCATTTGGAACCATTTTTTATTTCGGAACCTTTTTGAATTTAGGAACCATTTTTAAATTTGGAACCATTTTTAAATTCGGAACCATCGGAACCATTTTTAGATTTGGAACTATTTTTAATTTCGGAACCATTTTTTAGATTTGGAACCATTTTAATTTCGGAAACATTTTTCTAGATTTGGAACCATTCTTAATTTCGGAACCATTTTAATTTCGGAAACATTTTTCTAGATTTGGAACCATTTTTAATTTCGTAACCATTTTTAAGATTTGGATCCATTTTTAATTTCGGAACCATTTTTAAATTTGGAACCATTTTTAAATTTGGAACCATTTTTAAATTCGGAACCATCGGAACCATTTTTAGATTTGGAACTATTTTTAATTTCGGAACCATTTTTTAGATTTGGAACCATTTTAATTTCGGAAACATTTTTCTAGATTTGGAACCATTTTTAATTTCGGAACCATTTTAATTTCGGAAACATTTTTCTAGATTTGGAACCATTTTTAATTTCGGAACCATTTTTAAGATTTGGATCCATTTTTAATTTCGGAACCATTTTTAAATTTGGAACCATTTTAAAATTCGGAACCATCGGAACCATTTTTAGATTTGGAACTATTTTTAATTTCGGAACCATTTTTTAGATTTGGAACCATTTTAATTTCGGAAACATTTTTCTAGATTTGGAACCATTTTTAATTTCGGAACCATTTTAATTTCGGAAATATTTTTCTAGATTTGGAACCATTTTTAATTTCGGAACCATTTTTAAGATTTGGATCCATTTTTAATTTTGGAACCATTTTTAAATTTGGAACCATTTTAAAAAAGGAAACACTTTTAATTTGGAACCATTTTTAATTTCGGAACCATTTTTAATTTCGGAACCATTTTTAAATTTGGAACCATTTTTAAATTCGGAACCATTTTTAAGATTTGGAACCATTTTTAATTTCGGAACCATTTTTAGATTTGGAACCATTTTTAATTTCGGAACCATTTTTAGGATTTGGATCCATTTTTTATTTCGGAACCATTTTTAGATTTGGAACCATTTTTTTTATTTTGGAACCATTTTAGGATTTTGATTCATTTTTAATTTCGGAACCATTTTTAAATTTGGAACCATTTTCAAAAAGGAACCACTTTTAATTTGGAACCATTTTTAATTTCGGAACCATTTTAAGATTTGGAACCATTTTTAATTTCGGAACCATTTTTAAATTTGGAACCATTTTTAAAAAGGAACCACTTTTAATTGGAACCATTTTTTTAATTTGGGACCATTATCAAATTTGTAGCCGTTTTTAATATGGAACCATTTTTAAATTTGGCACCATTTTCAAATTTGGGACCATTTTAAAATTTGGGACCAATTTTAATTTCGAAACCATTTCCAAATTTGGTACCATTTTTAATTTCGGAACCATTTTCAAATTTGGAACCATTTTTAAAATTTGGGATCATTTTCAAATTTGGAACCATTTGGCATGTGTCCTGACTTCTAGATTCCTTACAGCAGTGTCCAGCTTCCCAATATTTTCATCCTTTTCTACTAAATATCTCATACGTGTAATATCAGGATTCCACAAGTGGGCTGCCACAGTACTAGTTACGAACTCAATGAGCATAAGAACAACCATGCATAAGAGCGAAAGTAGCTGTGAACAAGGTGACACTTCACCAGCTGATAGTCCTTTAATTGGCAACAATATCAAAGTTTTGAACTACACAGCCCGTCAAAACTGGAACCTGCAGGTGTGATTATACATTCAGTACAAACTTTGAGCATATCAATCAGCTGAAACATCACAGCATGCGGCGGCAACTGTTTTTTTGTTTCTACTTTGTAGAGGTTAGGTTCTTCCCCAAAAGAAATTCCCCTGTGAAGATTAGATGAACGGAGTGATGAAGCACAGATACTTTGTGCTATTCAGTTTTTTCTACTTTTTAAATGACATCATATTAATCACTGAGACTACCAAACAGCACATAGAAGTGACCCAACTTTGAAGATAAAAGTTTACCACGAGATTGCCCAGTTTCTCATATGAACGTAATACAACTGGATAGACATCCTCTACCCTTATTCCAGTTATAATGAGCACATACAACGCCCCTGCTCCAGTTAAAATTGACTAGATGACCAGTTGATCAAGCACAGATGGCAAAAAAGAAGTAAAAGGGCGTGGAAGTAGACTGACGAGTGAGTGAAGCAGATCCATCCCCATTACCCAGCACGTACCTTGTGAGGATCCTCGAACCGTAGCCCTCCGCAGCTTCGGCTCGTCGGTTGAGAAAGAGAGGCCAGTGAGGAAGCGGGAGGTTGAAAAGTAGAAGCAGAAGCCGTGTGGAGCCGTAGCTCACTGGAAATTTCAGAGGCGACCGGCGGAGAGAGAATCTTTGAGGCGAAATTCCCCGCGCGGACTTTGGAGGGCGCGGCCATGGTCGTTGCTTGCCTGCGCTGACTCGCCTCGTCGGTGAACTGCGCTGCACCGCAACCGCGACTTGCGTCTTGCGGCGGACTGGTTCCCGGGACAGCGACGACCCGGCGACCGACCGCGGATCTGTTCCCCGGCGCCGCGCCTGCAAAGGATGCCGCTGGCCCGCTGGGGGAGTGGAGAAGAAGCAGTGCGCTCGTCGCGGAGGACGAGCAGCAGTGCGCTCGTCGCAGAGGAGGAGAATCAGTGCGCGCCCCCCGAGGAAGGGAGAAGAAGAAGAAGAAGAAGAAGCAGGCAGGGCGGCGCGGCGGACCGGAAGCAGTGAGCGCGTCGGGTCGGAGAAGAAGCAGTACGCTCGTCGCGGCGGCGCAGAAGAAGTGCGCTCGTCGCGGCGGCGCAGAAGAAGTGCGCGCGACCCGCCGATCCCCCCGAACGGGGAAGGGAGAAGAAAGAAGAAGGAGGAAAAATGTCGGGGAAGGCGAGGTCGGAAGGATGAAGAAAGAAGGCGAGGTCGGTCTCGACTGGGCCTGGCCCAAATAGAGACGGAGGGGTACGCGACGCGATGCTAGCTTCGCGGTACGCGACCTATAGGTTTTTCCGATATTTTGGGATTTCGGCCTGACAGATCAAAGCCGAGCTTTTCCTGGCAAGGCCAGGCCCATGGCCTACAAGACCAAAAGCCCGTTGGTCCAAGAAGATTTGCCAAGAATAGTTGGACTCGGGCAGTCCAGTGTTCCTGCACCGTGACGGTCTCCGTGAGCAGCGAACCGAGTCAGATTTGAATTGGCCGCGCCGGTATTTTTCGACGAATTTGGCCCTTTTAAGGAACTTCACCCACATTTGGTATCTCCGAAAAACTATTTCAATATTGGACACTTCCCCCTAAAAAGAAATTCCATACTTGGCCCAAAGGGTCCAGCAAGGAAGAGTTTTGAGCTGAATTTGTGTCCACCTATAAGACCATCACAACCATCCCGCTTGGAATAAAATATAGGAAAAAGTCCATTTCAAACCCTGAACTCATAGAGGTCGGGCGGTTTGAACCCCGAAGTCCAAATCCCTGTCGTTTGTACCCTGAACTTAGCAATCCCGGTCTAAAATAAACCCTATACCTGTTTGGCACACCGAGAAACAGAAAATCCCAGCAGGGAATATCCACTGTCCCACTGACTGGACGGACCCACCTGTCATATTCATCTCTATCCCTAATCCATCTTCCTATCCCTAAAATCCAGTGAGGCAGCTGGCCGCCGGTGAGGTTCCCAGCAGCCCGAAGGTCCCCGCCGAGCTCGCCGTGCGTCCCGCACGGACGCGGGAGCGGGTCGACAGTGGCCGAGCTCGCCACACGCTGCTGTCGAGGCTCGAGGACACAGGCGCCGCATGGACGCGGGAACGGGCCGCCGTCGCGGAGGCGTCCGGCTGTGGGTCACACGTGCCGCACGGCGCGGAAGCGGGCCTCCGTCACGGATGCGGCTGGCCGCAGCCGAGCCCCACCGAAACAGATGGCGGCGACCCCTTCGTGCTCCTCTGCTCAGGCGGGTCTACAGGGGCGCGCCGCTCTCATACCTCGCATCGGGAGCCAATTCCAAACCGAGAAGCTATTTTAGGAATCAAATCCTCAATCGAGCTAGCCAAATAGAAGTTTTCTACGGAGCAAATCGATCAAAGGAGTTGATTTAGCAACCACCGACCACGGTGGCAGGCGCGCGTATTCTTGCAGGAGTTCACCGCCACTAGTGTGGGCAGAGGACTAGCGCCACCGCTTAGTCGTGAGTCTGCGCTAACGCGGCTGCGCATCGTCGCCTGGATTTGTGCAAGAACTCTGCGGGAGGGTGTGGGAACTCACTGTCGCGGGCTAGGTTCCGTTCAGTACAGCCACATTCTAATTGATGTTGTGCGTGCTAGATCATCGATCGGAAGAAGAAGAATATGACATGTGGACCCATGCAATTAGCGAAATTAGTAATTTAGAATATTATTTTTATCCGTTCGAAAAAGAAAAAAATATATTTTGTTTCCAAAAAACAGGTCCAAGGTTTAATTTAGACCGGGATTCAATAGTTCAGGGTGTGAACAACCGGGATTTCGACTTTGGGGTGCAAACCGCCCGACCTCTATGAGTTCAAGGTTTAAAATGGACTTTTTCCTAAAAGATAAAAATCCCCATTGCAATGCTCGAGTGACGCTTATAGCTAGTCATATGGCTCTGGCTGGTGGGGCGAGGCCGTACCCTAATTTGATGCTGTAAGCACCCGTTATTTGCACTGGAACCTGGAAAACTTTTTTAAATGCTTGATTATTTCTTCTTATCTGAGCATTTTGTGCAAGCGTTATTCACTTTGAGATGGCCTGAGGGCATGTCCAATGCTGAGCGCTTGTTTTGGAGCTCGAGAAACAGTAATCCCAATGAATTTGTGAAACTTTCGTTTGCATAGATTCTAATATAGAACACGGAGTGCAATATATCTCCGTTTCCCATATATCAGCAACAGTTGTATAAAAACTTTTGTTGCCGATGAACGGCTGTTCACGGGGAGCGCCGCACGCACAAAATTCGTTTTACCGTGGCCTTGTCGTTGCGGTGTCCATAGAGAGGTGTCTTTAGCGTCGTTCTGCACTAATGTTTGCAGCCTCTCCCAAGGCCCACGATTCTAACACCAATCTGAAGACCTACCATGGCCGACCTATATAAGATACTCATGTGGGTTGGCCTAAACGAACGATGGGGAGGCACATGTCTTGGGCAATGAGGTTGATGGTGCACCTTCATGTTTCACACACATGATAGATGTTGCTAAATTACCGGCGAAGTCCTCTTCATATATAGTTCCATGAACTACCAAAGGTCACAACATGAGATGGTCAACGAAAATGGGAGACTCGACAAGCGACATCACGAGGAAAGATCCACAAATGCGAAGTGTCGCAATGCTCCAAACGATGCCAGCGTTAACGCCTCAACGGAAACACCTCGTGATTGCGTCTACCGACCATGCAAGTTGCTAAGAGCATCTCCACCGAGGGCCTCCAAATGATCCCCAAAGGCCCAATGGAGGTCTGGACGGCAAAATCGCCCACCAGCGGCACCCTTTGGGTCGAGCCGAGCGAAATCGTATCCGGCACCCCCGAAAGGGCCTCCAAGTTTGGAGGCCCCCTCGGGGGTGCCGGACATGGGGCGGACATGGCCTCCGACAGGGGTGGCCCGCCCGTCATACACAGCGCCGGTGTGATCTGATTCATTCGCTCCCACGCCCTCCTTCTTTTTCCTCTCGCCGGCGATTCACACCATCGCCGCCACTCTCGTTGCCGCCTGCTTGATTTGCACCTCGGGGACCAAGTCGCAGCACTCACGCACGCATGCCTGCCGCTGCTCCCCGCCGGTCTCCGACCTCGTCTAGCGCCGGCGCAGCTAATTCAGCCCGGGTACGCCTCTTCTTCCTCCCGCCCCGCCTGCAACCTGTTCGACCATTGGTTGATAGGCTGATTTTATTGATTGGTCATTTGTGGCCTTGTTTCATTGCTTTGTTTCGTCCAATAGGCAATGAACATCGACGACGAGATCATGTTTTTCGAAATGATGGCGGAGGATGCCGCCCTTGCGGCCGACGACGAGGAGAATGAGATGGTCGTGGCCGCACTTCTAGATGCCGTGGTCGAGGTAGACGTGGCGCCGAAATTTGGAGGATCAGTGAAGGGGCGGAGGGCCAACAAGGAACGTAAGAGAGCAACTGGGCACATACTCTTGTACAACGACTACTTTGCCACGAATCCGGCGAACTTACCTCATGAATTTCGCCGACGCTTTAGGATGAGCAGAGACGTGTTCAGGAAGATCGTGCATGGCATTCGTGAGTACGACGACTACTTTGAGCTGAAGAGAGACTGCACCTGCCTCTTTGGGTTTTCATCTCTTCAGAAATGCACGGCGGCCATACTATGCCTTGCTTATGGGCTTCCCGCCGATGCGTTGAATGACTATCTCCGCATGTCTGAGTCCACCGCCGTCGAAACCACCTACAGATTTTGTAAGACAGTTGTGAAGGTGTTTGGAGACGAATATCTGAGAACACCAAATGAGGCAGACACGGCTCGTCTCTTGGCACAAGGCCAAGCAAGAGGATTTCCAGGGATGCTTGGAAGTATCGATTGCATGCATTGGAACTGGAAGAACTGCCCGTTCGCTTGGCAAGGGATGTACAAGTCAGGACATCACGGAAAGTGCAGTGTTATAGTTGAGGCCGTGGAAAACTATGATCTTTGGATCTGACATGCGTATTTCGGCACCGCCGGTGCCGCCAATGACATCAATGTACTCCAACGCTCCCGGTATTTAAGAAACTTTGCGATGGCCTAACTCCACCATGCAACTATGTGATCAATGGTCATGAGTACGCCAAGGGGTACTACCTTGCTGACGACATCTATCCCACTTGGTCAACATTTGTGAAAACTATCCGCAACCCTGTCGGCGAGGCAGATTGCCATTTTTCAAAGAAGAGTCTGTTTGCAAAGATGTGGAGCGGACATTTGGAGTGCTTCAGGCCAGGTTTGCCGTCGTCCGCTACCCTTGTCTTTCATGGCGCTTGCTGAAATGTGTGAGATCATGAGTGCTTGTGTGATCATGCACAACATGATCATTGAGAGCGAGCGTGATACGAGGAGGCACCTGGTGAGCGATGTGTATGATTTCCAGGGGCCTATGGCCCATCCACAGCCGGGCGTGCCGGCGCAGTATGCAGAGTTTCTTGTCATGCACCGGGAAATTCGTGATGGAACAATGCATCTGCAGCTGCACAATGACCTCGTGGCGCACCTGTGGGCTATCAAAGCGACTCAGCCGGCGGCTGTTTGATATGTCTTGTTTTAAACTTGAATTCCTATTCAAACTTTGCATTCGAATTTGAACTTGTCTTGTAATAATTATTACATTTTGTATCTTTAATTCGTACTGAAATGCAAAAACCACCGCCGATGTGTTGATGATTTGTTTTTTTGGAATTGCCCTTTGGAGTGTGCCACTGTGGGCGACACCCCAGTTGGCCGGACATATGTCCGACACCCGTGCCGAACACCGATTTGGAGGTCCCGGTGAAGATGCTCTAAGGCGCTGAATAAAAGGTTCAAAAGGCTAGCATGTCCGAGGTGTTTAAAGATCTTTCACGTTACCACAACAATGTGAGGCATGACAGTAGAGGAGGATTTTGGGTGGCCTTACAAGGTGAGAAGAATGAGCTGCCCTTTGACATCGATATCCATCTGCTTGCTGTGAGGATTGGACCGAATGGAAAGACACTTAAAACGATTAGAAGACCCAAGAGCGTGATACCGAGAAAGATAATAGATAGGGACAATGACAAATTCTACATGGGTTCTATTGAGCAGTCCTATGTGAGTGTAGTTTTTTTAGATAAAGAATGTATATTAATATCGTGGAGATACAAATTACACCCAGCCTCTGCAACGACGCAATAACCAAAACTATTACGGATGCACACAGCCGAAAGACAATAAGAAGAAGAAATAAAAAAGAAAAGTCCCGCTACAGAGTTACAGTCCTTGCAGCAGCCGCACAACCACCACAAGACAACCTCTGATGTCCAAATCTTAAAACGCAACGCCTTCAAGAAGAACAGTGCCAGGCACAACCAATTAAGGCCAGACCTTGGGTTTTCACCCTGAAGATAGTCCCTGCTCTCAAAACAATGTCTTCAGCAAGATCATTGCCAGACACAACCAATTAAGGCCAGATCTTGGATTTTCACCCTGAAAGGTAGGATTTTGAACTTCATCTGTGTTGTCGCCCCCGCCTACATACTGCTGCCACGATTCCTGAAACTCTGAGCCAGTTCCTCATGACCGCAAAGACTCTGAACACCATTGCCAGTCCTTCGATCACAACTTCCATGACATTCTCCCTCTGGCTTCACCATGGATTTGCCCATGATAGCATCAGAGCATAGCTTCGCACCGCTACGTCCGGCACGACCGAATACCACCCGATCTAGCAGTCTCTAGGCATTAGCCAGTTTGAGATCGCCAGCGGAGCCTTCCGGAACCCGACACTCTGGCCAGATCAAAGATGACCGGCGACAAGCAGATCTTCATCCTTGTGCGAATTGAAACTCTAGGACCGCATCCTTATTCAAGCACACCAGCAAGCCCCCACGCCGCCGGACGGAGCAGCCAAGGGGGACGTCACCGCAACAGCGCATCCAACCACACTCCATGGCAGGACATGGCGTCACACAGACCAGACGTCAAGTCGCCGCTGTCGTGCCGCCGGCGTCTAGGAACAACATGCCTCGAGCAGCAAGCAAGACGCATGCACTCGGGCCGCTGGGCGTGTGCACGCACAAGATCTGCTCACGGCCGCCGGCCGGATTAGATCAGAGGCGTGGGGATTGTTGCAGATGGCACAATGGCACTAGATGCAATCGATCTGTCCCATGCACGCCTAGGTCCCCGCTCGCCGGACGTGATCTGCCACCAGCCGCCGGCCGGATTGGCGACCATCGCCGCTGCCGGAGATGCGCCGGAGCACCGCGCCGACTTCCGCCCTCCACGCCGCTCGGGCATCAAGGCCCCGGCCGAACGGCCGCGCCTCCAAGTACCGTCTGCTACGCCCCGCCGCCACCCTCAAGACGCAGCCGCGACACCCTCTCCTCCCCTCCACAACTGCCGAGAGGGGGGCCGGTCACCGCCGCCGGCGGCCGGCGACAGCGCCGGCCAAGATCGATCGAGAAGGGGAAGGTCTGGCGGCGGCTCGGAGCGCCTCCAGAGTCGCCCGGGTGGGGGGCGGCTCGGGAGGTTAGGTTCATTAGGATCGCGTGATGTGAGTGTAGTTACACACACAGATAGCGATTTAGGATGTTTTACTTTTCGTTTATCGTTCTGTTGTCCATAAGTGAATCTTATACTGTACTATATATGTATTTTCTGCGCTATGTAAAAAAAAGAGTATTTTCTGCGGATTGTCAAAAGAAATATATGTATTTTCTGCGGAACATGTAATCGCATTAAACTTCTGTAAAGCACATGCTCTTACAGTCTTACTTCAGATGAACCTTTCAAAAGCAGAGCAAAAAACAGTTTTACTTCTCATTTTTTCTGTAGCTGAAACAGACTAGAGATTTTGCCGCACGTTAGTTTTTTTGGAGCGATTTTCACTTTTTTTTTTTACCTGACCCCACTTTCAAAGCAGAGCAAGGAAAAGCTTCCTGCTCTGGTTTCTGAATCTGAACAGAGCACAAACTACTAGTAAAACTACACAAAGCGATACTCTGAATGAGAAATAATAAGCGAGGTTGAACACATGCAAGCCATGTTCAAAGAATGTGAATCGTATTTATTGTTCGATGGAGGGATAGAACAAATAAATCGTACCATACGCCGATAACAGGAAGGAACATGCAGGGAAAGGCAATGTGCATGTCAGTGCCACTGCCAGCCAGAGAGGACGACACTAGAATAGCAGGAAGAAAACTCCGCAAATGTGTTGACATGATTAAGACTTAAGCACCCCAAAACTAAGCCTTTGGTACCCATGGATCACTAAGATCCCTCTCACATGGCCATCGCCACGGCCATGCCCATGGCGAGCGCCACGGCGGCCTTTGCACCGATGCTGGCGGCGCCGGACGGCGTACCGGGTGCCCCGGTCGGCGACGACACGTTCGGGAGCTCGTCGGTGGAAGAGCCCTCCGGCGCCGGCGCGGGTGCCGGGGCGGCGACAGGGGCGACGCTCCTCTGGCCCCTGGGCTTGGCGGGGGTTGCGGTTGATGCGGCGACGACGTTGACCACGAGCTTCATGCCGGCGTCGCAGTGGCCGGGGACGCCGCAGATGAAGTAGTGCATCCCGGCTTTGGTGAGCTTGACGGTGGTCTTGCCGTCGTTGTAGCTGGCGAGGGGGGTGCTGGGCGAGCAGGCGTCGTAGCCGGCCTTGCTCACCTCCACGACGTCGTGCGATGTCACGTAGTCGAACACTGCACTCACACAGAGGCCGGGAAGTTGTCAGACGGATAGGTTCTTGATAAGCGCAGCGAGCCGGCCGGCGAACTGAGCCAGCTGGACTGGAGAAGAAGACAAGAGCTGCTTACCGAGGCTGTCTTTCGTGGTGAACTTCTGCTTGGCTGACCAAGCGTCGTAGTTGGTGCCGCCGGCGTTCCACTTGGCGCCGTTACCGCCCACCGTGTAATCCACCGCGGTGGCTACCTGCGCAAGCGCCGCCACGGCTACGACGGCGACCAAGACAGCCTTCACCATTGTCATCGATCGATAGACCCTTCTTTAGCTCACAATGCAAGTCGTCGCCGGCCGGTGAGGTAAGGTGAGGTGAGTTGAGTTTGAGACTTGAAAGACTGAGATCTGAGAAGATTGTGGAGCTAGCCAGTGAGTTGGCACTTATATAGACGGAGCTGCAGGGTGTACGCGTCGTCATGCCTGACAACTGACATGGTTGACGGCCGCGCCCGCCGGAGGGAAGGGTTGGTGGTCGGACGCGGCAATTCCTTTGACCTGGCTTAGCTAGCTAGCTATCTTCAACTGCTCTCCATTATTATGCATTGCAGCCTCCTTGCTTGCACAAAAGAAATGGTAGCTCCATGGCCATGCATGTGCAACTCCTGCACAGTCGTGCTCAACAACTACGATTCATGATCATATTGCATATTTTAGTCCACTACCCTTTGTTAGTTGGCCATGATTTGTTTACAGGTTTCCACGTTATAAGGGCGCGCGGCTGCCAAAAGTTGAGTTCCCTACCTACTTGACGTGTTTTCATGGTTTCCACACCGACATTACAATCTATTCCGAATTTACTTATCAAAATAAGAAGCGTTCCGGATTTCTTGGACGCTTACAACCTTCCGCGTTCCAGATAGGCATATACTTTTCGCAAAATCTAATTCGTGCCTGCGCACTGTCCCAGCCTTACACAGTGCCCGCGAGCTGACGCGTCCGATTATGATCGTGCGGCTCTCCTCGCTCGGGGTCGCACGCCCGCACTGAACCTAGGTGGGACCACGGGCCAATTCCCCATTCCTCTGCTTGCACGCTCACGATGTGGTCGCCGAATCAGCTCTTCCGCCTCCGCTTGATCGCCAGAATCGGGACGCCGGTCGCCGGAGCTGGGACCAAGGAATCGCGACGCCGGTCGCCGGATCTGGAGCTCCTCCACCTCACGCCCTCAAGGCCGACATGAGGTTCTTCTCCTCAAGCCCTAAGTCCGACCTCGAGCTTCTCCTCCTCATCACGCCGGCAGCCACCGGGCTTCGGCTCCTCGCCTCGTGTTACCCTGCTCCTCGAGATCCTCATCGGCCCTTCCATGTATCGATCGTTCGTGGATAGGAGAGCTCCAGCTTCTGCCTCTGCCTCCCTTGATTTATTTTGCTCTAACTCCTGTCGGTTGTCTCTAACAAAACTAGACCAGTCCCTACTGTGTCCTTGAAGTGCACTCCTGTAAGTCGCAGTTCCCCTATTAATCTGGTGGAGTTCATATGCAGTATCAATGATAATATCTCTTGCATGTAGCATTATGTGATCTGGTTGATCTTTGGTAGTGCATATACATCAGATTGGCAAATATGATGTTTTTTCATGCCTTCGTGTTGTTGTTTCTGTTCCATCTAGTGTTATGGAATAATATAGTCACTGAAGTGCATAATTTTCTGGATTCCAAGACGTAGTTTCAGCTTGTTAATTGCGTAACTTGTTAATTTTGAAAGTATTTTGGAATGTAGTATCTGAAGTCCGTCCTATAGTTTCAGCCTGTTGCATGTAGTTTTATAACTTGCTGATAATTTGTGAGCTTTTTCGGGATGTTCCTTTTGATGTCTGAGATGTTATTTCAGCTTCCTTGCATGTACTTTTTATAACTTGTTAGCTTCTGAACTTTTTTCTAGATGTATTTCCTGAAGTCCAGGATGTTGTTTCAGCTTGTTACAATTACTTTACATAACTAGTTGGTTTCTAAAGTTCTCCTGGTGCAGTTTTTGAAATCTGTCATGTAATTTCAGTCGTAACCCGAAGCTTTTGAAATGTACATTGAGAAGTTAAAACGCGTGTGGTTCCATAAAGCATTACTTTTGCAATTGCATCCACTAAAGCTTCCGAGACGTTGTTTGCTATAGTTTTTTTCTTCTAAATGTTGCTCCTGCATAGTCCGTATTTTTGCGACTTATTATTTCTCTGTAACAGGATGTATTTTTTGCGACTTATTATTTCCTTTCTAAGTTGGATAGATGTATTTCCTGATGTATAAATCACAATGGATCTTATATCTAGAAGTAGTTCTACCTTATTTCTCTGTAACCAGGATGTTTTTTTGAGACTCATTTGTCCTTTTTAAGTTGGAATATGTATTTCTTGATGTATAAATTGCAGTGGACCTTATTTCTTGATGTATTTTTCTGTCTTTTTTTGCAAGACCTGCAAGGATTTGAAGAAAAATGTTGCCAGTAAAACACAATGTATGATAACTCTTTCTTTTGCAGTTAGAACTTAGTATTGTCATCATTTATACCAATCTCTTGAAGCATTTGTCTGCTTGTATTTTGTGTGTGCAGAAACATTCCAGGACACCAAAACCTTCTCAGTCAAACTGTAAAAATGATGAAGCGAAGGTTGCAACCAGAAGTCAAGAGTGATGTTTCGGAGCCTTCACAATCACACACTTGGATGATGATATTGAAGATGTTCAAGCACTTGCATCGGAGGCTCCAGTGAAAGACGAAGATCAGGCCATAGATGATGAACAAGTTGCTGAAGAGGAGATACGAAAAACAAGGTGATCTGTTTTTCCTTGCCAAAAGTCTGATTTTCTGTACTGTTTTTTCGGGATGTAGTGTTCCACAGCAGTATACATTATATATCAATAGCAGTATTCAGTATTTTTTCACACTTGATGATATTCTGGATATAGTTTTTACTGATGTATCCTTTGATTACTTTTTGTGCAAAACTTCCCAAGTAGTTTTACATGAAAACTATATGTCATTTTTGATACTACGTTTTATATCATACTGGATATAGTTTGGCTGCGTTGGAGTCAACTGAACTTCGTCGTCGCTACCAGCGTCGTCACTGGAAATTATGTGTCCTGCATCTACAAAGGAGCGTTAATGTTTAGTCCGCCCAGTTAGTTCATGTCTATACCTGCATGATAAAAAAAGTGTTTTTTACTAACAAAGATGATCAAATTTGCTAGCAGTTCAGCATGTATCTTTTTGCTTGAATTTGTGCTTTTTCTGCTTCGAAATTGTTATACAGCTGTGCATACTAACATGACTCCCCTGTTTTTTCTTTTGTTACAGCTAATGGTTCTCTGTATATCAAGCTTGCTGATATTTTTGTAAGCAAAATCATGAAGTTTCTCACTAAGACAGATAATGGAGTGGACAAACTACATGCTGATGTGTTCAGAAACCCCTGCCCTATACTGGTATACTCCTTGATCATCTGTAGTTCTGTTGTGGATGCAAAACTACACTGATTATCATGAGCATAGTGTGTTACATGTAAAGCACAGGAAGAAAAGAAACATGGATGTGTTTGACATATGGAGAACTGCTTGAGCAAGATGTATAAATACGTGCACTTAGATGTGTTTTTCTTGCTTTTCTGGATTTATCTTTTGTGCTGGATCTTGATACATCTTCTTCGGTTCCTTATTTTACTTCCGTGTGCTTCGATCTACTTCAGCTGTATGTAGTTCTGTTCTGAAAACTTCATCTTCGGGAGACCTTCTCCTGGCGGCTGGTCAGGGAAGAGGAGAACAGAGGTAGGGTTTGGTCTGCTTGTCTGGAGGTGCAGGTCTTGTTACATTTAAGTCCCAGGTGTTTTTCCTGGGAGCAAACTACAACATGCATCAAGAAGAACTCAGAAACAACCAGCAATGGTTCTTGCTTGCTGTAATTTTGTTCAAAACTTGTGGTTTCCTGAACTTTCTCTTACATCCCAGAACCAGAACCTGATGTACTGTTGCGCTGCAATGTTTCTTTCATGTTCTAGTTTGTAAAAGTTTGTTACATCTGAAAACTAATGTGTTTGCTTACCTGGATGTTTCCTGGAGTTCATGGCGGTGATTTTCTTTCCAGTTGCTGCGTTCTTATGGGATTCAACACCTGACAGTTCTGGGTGAGGTTGGCGTGGGCATGCGTGTATCTGTGCAACAGATTCTGCTCGCCCACAGTTTCCTGATGATTTTCTTATTCTATTTCCTGATGGGAGTTCCATCCAAGCAGGGAGAGTTCCTCGCTGGCTTGGCTTTGGCGTCTGAGCCTGCCCCGTGCAGTGCGTGGTCCGCCTGCTTGCGCGAGCGCAAAAAATCCAGCGTGAGGGATCCCTTTCTATTTCCGGCCTTTGCTGGGAGGGACCACAACCCATTTTAGGTAAGTATCTGGTTCGGACAGGGGGGCACTCTGTAGCGCAATAGGGTGCCCAGGCACTGTGTAGCCACGTCCTATACTTTTATCGATTTTACTAATGCTAGGCCACTTAGTGGGAAGTTTTATTTACATCTTCCACTTTCTCAAAAGTTCCGCTTCAGTTTGGTGAAAATGCAGCTTGCAATTTTCAAATGATATTTTTTACTAATCTGGACTTGAATTTTGTAGAACCAATTTGGACATAGGAAATCCGAGAAGACTTGGATGAATGACATATCAGAGGTTCCACACACGTGGCATCACAATCAACAAACAAACTAAAAAACTTATGAGAATCTAGTAAACCATTTGAAATGGTAAATCACATAATATATTATGGACAATTACAACCAATGCTGGAATGTTATGAATGAAAATAATCAGGTGACTTACAAAAAATGTAAATCATATGTATTCTGGATAAACCAGGAAAGTAGAGAATACTTCACTAATTTCTGATTATCTCTAACTTTTACAATCATACTCCCTCCGTTCCTTGAAGTAAGTTGTATAGCTTTTTGAGAAAAAATCCAAAATGTAAGGTGTATTTCATTTGTTGTCAATTATACCCCTCCACCGATCTGCTCCCATGCTTGAAGTATGTAACAAAATCCCTATAAAAAATGATACTGTATGATTAATTGGGAATCCTCCCAGCCGTGTACTGCATGCATGACCCCACCGATCCCTTAGATTCAGGAATCAATGTTTTTTTTTCTTTTCTTAGCAGATCGTATATCCTGCATGCATGGCCGATCTGCACCGATCGAGTGAGGATGCCCAGATTTCCTATCGGGTCAGAGTCAATGAGACAGAAAATCACGGGATCTGTTACGCTAGTTTAGGAAGTAGTCCGACAGGGAGAGAGAGGAGGATGCACAGATTTCCCTCTAGTTACTGTGGGGTATTAACGTCCAAAAGCAACTAAATTTGCCCTATCAGCCCGTGCGTTAATATTCGTGCAAAAAACTATACACCTTACTTTAAAAAACGGAGGGAGTATAATATTGGATTTTTCAGTGGTTTGTATTCTAAATTATGTTCCCTCTCCCCTCTAATTTCAATTCCCTTTTTCTGTTATTCCTCTTTACTGGTTTCTCTTTTGTTTCAATTTTTCCAATTCTCGTGTTTACTATGCTGCCACTTGTACAAAACCTGATCTCATGTCATCCTTCGAACCGCATTAGGTGTAGAAATGAACGAAATAAATGGACTAAATTTTTCTTTTTAAAAGGAAATCAGTAACTCATGTCATTTGTTATTTTCCGTTGAGGTACCAAAGGTTAACTCATATGATAGTCGAAAGATACAAATGATATTTTTCTCTATGTTCGTACTCATCTGTCTAGAGGAACAGCTCATCACACTAGTTTCGAAAAGGTGAACAATGACTACTAGTGTAAAGTCAAGTTATTAATCAGTCCGGAATGTGTAAGCACTAAAATAACTGGCAGAAATGATGCATGTGCACATGGTGCTGCATTGCATTGCCTTGTGAAGTGTCAACTCGGAGTGTTGATAGGGCTTGGCTCTTGCGGGGAAGGGAAGATTCCTGTATAGATCAACCGATTTGGTGCAATGAGAAAATTGTGTTGCGATCCATACTTAACTGTATAGTTTTGTTTATGAGGTAGTGGCAGTAGTTACCCGCACCTAACTTAATTAGCTTGTCAGAACGGTAAGATGTACAACGGCTTGAACTTGAGTTCGAGTAAAGCCTCTCACAAATAAACTATCTATTTGAGTATGTTATACAGATCTACCTATATCTTGGTACACCTACGACCGTACTTGGAGAGTTGACCTGTGATGATGAGTCACTGAACAACGGCTAGCTATTGTTTTTCTCAGCTCGAAGGTTAGTTGTTATTTGAGAATTATGTTTTTCATGATCACACAAGAGAGAATTGATCTGTTGCGTTAAGAGAAAGAAGTTTGTTACAAAGCTACATATTTTTCGAGACTAATCCCCAGGCCGCTGAGGGGGAGAGTTTCCCGGGACTCTCCATTTGTACACTTACCTTTGTTACCCTCTTCTTCTTCAAATTGAAAGGCAGAGCTCTAGCCGTTTACTTGAAAAAATCGCAAGTGATATACCGTGAGTCACGATTCACGAAGAATAGGAAGAGAAAAAACTATGTTACATCTCTCGAGATCCCGCACAACTTAGCCACCACTGCTCAAAGTCTGATGTGATCCGCCTACGCAACTCAGCCGGAAGGGTAGCAAACGTGTCAAACACACAACTGTTATGCTCCAGCCAAATAGAGCGTAGTGTTAAGACGACCGGCAAGTCGGTTTCTTCTTGTGGGTTCGATGGTGTGGCCAAACTGACCGACGACCACCCAGCCGTAGATGGTGGAGGATGTTATCCCCCTACTTTACTCTCATCACTCACAACCAGTAGTGCTTACAGTATTGAGTTCAGATCCACAAACTAGAGAGGATACAAGCGAATCACGAGATAAGTGTGGAGAGAAACAATAAGATGTGGAAACGAGGAGTAGGTGAGGACCAAATGGAGTCGTTCGCCCTTTTATCTTGGATTTCATGTTCTACTGCACCGTCTTTCACTTTAACCTCAACGTGTCCATTCTCGTCCTGCATACTTCCTCGACATCACCCAACCTCGCTCAGTTTTCCTGGACTGGACCTAGCCCATATCCTTTTCAGCATGGACCACCTCCTTTTGGTCAGGTATATCCTGTAGCTCTACCGAGAACATCGTTTCTGTATATGGGTTGGTAACATCTCCCTCTTCTTTACCACCGGCTTGTGCCTCCCCTCCCCCCGAAGCCGGAGCGTCCTATACCTTTGGCGTAACAACGTTGGTCCAGCATCTGTAATGGCTGTCAGCTCTCATTTGTCGGTCGAGGCAATTCTACTTAAACTGATGTATTAGCCTTTATCGCCTTCTTTTACTGAGATACGTGCACAACTGGATGGACTTTAGCCGCTGGTGGAAGCACTTGTCTCCACTCATTGAATGACCTGATATGGCTCATAGTCGCGAAATGATAACTTTTGATTTGCTCTGGTTGCCACATACTTTTGAATATAAGGTCGCATGATTCATACTCGCTACTTTTGATATATCTTGTTAAGTTCGAATTTCTTTCTTTGTATTTACCAATCTTGTTTAGCGAGAAGCTGTATTTATGATTTGTGCTCGAAAATTATATACACCAGTTTTAATTTCGGATTTAGGATGAAGATAAACCATAGCGGTTTTAATTCGCGAGTTCACCCTCTAGGCGACGTCTAATTTCTTTAAAGCATAAGCATAGTCAACTAGATCCTCTTTCTTGACATGATCCAAACCGTTGTGCCTCTGGGTTGACTTCGGTGTAATTCCTCATGATCGTCTTCCCAACATATTTCTCCGCTTTTTTTCACTTTTACCATTCACTTGCTCGTTCTTCCATACCAGATTTTTCCTACATATCATGGTGCATCTCATGTCCTTAGCTAGGGCGGGGTCATGAAATTTAATTGATGTCCACCTACATTGTTTTTGTCCTCTACATACATTACATCCCTATTGGCCTCTCTATTTCGCCCTCTCTATTTTCCTTACCATTGAATATCATCATCGTCTCCTCTAAGGCATTTCTACCCATTCATTAGTTCTCTTTTGGGTTTCTAGCGAGGCTTCACATCCATTAAATTCCTATCTAGGTTCTCCGCTGAATAGTAGGGGTCACCCCTTGCTTCCACCATCGTACCTCATCTTAGATACTCCCTCCGATCCATAAAAACATTTGGAAGGTCTGTATACGAATTGGGCTATTCACGTTGTTTGCCCACGACTCTTTTAATGATCCGAGGTAGTAGACAAAACTGGCCGATCTAGCCAACACATCCCAACTTTGTGCTCTAACAATGACGGCGTTGCTAGCCATATACCCAAACTACTACTTATAGTCATTTCACATAGCCTGGTGATGACACCTCCATGTCTCGTCAAACTGAAATCCCTCTTTTTTAATGATCATTAAGGGTCATCACGACCTTCCGGTTCCATGATTTGAACGAAACCAGTGTGTTCAAAACTGAATCCATCACAATTTATCGGTGCTGTATTGCACATAACTGTGGTATTTAGCATACATTATCAAAGAGAATCTAAATTCCTTAGTGTGTTTTTCAGGGGAGTTCCTATACCACGCGCTACGCGGAGGAAACTCCCGCCCGCGACCCTTCTGGCAGTGTTTCTCGCTGGCCCGCTCCGAAAGCGGCCCAAATAATAGGAAGTGTTATTTTCTCTTCTTTTGTTTTCATTTTTTACTCTTTTCTATTTTAAGTAAACAATATAAAATAAAAATATTTAAAAAATAAACATTTTTCAATTTTTTTAAATGAACAAATTTAAAAATGAACATTTTCGAAATATGGATAATTTTTAAATCTGAACAATTTTCAATTTTTTTTTCAAATATCATTTTTTTTAAATCTGAACCATTTTAAAAAATGAACACTTTTAAAAAATAAACATTTTTCAAAATATGAACAACTTTTAAATTAGTTTCGTTTTAAAAATGAACAATTTAAAATGTGAAACATATTAAAAATGATTTTTTTTAAAAAATGAACAAATTTCAAATATGAACATTTTTAAAAAATAATGACAAAAAATAAACATAAATAGAAAGAAAAAAGAAAAGAAAAAAGAAAAACGAAAAAGAAACAGGAAAAAACTAACCGGTGAAGCGTATACTGGGCCGGCCCATTAGCTGCGGAGGGGTACGCGGCGCGGTGCATCCTCCGCGGTACGCGGTATATAGGATTTCGCGTTTGTCAGTAGGTGCGACCGTGCGAGTATGCATGTTCGCGTGCGTGCCCGGCAGCTAGCCCAGCTGTTTGGGCTGTAGCCCACTTCTTCCTCTCAAAATGACAGCCCAATAGACAATACTAGGTACCTGTGTACTTAAAAACGGCAGTCTCAAAATCAAAAAAAAAAAAACGGCAGTCTCAGTCTAACATGAACGGCATGTTTGGCTCGTAAATTAGCTAGAATGGCTATTACTCTTGGCAGTGGTCGCCATGTTTGGCTTACCGATCCTCCGGATCATATTTGTATCCCCATGAACTGGATTACGCAATAAAGTACTTCGGCTGTTCTCTCTCAAGAAAAAAAATAGTCCTATGTATTGCAGAGTACATGAAAACACCATGAGCCGACAAGGCTAGTTAGGTTACAAAAACTAGACCGAAAATAAAAATAAATGAAGCAACAATTTTGAAATTCCCCTAGAAAAAGTTTCACGAAAGATAATCAACACAACTGGAATCAAGAAAAAATAGTTACACGAGAACCGACCAATGATCTTTCCAAAACTTTAACGAATGAGGAAATGTTACAAGCAAAAATACTTCCGGTGCATGTATAGGCGTATAGCACATCGATCAAATTCATAAGGTAGGCGTATGCATGAAGAAATTAAATCACAGGAGGAACAACCACAACCGACCAAACTGTCAGTTTGATCTGTGTGATCGGTCAGTCGACGATGATGCCGCAGGTCCCTCTGATCTCGCCGTCGGTGCCGGTGCGGACGCCGATCCTTCCCATGTTGATCATGGAGACGGCGAAGTCGGCGAAGAAGATGTCGAGCGAGGAGGCGTTGTTCATGACGCCGACGTAGGCGGCCGTGAGGCTGTCGTGGCGCAGCGCGTCGTCGGATCCAAGCAGCCCCTTGCCGGCGAACAGACTGGTAGTATCCCAGGTCGAAGTCCTCCGTCGTCACCGCGTCCAATGGCACCACCGTGGCCACGTTGGCCATGCTGCCGCAGGATGTGTTCAGGCTCTGTCCGTACGCCAGGTCCAGCGTCGGGTCCATGTCGTTGACGCCGGTGTGGTTGTACACCCGCTTCGAGAAGGAGTTGCAGTGCGACACCCCAAGCGTGTGCGCGCCTGCATGTATATTTGGTTCAGTTCACAGGCCGGCAAGACAGATTTATGCATGAGAGCAAGCGCGGTGCAGGATGGAGTTGTGAACTGTTACCTGAGAGGACGACAAGGTCCTTGATGGTGAGGTTCTTAGCGTCGAAGAACTTGGTGAGCACGGGGACGGTGCCGTCGGCCGGCGGGAGGTCGCTGAGGGCTTCCGCCATCATGGAGACGTTGCCGTCCAGCCGCCCGGTCTCCACCTGGTAATCTGGCCCTCCGCTCTGCACCACGAACATGTCAGCAAAGCAATAGCAATGGCGGAATAAATGGGGGCAATGAAGGATTCGCAGCGACGGGAGAAAGACATACGAATTTGACGGCGTCGCGCGCGGCTATGGCCATGATGTCGGCGCAGGAGACGACGAGCGGGCATTTGACCTCGACCAAGGCCTTGATGGCCTCGATGACCTCGTAGCCGCGCACCGTCAGGTTGGGGGGGCGTCCTTCTCGGCGGTTTTGCTTAGGGAGTTGATCATGATGGAGGCGTCGCAGCCCCGGACGAAGCAGTCGTGGAAGTGGAGGCGGAGCAGGCCGGAGCGAATGGTGGAGTCGGCTTTGAAGGTCTCGTTGAGAGCATCGCGCACGATCGTCTCCAGGGTCGGGCACGACGTGTTGTAGAAGCCGAACTGCAGGTCCGCCCGCGCAAAGCTCGCCAGGAGGCTCGCCGCCACAACAAAGATCAGGAAGCTGTTGGAAGACGCCATTGGTGCGGTCGTTTGATCGAGCTAGGAAGACGAAATGGATGGATCGATGAGGATCAACTAATTGATGAATATCTTGCTCGATCCTGGCTATATTTATAGGATGGCGCTGAAGGAACGCGGTCGATGAGAATGTCGAGTAGTTGACCTTGGAGGGCAGACTTCGTGCTCGCCATGAACGTCGGATGTCCGATGTTTATGCATGTACGTGCGTGCCATTATCAACGCAGCTTGATCTCTACCGTCTTAAGAGAAGATACACGTAGCTAGGGGCGATGAACCGCTTAAATTAGTATTTAGGACATGCCAATTTGAAAAATATAATGCGATGCCGAGCTGCTAAATGGGCGTTTGCTTTGCTGGATACTGTATGTCTAGCAACAAACGAGACTAGTCAACGTCTTTCTTTGCAAAACCGACGAGACTAGTCAACGTTCTGTTTTGAAGTAGGTAACCAAACGTGGGCCTGTTTGTACGCGCCCCCAGGTTATCTGTCCAGCCCAACTTATCAGTCTCGGGCCGTTTTCTGCACTTCGAAGGCCTGCAAAAGACCAACCTAAACTGAGACGGTATGGAAATCACTAATTAAAGGGTTCCCTTCGCGAAGGTAAACACGCACGCGTTGTGGTCGTGACAAGTGTCAGCTTCTCCTTTTACGCGGTCCCGGTGGGTGTTTGCATGTGTAACAAGTGGCAGCATGAGAGAATTTTGGTGAGTTTTCCCTTCTCCCGTGGGTTTGTACCGCATTTATTTCGTGATTCGTTTTAAAAAAATGAAATATCTTGAAAACTGTTTATCCGAATTACGAACCGTTTTCACTGTTGAGCTCCTCGCGTCGAGATCTTCAAAACTAGATCCCATGTTGATAGGTTTCGACGAACTTTTTTTTTGTACAACCGGTTATGTATAGTTGTACAACCTGTTCTGTGTAGTTGTACAAACTGTGTTTGTACAAACTGTGTTTGCGTAGTTGTACAACATATGATTATGTAGCTGTACAACATGTGTCTGTACAACTTGTGTCTGTCTATTTGTACAACCTGTGTCTGTACAACATGTGTCTGTCTAGTTGTACAACCTGTGTCTATATAGTTGTACAACCTGTGCCTATATAGCTGTACAACATGTGTCTGTACAATCTGTGTCTGTCTAATTGTACAACCTGTGTCTGTTTAGTTGTACAAGCTGTGTCTATATAGTTGTACAACATGTGTCTATATAGTTGTACAACCTGTGTCTATAAAAAAATACTTCCAGTTCTTTTAACTTTGTACAACTTCTTTTATGTAATTTTGTACTGCCTGTTCTGTGTAGGTTGTACATCATCCTCTGTGTGTTTTGTACTTCTAGTTCGTTGTATTTTGTACAACTTATTTGTGTAATTTGTACTCCCAATATTGCATAGTTTGTACATCGTACTATATGGGTTGTGAAATTTAAAAAGAAAAACTATATGTTTCTGTGTTTTTGCTACTACATGCTGCTGATTTAGCTTGTACACCGAGCAGCACGGCAGGCCAGCATCGTTCAGAGAGAACCGTACGCGGGGGCCAGCATGCATGCGGGCGACGGATGCGTACGCGACGCGGGGGCCAGGACGCGTACAGGATGTAGGAGCGAGCGAGCCGCGCCGTTGACCGCGTCCGGGGTGCCGTGTCCAATTTGGTTTTCGCTGCCTCGCACGTTCGTACGTTCGGCACGTGGCGCGTCCTGCCCGTCGCGTTTCCCTTCGCAAAGGTCGCTCTTTTTCTAATCATACCCAGACGGCATGTTCTACTTATCAGTCTCGGGCCGTATTCCACGTCTTCGAAGGCCGTATTCTACACTTCTGTCTACACCTTGAGTTTGCCCATTCTCTATATCGTTTCCCAGTTGTTTTTAGTCTCTGTTTGTTCCGTTTTGAATAACTCTGGTGGAGTTGCGTTCTGCTTTTAGCACATTATAACTTGCTTTCCCTTAATAGAAAAAATGTACGAAAAGGGGGGCAATTGAGAAGGTTCGTTGGTTAACATGCTGACATATCGCATGCTGAGCGCTTTCGAAAGTGCAGCGTGCAGCGCTGATATTTATAAATCTGGAAGTACAAATTTTCAAAAAACACAAATCTTGAAGTACAAAAATTCCCGGAAATACAAAATTCGAACTGAACATGCTAAACTAAATTTATTAGAAATATTATTCCAAATATAATTATGTGATAAATATTATTATAAGAATAATATGATTGAATCTAGATTCATCTAAAAATTATTGTGAGAATAATATTATTATATGATAAATCTTGGCAGCTCGCAAACTATGCCAAGAGCCAGCCGCGCCTCGCCCCCTGTGACTAAATCATGGCTCCGCCCTTGCTCGTATATTTTAGGAACTCGAGAACCAACTAGATGTTTTCATTTCTTTAACATATCAGTGGAATTATACCGATCTCACTGGGTGCCAAAATATATAAATTTTAGTAAAATTTAAATAGGTAGACACTCAGAAATTCAATCTTATGTACCATATATTGTCCATGCCGAGGCGCATGTATCGATCTTGAAATTCTGCTATATAAGTAGTATTTGTGAAGTAATGGATGAAGATTTGCAACCAAACTCGAACGGAAATTTGGACCCTTAGGCCAACGCATAGATAAGTACTCTGAAATTTCCTTGCACAACCAGAAGGAATGACGGTTCGTTTATTCAGGGCAGGGCGTGCTCAATTGACATGATGCATGCATCAATCAGGTACTTACAATCACAAAAATCAATGGAAACAAATTAGAAAACTGAAAGCCTTTACAGTAAAAAAAGTAGCAAACTGAAGGCATTAAGCGGTTATGCCAAAACAAACCCAAATCAAATCCTGAATCACACAAGTTGCTGCGGTGCCACGCATGCACGGCAGACAGTTTCTATAGCACACGGGCCAGGGCAAGGACAGCAAGAGAGGTCGCGAGCAGCATGGCGTGCGCACTCATGGTGGTCAGCGTAGCCGAGGAGGAGGAGGCAGACGGCGGGTTGACGGCGGAGCACACCCTCCTTATCTCTCCCTTGTGGTGCGTGATCGCGCCGATCTTGCTAAAGTTGAAGAAGGACACGGCGAAGTCGGCGAAGAACTCGTCGGAGGCGGTGGCATTGGCCTGTCGCAGCACGTAGGCCTTGGTGTCGGCGTCGAGTAGCAGCGCGGCGTCGGTTGAGAGGAGGCCTCTGCTGGCAGCGACGTCCTTGTAGTATCCGAGATCGAAGGTGGTCCCGCTGCTGGGATCAAGGTCGACGAGGGTGGCGAGGTCGCCGGCCTTGCACTGGCCTCGGAGAGTCGTCGTGTAGTTGGCGCTGAGCGTGGGGTCGGAGGAGGCGTTGTTGCTGGTGAAGTTGTAGAGGCGGGAGGAGAAGGCGGAGCAGTGCGCCTTGCCGATGGTGTGCGCGCCTGAGAGGACAGCGACGTCCTTGGAGGTGAGGTTGAACTTGGCGAAGAAGGCGATGAGCTCGGTCACGGTGGCGCCCGGCTTAGGGGTGTTGGGGGCCACGTCGGCGGCGGAGGACCTGTTGCCGTCCTCCCTCCCAGTGTTAATCGGGATGTACGGCCCTTTGGTCTAAAAGAGCAGAGATATCAATGCAAGATCGGTGCCGATGATTGACAGACGTGAGGATAGCTAGCTAGCTGAGACGTACGATTCGCACGGAGTCACGCGCGGCGAGGGCGAGGATGTCGGAGCAGGAGACGACGCCGGGGCATGCTTTCTCGAGCTTGGCCTTGATGGAGTCGACGACGTCGAAGCCACGGAGGCCCTTGTTGAGCGGCGAGTCCTTCTCCGCCGTGTTGTTGGCAGTCGAGTTCAGAAGAATCGACCCCTCGCAACCCTGGGGCACGCACAGTTAATCACTTCCCTAGTGCTGTCAAGTGTGAACTCGACTTAGCTGGCTTAATTGTAGGAGATTGACTTACTCCGACAAAGCAGTCGACGGAGAAGAGCCTGAGGAGTGCTCCGGCGAGGTCGGGCGACTTGGCGACGACGGCGGTCATCTCCTTGAACACGATCTCCTCCACCTGGGGGCACGTCTCGTTGTACGCCCCCATGTGCGTGTGGGCATCCGTCGTTGCCGGCCACCCACACAGGAGAAGCAGCGCAACCACATTGACGGCGGCAAGAGCTGATGCTCTGGACGCCATCTCAGCTGATTGCTGGCTTACCCGTTGCTAGCTAACTTGAGTTTGAGTATGTAGCTCGTAGAGCGGACGACCTCTATAAATAGGCTGTGGCCTCCGGAACCAATGTTGATTGGGATTGACGATCGATGGTACTCGCGTTTGTGTACTGCTTGTGCCGAATGTGTACTACGTCGACGTACTCAATGTGTACTACACACGCGCGAGCGAGAAGAATGTCAACTGCTAGGCTAGTTGACATATATGGATTGTTTCGACTTGTTTTTTTTGGAGATAACGTTGTTTAATCCATTTGCTATTAGCTGAAAGCACCATGTCTCAATTGAAACTGATTCATGTATGGATCAATCAATTTCCAGTATGATCGTTGTCGCCAACAGTCGTCCTGCTTTACACATTGTTATGAATGTTAGTAAGAGAGATGCAAAATTTTATTATTAGAAAGAAGAGTTATCCAATTTATGTGGAAACTAAACCCAAATACTCCCTCGGTATCAAAATATAAGACTAGGGTTTTAATGAGGCGGCTTGCTGACCTAATATATGCGGTGGAAAATTTCAAAAAAAATATAAGACTTTGTACCTACTTTCCACACACATGTATATAGACCTTGCACTAAAACATGTCTAGATACATTTGTGTCTGCAATACCTAGAAAGTCTTATATTTTGATACGGAGGGAGTAGTACAAAAGACTCGGTTAATTAAAGGGAAACCAACAAAGATCACTCCCTAACAAAACCGACAACAAACAACTCAGAAAGCAATAAGGCCGTCTCACGACTGATGTTGTAAGACTTCGAAGATCGACCATGAATCCAAAAAGTTTGGAGCAACGTACCGACCACCCATGCGCGTAGAACAAGTTGGCAAGTCGACGACGTGATCCTACCAGAGATGAAGAAGACATCGCCAAGGAGATGTTGTCATCAACGCGCCCCGAATGCCACGCCTTCGAAGGGGCCAAAACCAACTCCGCCAGCCGCTTCAGGTGACGAATTTTTGACAAAAATGACCACTTCAATAAGTGGATTTTAAAAAAAAACCACCTCCAAAAAAATTGTCAAAAAAGACCACCTACACCATGGCGGCAGGCGCGCCAGGCGACACGTGTGACCTGCCGCCACGGACGGCGGCGGCAAGTCCTGCCAGGCGGCACAATTGTTGAAAACAGAAAGTGGTGGGCCAGCCGCCATGCCCTGTGGCGGCATGTTGCGATCGCTTGGCCGCACTAGTGTGCATGGCCTCGTTCCAGCATGTTGACACTGTGACGACCATGCGAGCATGCATCTTGCCGCCATGCCCTGTGGCGGCTGGTCCCACCAAGCCACGTTTTCCGTTTCCTGCCAGCACAAATTTCCGTCAGATGGGCTGCCGCCACCGACTGTGGCGGCAGGTGCCACATCTCGTCTGGTGGGCCTGCCGCCACAGTGTAGGTGGTTCTTTTTGACAATATTTTTGGGAGGTGGTCTTTTTTGACAATACACTCGCTGAAGTGGTCTTTTTTATCAAAAATTCCAGGTCACAACATAGGCAACACTTCCAATGAGGGAACAACACCAGGATATTGTCGCCACATGGTCCGACAAACTGGATCTAGGGTTTCCTCTCATGCTCGCGGAAGGAAAAGCGCAACCCAGGCCGAGACGACGCCTCCAACAAGGGGACAAGAACGACAGGAACCGTTGTTGTCAGCGCGAAGCAAGGATTTCGCCCTGAAGGTTGTGGATTATTCTTAGCAAACTTAACTAGCTCACATACGGAACAATAATTTCCATTCTGATACTCAGCAGCACCATACACAACCGCTAAGCTTTAAATAATATTCTCAGCATTATTTCAAAGATAAAAATCAATATGAAACTCTCCCTCTGAAAAAGCAACCAAATAGGTAAAAGTTTCCACCCGACCTACCACATGGACTGATATAATTTCAGGTGAAGTCTAAGCCACCAAGTAGGTGGTCAAGGATATGCACCAGTAAATCAATGCACAAGTAAATCACTTCTACCATCTACTAGCTTCCAACATCACGGCAAAATGCAAATCATGATTTTGAATACAATCAACAATATAAGAGTGTTTAGCCAATTCTTCGAGAACTCTGCTATTCCAAATCATTCAATTCATTGGGTTGTAGATTTGAATAACTTCACCTTTTTATATGTTTTATTGCACCTACTGGAGGAGTGCGGTGTAGATTTCCGGCTTGACACTTTTACATCATATAAGGATTCAATGTAGCCTCGTCTAAACTCACCTCTGAGCCCCCACAAACAAGAGGAATTAGAAGTTACCCTTCATAACCGGCTGGCTGCGGAGATGAGCTCTCGCGACACGTTGGGCGACGGGGCGGTGCCGCAGTGCGCGCGCCCGCACATCCTGCCGCCGGCGTGCTCTCCTCGCTCCACCCTTCCACCCTTCGGCTCCCGCTTCTGGGTGCTCGCCGACGACCTCTCTGACGATAAGGACTCCCTCCCGGAGGTCGAGACGGCAAGTGCTGCCTCTCCACCCACGAGACCATCGCGTGTCCTGCTAGAGGATTTCGTCTCCAAGGCCCTCAGGGAGGCCGTGCTGTCGTCGGGCAAACGGTCTGCGTTCGCTACCGGTGGCCGTGCTTTCTGCTCTCGCCGTCCCTCTCCTGCCAGTGCGGCGTTGGGGACTAGGACGTCAGATCTAGATCTGGAGAGCCTAGATCTAAATCTTGCTCACTTCCCAGCTCTGCCGCCCGCCTCGATGGCAGCGGTGGATCCTTCTCCGGTGGCTATTGTGGAGCAGACCCCAGTCAGGCTCAGGGTTGGCTCCTTGGAGATCCCGGTCTCTTCAGCGGCCGCCGGCGCCGGGGACGACGCCCCTGCTCCTGCGGAGTCAGCCCAAGGCCCACCATCCAGCGGAGCTGCTCGTGGGTCTGTTGCCCCTGTCGTGGCCCAACTTTCTACTCGGGCAAACCCAGTTGTGGGCCACCAGGCTCCCCGGACCTACCCAGTAGTAGCCGGCAGATGCCTCGGTCTTACCCATCCAGGGCCCAAGGTCTCCTCCATAAAGGCCCAGCCCATCCGCCCAGGCCCACCGCTCAGATATATAACTGGCACTGGGTGCGCAAGGAAACCCTAGGTTCTTTCCCCCCTCGCCTCCTTCCCGGCCTCTGACCTAGATCTGAGACGCCGTCACCTTCCTCCACCTCCCACCTCGACATCCATGGACAGCAACCGTGGCGATGGCCGCCAGAACGGCAAGCGCCCCTACTCCGACGTCGACCAAGGCGTAGACAGAAGCTATGAGATGGCTCTTCGTCAGAAGCTTGAGAAAGAAAGGGAGAGAAATATCCGTCGGGAATGGGAGCAGGAGCGCTCTGCTCCCTACCCTCAGGGCCAACAATGCCGCCCTTACGATGCAGGGCGCTCGGGGGGCGGCTCATCATCGCGCGACAACGCTCAGGGTGAGGAACGTCCGCCACGCCGCAAGCTCATCGTCAAGAAACCAAAGGCGAAGTCACAAGATCCAGTGGCGATCTCGGCTCCAAACTCGACGGGTGGCTCCTCCTAGACCGAGGCGGTGGATCCCGAGCCACCAAAAGACAAAGGAAAGATTACCTGTTATAACTGTGGGACGGCCGCCCACTACCAATCTGGCTGCACTGGCCCGGCTCACTGCACTCTTTGCAGGGTCGATGGGCACATGACAGGGATGTGTCCCTTTGCAAACAAGGTCCCAGAATTCAGGTGCTATGGTTTCGCCATAGAAGGCGCCAAGTTCTTTGCCATGGATTACACGGTGTCGGAAGCTAAGATCTGGACCGACAACTCTGCTCTGGTCATGACCCAAGACACCAGTGTGACGCCGCAGCAGATTGAGGCGGGTGTGAAGAAGCTCATAGAAGACGACTGGAACTGGAAAGTCGTCCAAGTGCGGGAGGGCGAGTTCTCAGTCATCTTCCCCAACTATGCCAGCCTCCGGCTATGCAAGAATGCAACTGGACTTACGTTCCCGATTAGCAACATTAATGTTGCGGTTGTGGAGGCAGTCAAGGAGCCTGTGCCAGTGGATGATCTCAAGCCAGTGTGGCTGCACCTTCACGGCATCCCCGCTCAGCTCTGTTTTGAAGATAAGCTCCTAGCCAAGTTGGTCATGGTTGGCAAACCTATTTAGGTTGATGCTCTCTCCCTGATCAAGGAGGAAGATGTGATGGCTAAGGTGTACACCCCTGCCCCTGCTAAGCTCAACACGACAGTGAAGGTGTTCATCAATGGAGAGGGTTTTCCTATCAGGATCTTTCCGGATCTGGGACGTGCGGGCACTGGCTCCAACCGACCCCCTCCACTGCCACCGCCGCCTAAGCCGGACACCCAGAAGGACCCAAGAGACTCCGATGAAGGCAATGGCGATGATGCCCACTGGAAGAGGGCGAAATCAAGCAGTTCTGATCCTACAGCAAAGACTTCGGGCAAAGGACCCTCAGGCCCTGTGGCTCCCCTCCAAGCGGCCATGCCAGTCTTAATTCCTCCTTTGCTGCCGGACACAGAGCTCACAACTCCTCTTAACAAGACTGTCAAGATCAAGAACAAACCTGGAACCAAGCCACCTCGCTCAGCTGTCTCTACCAAGAAGATCAAATCTGCTCCTCCTACAGTTCAGACTATCTGCCCTCGTGTACTCCTTGATGAGTACGGCTCAAATCTCTCGGAGGCAGTTGAAATCAGTGAGGTCCTCTCCTTGCTACCAAAAAGGTGAGCCCGACAATTTCTATCCACTCCATCTCCTCTCCATCTTCACAGGAGGAGTATTCCTCGAAAGACGGTGAACGAGTCAAGCTCCCTTACTTCTCCCCCTGCAAGGCGACCAAGCTGGATGCAGAGACACACGAGGAGATGGGCTGTGAGAGCCCTGGCCAGTGAGACTTTCAGAACGAAACCCTGGCGGCGCGCAATGCGAAACTCAAGAGCAACAAGATTGCCCGCTCACCGGAGATGGCGTCCTCCTCCGCAACCCAAGAGACTCCTAAGTCGACCAAGACCAAGCGTGGTGCGGCCTCTACAACAACTCCCTCCTCCTCCACCCGCTACGGTACCCGCAGCAAGGGCAAGGAGGCGGAATCCGTCCGCCAGAAGGCGGTTCGTCGCGCAGCTGCAAGAGATGGATCTGGTACGTCGCTTGTCTCCCCCCGGATGAAAGTTTTCTACCGCTTGCTAAGGTCCCAGATTCGCATTTGTTTGCCGTTGTTTCTAATTGCGGTTTATTTTTCCCGAGCTCTTCTTCGTTACCACCTGCGGACTTGTTCACTCTTATTCGTTCCAAAGAATTAGCACATGCAACCCTAGCCAAAGCAGCGGCAAAATCGGCACAAGCCATCGAACAAGAACATCCTGAAGACGCTGCTAAGACCAGTGATGTCCAAAACACCAACCCAGGGTCGGTATCACCGTTGCTTGGAGAGCCCAAGCGACCTGATGCCCAACCTGGCATTCCTAAGCCAAAAAGAGTTAAACCGGCTCCTCTACAGCGTGAAAACCAGTTCTTAGGAACACCCCTGCCCGCCAAGCATGGATGAACATCATAGTTCCCCAATGAGAGCTGGTGGATGGAACATCCGTGGTTTCGGCCAGTGTGGTCGTCGTACCCAACTAAAGGACTATATGAAGAATGAAAACCTGGACATCATCTTCTTACAAGAAACCATTAAACATTCCTTTACTGACCATGAATTCGTAACCTGGAAAGTGGGGACAAGTTATTTTGGCACTGGCTTCCAGCAGTAGGGCACTCCGGAGGCCTTTTCTAGGAGTAAGAGATAGCTCTTTAGAAGTGGGTGCTACTGATCAAGGCGAGTTTTTCATTAGTGCAACCATTTTACACCGTGCCTCAAGATCCATTTTTGAGTTCATTGGTGTTTGTGGTCCTGCTGATCATAGCCGCTCTACTGCTTTCCTCGAAGAGCTCGAAAGGAAAGTGGAAGCGTGTCGAGTTCCCCTGATGATTAGTGGAGATTTCAATCTTATCATGGGCTTGAGGGATAAAAATAACTCAAATATTAATTGGCCTCGTGTCCGCTTGTTTAATGACTGGATTGCACGCCTTGCGCTTCGTGAGATAGAACGCACAGGTGCTTGCTATACTTGGACCAATAAACAACTAAACCCTATTAGGAGTGTCCTTGACAGGGTTTTAGTGTCTGCTAACTGGGATGATATCTTCCCTTTGTCTACCCTCAAAGCGGAGACTAGGATAGGCTCTGATCACACCCACTGATCTTTGACACGGGAGAGGAGAGTCCTCCTCCCAAGTCCAATAGGTTTTTCTTTGAGCTGGGCTGGCTTCAAGTCCATGATTTCAAAGAGATGCTGACCCAGAACTGGATGTCTCTATTCAGTGAAAGATCAGGCTGTAGAGATCCTATAGATCTTTGGCAGTTCCTCTCGGCGGGTACTCGTCGCCACCTTAGAGGTTGGGGAGCTAATCAAGGGAGAGATGCCCGTCTCAGGAAAACCTAGCTTCTGACCCAGATACAAGCGTTGGATCTGAGTGCAGATACTGTGGGCCTTCAAGATGATGGTTGGGCTCTTCGCTATCATTTAGAAGACCAACTAATTAATCTCCTCAAAAATTGAGGAGGAGTACTGGTGCCAGCGTGGCCGTAGGAACTGGCTCCTTAAAGGGGATGCAAACACTGCTTTCTTCCATGCCTTTGCTAATGGTAGAAGGAGTAAATGCAACATCTCAAGCCTAAGCATTGAGACTGGTCCGGTGGTTGGAAAACTGGTCATTCAACAACACATTTACTCTTTCTACATTGAGCTTTTTGCCACTGATTCTCCCTGTCTCCTCTCCCTTAGAAGGGATTTCTAGCCTCAGGAACAGCGTGTTACTGAGGCAAAAAATGAAGCACTTTCACTCTCCTTCCTACCTCAAGAGCTAGATGAAGTTCTAAAAGTCACCAAGACTGACACGGCTCCGGGACCAGATGGGTTCTCGGTTGCCTTTTATAAATCTTTCTGGCCTCTAGTGAGAGGCCTAGTGCTCCTCATCCTAAACGGCTTTGCGCTGGGGATGCTGGACATTGCTAGATTGAATTTTGGAATAATTTCCTTGATACCCAAAACCCCTGGGGTAGACACCAACAAGCAGTTCCGTCCAATTGCTTTGATTAATGTGATTTTCAAATTGGTATCCAAGGCTTTCGCAGTCAGACTTGCTTCGGTAGCGCATCAGATCATCTCTCACTCGCAAATTTCGTTTCTCAAAGGCAGGCTTATACATGATGGTGCTATGGCACTACATGAAATTATTAATGAACTAAAGAATAAGGATTTGCCTGCAATAGTCTTGAAACTGGACTTTGAGAAAGCTTACGATAGAGTTAGCTGGCATTTCCTTAGAGAGGTGCTCACTAGGAAAGGATTTGCATCAGGGGTGATTCACCGCCTAATGCAACTTGTTACAGGGGTCAAACTGCTATCTCAATTAATGGAGAGGTGGGCCCCTTTTTAGAAACAAGAGGGGAGTTAGGCAAGGTGATCCTAGATCTCCTATCCTCTTTAATTTTATGGCAGGTGCCCTAGCAGGTATGCTAGATGCTGCCAAGGCCTCTGGCCATATTAGAGGTGTTGTGCCCCACCTGATTGATGGCCAGGTCACTCATCTGCAGTATGCAGATGACACCATAATCCTCATCCAAAATTCGGATAGGGATATAGCGAACCTGAAACTACTTCTTCTGTGCTTTGAGGTACTTTCGGGCTTAAAAATCAATTTCCTCAAGAGTGAGGTAATTGTCATGGGGGCTCCAGCTGCTGAATAGGAAAGAGTGGCAAACCTGCTCAACTGTAAAACTGGAGCTTTCCCTTTTACCTACCTGGGCTTTCCTATTGCTGATAGGAACCTAACTATGACGGACTGGGAACCTCTAGTTGGAAGGGTTGGACACAAAACTGAGCCCTGTCAAGGGAGAGGCATGTCTTCCGCTGGGTGTCTAACGCTCATGAATGGTTCTTTAGCAAGTCTTCCGACCTTTGTTATGGGTCTGTTTTTGCTAGCGGACGGGACTCATGAAGGTTTTGAGAAACATATGGCCAACTTTTTCTGGGGAGATACCCAAGAGAAGAAAAAATACCACATGGTCGAATGGCCAGAAGTTTGCCGCCCAAAAGACTGGGGTGGTCTAGGGATTACAAATACCAAAGCCTTCAATATTGCGCTAATGACCAAATGGATTTGGCGTCTCTTCACGGAGGATGACCAAAATTCTCTTTGGCACAAGCTAGTGAGGGCCAAATATCCAGGGGCAGACAACCTCTTTACTTCCAAAGGCACGAGAGGGTCCAGTTTTGGCGCAGTATACACAAGATTAAAAGCTACTTCAAGTTATGAGCCAAATTTCATGTTGGATCTGGCTCTAGAACCTACTTTTGGCATGACTGGTGGACAGGGGAGAGCCCCTTGTGCACCAGATTTGAAAGATTGTTCGACATTTCTTCCAAACAAGATATTCTGATCTCTCAGGCCCATTCTGGTGATGGATGGCGCTTAACCTTTAGAAAGACGTTTGGAGAAGAGGAAAGACTTCAATGGGAGCTTTTAACTCAGGAAATAGAGAGTTTTTCCCCTTCTCTAGACACTGATCAATTTTCTTGGGCCCTTGAGCCGTCGGGGTTGTTTTCGGTTCGTTCTCTTTATCGCAAGATTTTGCATGTGTCGGGTTTGGGGGTGCCAAAGTTTTTTTTGGTTGGATAAGTTCCCGCTAAAAATCAAAAAAATTCTTTGGCAGCTGGCTCGAGGTTGTTTGCCTGCGGGAGACCAATTGGTTATTAGACACGGCCTCTCGGATGGTTCTTGCTCCCTTTGTGGAGCTTTCGAAGATACTGACCACATCTTTTTCTCGTGTTCCCTTGCCGTTTTTATGTGGAGTGCCTGGCGCCAAAGCTTTGGGGTTTCCTGGAACCCCCAATCTTTTGATGAATGGTGGCTAATTGTCAACTCACTCCCTAATAAACTTAAGAAACCGGTGTGGCTTCTTTTTGCAGCTCAATGCTGGACGCTTTGGAATATTAGAAATAAGATGTCTATTGAGGCTGTTTTCCCCTCACAACCTGCTGATTGTTTCTTTAAAACGGGTCTTTTATTGCAGCAGTGGAGGATGCTATCCAAGCCTAAGGAGCAGATCAAGGTGGACCTTATCATTGCGGAGCTTCGTCATCTCTACCGCCAGACTTACCAAGCCCCTGCCTAGGGAGATCTCCTCAGCTAGATGTTTCTTCAGTACCTAGCTCTACTTTATGCTCCTAGTTGTCTCGGCCGGTAGTGTGCCTTTCGCCGCTAGTTTGTAAGCTGTGTTAAAACTGATGTATGCTCGTTTGTGTCTCGCTGTGTTTTATGTCTGTAAGAACTCTGTGGGCTTTATTAATATAAAGCTGGGCATGTCGATGCCTTTGTTCTAAACCTTCATAACTGGCAACAGCTCCCTCCTCATCAAGCCGGGCGATCATCGGCTTGCCCAAAAGCTAAAAAAAACCTTAAGACAGCAAAGCGCCACATGTTTAAGTGCATTTTACGCCACATGATTTTCTTTCTCGTTCATTCGCAAATTCACACCAACAACATTTTAATTTGAAGTACTGAATACGCGAGTTAGAGAAAGAGAGAAAGGACTTGGAAGAAGTTATTCATCCCGGTTAGTCGAGGTTACGCACCTCTTGGCCATCAAGCCATCCGTCGCCACCGTATGATGACCACCGCAACGATTCGAGGTAGAGGTGGACATGATGATCAGTTCGGGCGATACGACAGGTGGTGGTGAAAGCGAGTCAAATAGGTCGCCACCTTAGAGAATCTTCAAGCGGGATGGTCAAATCCTCCTCAAACGTCCGGGCGGACTGCCCGGACACAGCCTGGACAATAGAGAGAGTAAATTTGTGTACCCAACCATGGTCCCCAAACACTCCCCATGCGTCCGGGCTGTTCGGCACACCCCAAACTCACCCCATATGTAGGCTGGGTTTGGGGGAGTTTGAGAGTGTCCGGGCGTGTCCGGCCAGTCTGCCACATAGGACGCGGTCCACCCCAAACCACTTTATCTCTTTCTTTACTTTTTCTTTTGTCTTTCTCCCTCCACCGCCACCAATCACATGCAAGTGACCGGACAATTTGGAGGGATTTTGGGGTATGTGGTTGGAGACACATACTTTTGAGGGTTCAAAACGGACACGTCCCGACACCATCCGGGCATGTCCGGACACGTTATAGGGGCTAAATTTGACCATTGTGGTTGGAGATGTTCTTAGAACTCGTGGGTGTGTAGGGAGCCAAGCGGATATGACTGACTTAGACGAGTGCAGTTGTGAAGAATTTGCGCCAGGCAGCGAACGGGAAACAACTGACATGGGCAGGAAAATCCTATGTGATGCTTGTGGAGTCGGGTATCTTCCTTTTTTTGGGTTCAACTCGGGTATCCCTCTAAAATTGGCCTTTCCTTTTTTGTTTTTCGTCTGTAATGAGTGAGCAATTTTGTTGAACTTGCGAAAAATTATTGTACACTTTTTGAATATTATTTTTCTCATGTGAAAATCTTTGAACTAGCAAAAAAATTAACCGATTCAAATATTTTTTGAACCTCGCGACCATTTTTTGTGAACTGCCTGATTTTTAAAAACTATATTTTTTTTTGTGAATCTCGTGAATAAATTTTTCAAACTATATGAACACTTTTACACCTCACAAACAATTATTTTTGAACTATCTTAACATTTACGTTTGATAAAATTATTTTTTAATATATGGTTTCAAGTTCTTAAAAAATAACTACTGGGTAGTACTAATCTCGTGCGGCCCATATGGGAAACATTTTAAGCGGCACGGTGATACCCGACGCTACCAACTCATATATTTCCAACCGCATGGCCACACAGCTCGACCGGCGGTATAGGGGCCAACTCGTCTGTGTCCACAGCGGGCCGCACGGACCAGAGCCGACTGCTGTAGGACTGTGGCCCAGCAGCCAGTCTCGGGTGGCCTAGTAGGCGGGTCACACCCGACCCGACCCAAGCAGGCTGACTCCCACCAGGCAGATCTCTGTCAGCCCAGTAAGAACCAGGGTGTACTGGGCCAGGCCTCTATAACCCTCAACACTCGGCGAGTGAATCTCGCTAAGGACCAGGTCTGCAAGCCTGGGGAGCCCGCGGGGCAGAATCGCCTCGCGGAGGCCTGAGGAGGCAGCTAGGGCCTGTGGAGCCTCTACTCCGCTGCCCCCTCCAAGGAAGCTTTCCCTGAAGGGAAGTCAACGCAGAATCCTCCACAGGGCGTTCCCGCCCACGCGAGGGTTCCTTCACTGTAAAGCAAGCTCTGCGGAGCGCACATGGCTTCCGCAGCGGCCGCAGAGTGACCGCGCCTCTGCGCAGGGTGACGACGGAGCTACAGTCCCACTTTGGTGATAAAGGAGTCAACAAAGCAGGGGCAACGGCGCAGACCACCAAGCTTTCCTCTTTGGTGATAAGGGAGCAGGCCGGCGCTACGCGCCAAACGCGACGTCACCGTGGGGACTTCCCCCGCTCCTCTGCGGCAGCAGCTGGCCGTCCTGGATGGACGGCGGCCTCTCTGCTGCGGCCTCAGCTTTTGTGCCCATGGACCGCGCTCATGGACGCCCAAGCAGCGGTGCACCGTGCTCCCGACCGTTGTCGCCATGTGGTAGCCCCTCCGCTGCACAAGGACAGGGAGGAGGCCCGGGGCGCCTATAAAAGGAGCTGGTGCACCACCCTAAGGGGGATCGAACACATTTTACTCCTAGTCTAGCTACTTGCGCGCAAGGGAGAAGAAGACAGTAGTTTCCCTCCCCTTGTACGCGCCATTGCCACAACTGTGCCCTCGGCAAGCACGCTGTACTGTAACCTCTACAAGCAGCAATACAGACAGGCAGGACGTAGCGGTTTTACCTCCACAAGAGGGCCGTGAACCTGGGTACGCGCCGTGTCTCTCTCTGCCGTGATGTCCCTCCTCAGGCACGACGAGCAGCGTCGCCGCGCCGGATGAGGGTTGATTGACGTCGTGTTCAGCCCCTTACACGAACTCTCTTCGCGAGTGTGACTGCCCCTGTTTCGTGGGAGTCATTCTCCGACAATTGGCGCGCCAGGTAGGGGGCTGAGGCGCGCATTCAACCTCCATCGACCTCAGCGCCATGGCGGACACTCGCGCTGCTCGCGCCAACCGGCGCGCGTCAGGCCGAGCTGAGACCGAGCCCGTCGTCCACACCACCAGGCCACGCGGCCGTCCGCGCACCAACCGCGCTTCGGGGCGCACTACTGCGGAGCCACGCGTGGAGCACCCCGAGGATGAGGACGACCGCTACGACGAAGACGTCGACCACGAGCACAGCGAGGACGCTGAGTCCTCGCATCCATCTCGGCGCCAAAGCGCGTCCACGCTTGGACGCCCGGCGCCCAGCCCAAACACTGCGCTGCTCATGGCAGCAGAGCTCTTCCGCTACCGCCCCACCGCCGAGGCGCACGACAACTGGCTTGGCCGTCTCCAGCACCTCGTCGACATCGCGGCTGCGCCGCGCGCGGTTCCAGCACCTTCGCGCTCCCTGGTGCACCACAACTCCGGGCGCGCAGGCACCGCCGCGCATGGAGCGCCTCCGCCTCCGCCTCCGCCAGGACCACCTCCGGCTGCGGCAAACAAAGCCGCCTCTCACGCGTCCTCGCCGCATGATTGTCAAATCGTGCAGCGGACGCCGCCGGACGCGCGGGTGGAGATGGAGCGCCAGCGGGACCTCCAGAAGCGCATCGTCGAGGAAATTGGCCAGGCCGGGCGCCAAAACCGCAGAGCTCTCCAGGGCGGTGTGGCCACGTACGCCACAGGCTGCACGGCCTTCACCCGCAACCTGCGCCGCGTCGTCTGGCCGCAGAAGTTCAGGCCAGACCTCCCCAAGGGCTACGATGGCACGAACAACCCCATCGAGTTCCTGCAGCTCTACACCACCTCCATCCAAGCTGCGGGAGGAGACGACAAGGTCATGGCGAACTGGTTCTCGCACGCCCTCAGGGACTCTGCCCTGTCGTGGCTCCTGAACCTCCCTGAGGACTCCATCGACTCCTGGGAGGACCTCTGCAAGCAGTTCGTTGCGAACTTCAAGGGCACGTACGAGCGCGCCCTCACCTACAACGACCTGCGCGCCGTACGCCAGAAGTCTGGCGAGACTCTCCGCAAGTACATCCAGCGCTTCAGCCAAGTCCGCAACAAAATCCCCAACATCCCTGACTCGCACGTCATTGCTGCCTTCAGAGAGGGCGTCACCAACCGCAGGATGCTTGAGAAGCTCGGCATTCACGATACCCTCTCCTCTGTCGTGAAGCTCTTCGACATCGCAGACAAGTGTGCCAAGGCTGAAGAGGGTCTCCTCTTCACCAAGGTGGCCTCTGCAGACGACCCCCAGAGGGATCCAAGGCCCACAAGAAGCGTGACGAGACCAAGCGCAAGCCTACTGCTGTGCTGGCTGCTGAGCCCGGCGCTAAGCACGCTCGAGAGGACTCTGCAGAGGATGGCGAGAAGAAGATGGACAACCGTCCCTTCTGCATCTACCACAACAGGCGCGGCCACGCGACAGAGAACTGTACGACCTCAAGCAGCTGAGCAAGAAGCGCGAGCAGGAAGAAGGCAGCGGTGGTCGCGGCAGAGGCCGTAACTACCGCAAGGGCGGACGCAAAGGTGGCTACCAGAAGCCTCAAGGGACTCAGGCCAACGCCGCTGAGAAGAACAACAACCTCCCTGACGAGGAGCCTGGGGGCTACCAGGCCCCTAGAGGCGCCATGGCGTGCATCCTCGGCGGGGCTCAGGCGCCCAAGTCCAACAATCAGTTCAAGCAGTTCGCCCGCGAGCTCAACGCAGCGCTGCCCGGGGTGGAGACATCGCGTCCCCTCAAGTGGTCTCAGTACACCATCGCCTTCGACGCCAAGGACCACCCCAAGTCGACCAAGACTGTAGGCACCCTCCCGCTGGTGTGCACCCCCACCATCAACAATATCGCCGTCGGCAAAACGCTCATTGATGGGGGTGCAGGCCTGAACGTCATCTCTGTCGAGACCTTTGAGACGCTTCAAGTGCCCTACGAGTGGCTTATGCCCTCCAGGCCCTTCACAGGGGTCACCAGCGGCTCAATCTCGCCTCTGGGGCAAGTGAGGCTTGCAGTCACCTTTGGCACGCAGCAAAACTATCGCACCGAGCTCATCGACTTCGACGTCGCGCACATTGGCCTGCCCTACAACGCCATCCTCGGCTACCCCGCCCTCGCGAAGTTCATGGCCGTCACGCATCACGCCTACAACATGGTCAAGATCCCTGGCAGCGGCGGCACCATCACCATCCATGGTCACGTACAGGACGCTACACGCGCTGTCGAGCTCGCCTACAAAGCTGCTGCCATGGCGTTCCCTGCTGACGAAGACCTGGAGCCCCTCGCGAGGCCCAAGAAGAAGAAGCAGCTGTTCTCTCAGGAGCAGGCCGCTACAAAGAAGGTGTCGCTGAGCACCAGCGATTCGGGGGCTGAGGGCTCGGGGGCTAGCGTCACCATAGGCGCTGGCTTACCTCCCAAATAGGAAAGCGCGCTCGTCGCCTTCCTTCGGGCAAATTCTGACATGTTCGCATGGACTCCGTCAGAAATGTCCGGCGTACCAAGGGAGGTGATCGAGCACCACTTAGCTGTGTGTCCAAACGCACGCCCCGTCAAGCAGAAGGCACGGAAACAAGCCCCTGAGAAGCAAGCCTTCATCATCAAAGAAGTAGAAAAGCTAAAAGCAGCAGACATTATTCGAGAAGTTGCCCACCCCACCTGGGTCTCTAATGGCGTGGTTGTCCCAAAACCCAATGGGGGAGGCCGGCTCTGCATCGATTACACTGATGTAAATAAAGCCTGCCCCAAGGACCCATACCCCATGCCAAGGATTGATCAGATCGTGGACTCCACAGCCGGCTGTGATCTCCTCTGTTTTCTGGACGCCTTCTCAGGCTACCACCAGATCAAAATGGCTAAAGAGGACGAGGAGAAAACAGCGTTCCTCACCCCCTGTGGCGTGTATTGCTACACTTGCATGCCCTTCGGGTTGAAGAACGCCGGCGCCACCTTCCAGAGGCTCATGAGGATCGCCCTGGGGGCTCAGATGGGAAGAAATGCAGAGGCATATGTTGACGACATCGTAGTCAAGTCTCGCGAGGGAGACACTCTCTTGAAGGACCTCGAGGAGACCTTCGCCAGCCTGCGCAAGGTGAACATCAAGCTAAACCCCGCCAAGTGCGTCTTCGGGGTACCTTCAGGCAAACTCCTCGGGTTCCTCGTGTCCCATCGCGGCATAGAAGCAAACCCTGACAAGATCAAGGCCATAGAAGAAATGCAGCCACCTCGCCGCCTCAAGGACATGCAGCGCCTAGCTGGGTGCATGGCCAGCTTGGGCCGCTTCATCTCCAAGTTTGGCGAGAGGGCCCTGCCATTTTTCAAGATCATGAAGAAGTCCGGCACCTTCAAGTGGACTCCAGAGGCAGACAAGGCATTTGAGGACTTGAAGAAGTACTTGGCTAGCGCACCAGTTATGGTAGCCCCCAGGACGGGCGAGCATCTAAAGCTGTACCTTGCAGCCACTCCACAAACCGCAAGCGCCGTCCTGGTGGTCGAAAGAGAAGAGCCAGTCCTCCCCAAGAAAAGTGCTGCCACTCCAAGTCCAGAGCCTCCCGACAAGGAAAAAGTCCCTCCAGGCCCAGAGCCAGACCCACAGCCAGCTGTCGAGCCTACTTCAGGCACCCCTGCTGAGACTCCTCCACAAGGAAACCTCGCCAAAGGGCCTGAGGAGTCCTCGAGGGAGCCAACGCCGCGTCACCCTCCACAACCCTTGTCGAGCATCCAGTCTACTATGTCAGTACTGTGCTAAGAGATGCTCGCGAGCGGTACCCTACGCAGCAGAAGCTCCTTCTCGCCCTGCTCATCGCCTCCAGAAAGCTGCGCCACTACTTCCAGGGCCACCCTGTCACGGTGGTCACATCATTCCCTCTGGAGCAAATCCTGCGCAACCCCAACGCCACTGATCGCGTAGCAGGGTGGAACATCGAGCTGCAGCCTTTCAACTTGCGTTTTGACACCACAAGGGTCATCAAAGGAAGAGCACTGGCAGATTTTGTCGCCGAATGGACAGACCCAACTCCTGAAGAGCCTCCTGAAGCAGAAACTATACCGCCTGGAGATACACGCCAAGCCACTGGACCATGCACTTCGATGGAGCTTTCTCCTGCCGCAACGGAGGCGCTGGCGTTGTCCTGACCTCGCCTAAAGGCGACAAGCTCCACTATGCCGTCCAGTTGTGTTCACGATGGACAAGATCTCCAACAACATCGCTGAATATGAAGGCCTCCTCGCCGGGCTCAGAGCTGCCATTGCCCTCGGTGTCAAGCACCTACTCATCAAAGGCGACTCCCAGCTCCTGGTCAACTTCTCCAACAAGAGCTACACCCCTAAAGACAGCCATATGGCTGCCTACCTTGAAGAGGTCCGCAAGCTCGAGAAGCACTTCAGGGGCATGGAGCTCATGCACATCCCGCGCAAGGAGAACCAGGAAGCAGATGACATCGCCAAGCGCGCATCGCGAAGGGAGGCCCAGCCCGCAGGTGTCTTTGAAGAGAGGCTCTCCAAGGCGTCCATAAAGCAGCCGCTGCAAGCACCAGCTACAAGCACAGACGAAGTACTCCCACCACCTCCCACAGGTGGCGCACCCAACTGTGGCCCATCCTCAGGGGAGCGTCTGATGCTAACCATGGTGCACCAAGAAACAGGCTGGGTTGACGAGCTCAAGGACTACTTGCTAAAAGGAGTCCTTCCCGAGGAAGACGCAGAGGCAGAACGAGTCGCTCGACAAGCGAAATCCTATTACATCCTTGAGGGAGACCTATACCGCAAGCGCCCAAATGGCATTGCCCTCAAGTGTGTGCCTCCTGAGGAAGGACGCATGCTCCTCAGGGACATACACAGTGGAGAGTGCGGCCACCATTCCTGCGCGCGCACCCTCGCCGGCAAGGTCTTCAGGAGCGGTTTCTACTGGCCTCAAGTGCTTCAAGATGCCGTCACCATCGTTCAGTCTTGCGATGCATGCCAGTTCCACGCCAAGCAAGTCCATCAGCCTGCACTGGGACTCCAGACCATCCCGCTCTCCTGGCCGTTCGCGGTCTGGGGGCTGGACATCTTGGGACCCTTCCCGAGATCGCAAGGGGGCTACCGCTTCCTCTTCGTGGCTGTTGACAAGTTCACCAAATGGGCAGAGGTTGAAGCGGTGCGCACCATCCCAGCCAGGGCAGCCGTGAAGTTCATCAGAGGCCTGGTCTGCCGCTTTGGTGTGCCAAACCGCATCATCACCGACAATGGCTCACAGTTCACCAGCGGCATCTTCAGGGCTTACTGCGAGAGCCTCGGCACCAAGCTCTGTTTCGCCTCGGTAGCTCACCCACAGAGCAATGGTCAAGCCGAGCGAGCAAATGCTGAGGTCCTCAAGGGCCTCAAGACGAGAAGTTTCAACCGCCTCAAGGGCTATGGCAAGGGCTGGATCGATGAGCTCCCCTCCGTGCTCTGGTCCATCCGCACGAACCCTACAAAGCCCACTGGTGAGACGCCATTCGCCCTGGTGTATGGAGCCGAAGCAGTCCTCCCCACAGAGATCAAGCACGGGTCCGCAAGGGTCCTTGCCTTCAATGAGGACAATCAAGAAGACCTCCACAACGACGACCTGCTGTTCCTCGACGGGTTGCGCCGCCGAGCCGCCCTCAGAGCGGCAAAGTACCAGCAAGACCTGCGACGCTACCACAGCCGCCACATACGTCCGCGCACTCTCGAGACAGGCGACCTTGTCCTCAGGAGGATCCTCTCCAGGGAAGGTCTCCACAAGCTCTCGCCCATGTGGGAAGGCCCCTACAGGGTCGCGCATGTCGCCAGACCTGGTGCGGTGCGCCTCGAGACGGAGGACGGCATCCCGGTCAAGAACCCTTGGAACATCGCGCATCTACGCAAGTTCTACCCGTGATCTCTATCACACCAGGCATTTTTTGTCTCTAGAGGAAAGCGCACAGCTTCACCTCCAAGCTTCACAAAAGCTTCTCTCTCTGAGGGCCAGTCCCTCTGAGCTCTTCCTGTAACGTGCCGCCGCAGGCCGTGAAGAGTCTCAGCCACTGAATGTGGTCCCCATGCCTCGACATGGAAACTTTATCTTGGCAAGCCCAAGTGTAACGAACCAATTCGTTTCCTAGTGAAACATTGCGCTGCGGCGCCGCTATGTAATATTTTGGGGGTGAGTTTTAGTTCTCATTACTCTGTGTTTTCATTCGCGCTCATATCTTTCCCCTTGCGCACCTCGCGAGCGGGGGCTGAGTACGGTGACTGTGCCTCGGGAGCATCCCAGCAGCACCGCAAAACCAAAAGGATCCGAGCTCTAACACGTGAGCACGCTCTCACGCCTGTTACCTCACCAAAGAGCTCTGGCCCAGGGGCTTGCTCCCAAACCTGCCACCTCACCTAAGGACCTTTGGTACTTACTCTCCTCGCGAGGCACCCATGAGGAAACCTATAAGCGCGCATGAGTTTCTCTACCATGTTTTGCTTTGGTTCCGCCTCTAACCTACACAGGGAACAAGAGTCCCCCCAAGGCTCGTGGAGTCACGCTCCAGACCCAAAGAGGGAAGCACACTTCAGGGAAATCAACGCCCTCCACGAGGCAGAACCTCGCTAAGCTAAGTCCTGCGCTTACACCTCAGGCGTTGTGTTTTTCCTCTCACGAGCAACTTCCGTCCCTCGGGCGGGTATTTTCTCCTTCGCATTTCATGGACTGCTTGAGCGTCAAAGGGGAGCCCTCGAGCATCGCGACTCGAGAGCTCTTACCTCTCTAAGCCTTAAACACCCCCCGGCCTTGCTGAGTCATTGCTCTGGCATACCGTAGTGGCGGAGTCATAGCGCTAAGAGACGGGTCCTGACGACGTAAAGCGAAAAAGGCATGGAATAGGGATAAAATGCCCGTCGAGGGGCACACACACATTGCAGCACAATAAAGTGTTTTACAGACCATCACAAATGAAACAAAGTCTTTAAACAAAGATAACTTGCGCCTCAGGCGCGACTTGTGGCAGGAGCAGCTTAAGCAGAAGTCTTGGCGGCCTCATCCTCCTCAGCGTCATCTTCCTCCGCGCCTTCCTCCTCGACGTCTTCCTCCTCGCCAGAGGCCGGCTCTTCAGCGACCCTCTTGAAGCGGTTGACATAGTCGTTGATCTCCTCCCGCAGCGAGTTGAAGAGGCGCGTCTCGATCTGAGCATCCCCATGGGCTCGGTCACGGACTCGAAGTCGAAGCATGGATATAGGCGCTTGAGGTTGACGAAGACGCGCTCGACCGCCACCAGCAGGAGCTTGCGGCACTCCTCGTCGACAACATCGTCGAGTTCCGCCACAGGGCCCTCAAGGACGGAGAAGAGCTGGTCGAAGTAGGTCAGATACGTGGCGACGTCGGCGTTCCCGTGGACGGGGACGGCAGGAGCATCCACCCCCAGCTTCGCAGCAAGAGCGTTCCCGCGCGTCACCAAAGATCGGAACATACGCTCCCGCTGCTGCGTCAAGACCCGTGCCGCCACCGCGCTCTGCTCAGCCTCCTCGACCCTCTCCACAACAGGGGCCACCTGCGCATTCAGCTCCTGCATGTCTGCCATCAGGGCTGTGAGGTCCTGCTCCGAGCGCTCGAGGGCCTGTTCCGTGCGGAGATTAGCGTCCTTGGCGCGCTTCAGCGAGGATTTCAAGTTGGCGTTCCACTCCTCCAGCTGGCGAATGCGCTTGCCGAGCTCTCTGCGCTTTTTCTGGAAGCCGTCCTCCTGCTTCTTGAACTTCCCAGCATACTCCCGGGAGACGGCCTGTGTGACAGCAGTGCGGTACTCTTTTTGCTTGGTGAGGGCCTCCGCCTCCGCCTCCTTTTTCTTCTCGGCAAGCTTTGGTTGGCCTTCTCCACAAGCTCCCGGTGCCGCTCCACCTCCTTGTCGTGCTTGCCCATGGCCTCAGCCAAGCTGCTCTCGCGGGACTCCAAGGCCTCACGCTCTCTGTTCATGTCTGTTTCCGCCTGCTCCAGTTTCTCCTCACGCTTGAGCACCTCAGCTTCGCGTGTCGTCATGGCCTGCTCGCGAGCCTCCAGCGACAGACGATGCTGCTCCAGAGACTTCCTCACCACCTCAGCTTCAGAAATTATCTTCTCCTCGCGGCTGGCCAGCTCCTTGCGCTGGTCGGCGAGGGAGGTCTCGATAGCCGCTCGGTCGGAGGCTGCAGCCTGGCGCTCCGCCACAGCCGCCTCCCGATCCTCTGCAGCCGCCTTGCGTTCCGCCTGGACCGGCGCCAAGGCCTCTTGCGCCTCGCGCTCCGCGTTCTCGCGGATCTCCTGGGCCTGCCGCGTCGCCTCGTCGCGCTGCGCCTGAAGAGCTTGGTCGTCAGGGCCACTCCGCCGCCTGACTTCGAAGAAGCGGGCCCAGTCAGCAGCAAGGGCGTCGTACCTCCTGCCAAGCTCCGCCTCCTCAAGGGCAAGTTGGGTTCTAGCCCGTCTAGGGTGCCCCTCACCAAACGGAGGGCAGCTTGGCGGCACGCGCTGCTCCGGCTCCGGTCGCTCAAGACCAAGGCCCAAGAGCCCTCACGTGGCGCAGCGTCCTCCGCCCCAGCGCCAGCCTCTGGTGCTGAAAGCACAGTGCTTGGACCAGGGTCAGCACGGGGCCACGGAGCGGGCCCCCACCGTCTTGTGCGTCGTTGTTCTCCACGACGACCTCCTCGTGGGCCTCGGGGGCTGGCGAGGGAGGCCTAGCCACCAGTGGCTCAACCGCAGCCTCGCCTGCTGCGGCCTCAGAAGAAGTGGCCTCCCCCTCAGGCTCGGAATTTGGAGGGGGCGGCGGAGGAGTTCCCTCCTCCATCTCGACGTCGGCGCCTCCCGGCGCCTGTGTGCTGGTCCCCGCCGTCTCCACGGCGGGTGTCTCTGGGGGCTCCAGTGGAGCATCAGGGCGCGGCGGCGACGGAGCCTTCACCGCCTCCTCAATCTGACTCTCGGCAGGAGGTGGCGAGGCAGTTGCTTCTTCAAGGGGCGTCTCCCCCACAGGCCTCATGGCCTCGTCAACAGCCGGGCCCGTGGTGACTGTCACCACGGGCTCCTCAGTCTCTTCTCCAAGGGGCGCTGTAGGCCCCTCAACAACGGGCGTAGCGTCGCGCCGCACGTCCGCAGCCTTGCGGAGTCGGCGGCGCTTCGCATGAACCAGACCCCTGATAATCAAGACAGTGAGATCCTCGAGAAAGGCAAGAACTCTCGATAAGCAAGAACGAGTCAAGAAGAAACAGTACTCACCCAGATGGCTTGGCGCGGGTGTCCACCCACACCTTGTTGGCAGAGCGCCGCAGGCCTGATGAGGCTCCAGCGCTGGGCTCCTCAGGGGCCGCCTCAGCTTTCCTCTTAAGAGGAGTGCTCTCCAGGCTTCTGGCGGCCCTGTCGTGGATGGCCTTGGTGCGGGGCTCGCACCGCTTTGCCGCGGCCTCCGGGCCGCTATCGTCTCCGTCTTCGTCTTCTTCTTCTGTGGCCCGTCGTGACGGGGCCACCACAAAATCCTCGTCCACATCGGACGATATCTCCAGGATCTCCTCCTCAGGGGCCGCCTGCTTTGAAGAGCTCGCCTCCCCTGACGAGGGGTTGACTCCTCCGTGGCGGCGTCAGCTTCGGCGTCTGAAGCAGCAGAGGACTCGCCAAACAAGTCTTCCTCCACCACAGGCGCCGCAGCCCCCTTCGCCTCTTCTCCCTCCAAGCCCTCTGGCGTGAACGTCGGCATCATCTCCAGAACTGCGAGGCGCTTCTTTGGAGTGAGCTGGTGGAGGGGCCTCAGGTGCTCAGTGCCCGGAACAGGGATCTCCGGGGCGATGAAGAGCGTGCCTAAGATGGAGGCGACGTCGTCTGGCGCGTGGGCGCTGAGGTGCAAGCGCATTGGATCTGCCGGGCCGGAGTACATCCACACCGGCTTCGTGTGCGCCTGGAGGGGAGCGATGCGCCGCCTCACGAAGTCCTCAGCGACCATCTGCCCCGTGAGGCCAGCCTCGCGGACGAGCTTCATGCGCGAGACCAAGTGGGCAATCTTCTGGTGCTGGAACTTCTCGCTGGACCAATTTGAGTTCTTCAGCGGCGGCGCCTCAGGCTCATCGAAGAAGGCATTCCGCTCCTTGGCGTCGACGAGGACCCACTTCTGGCGGAAGTCCTCCACCTTCTTCGTCACCCTCGTAACGGCCTTGTCGCCATCCCACGACATGGGGATGTAGACGGCGCCCATCCCGTCTGCGATGCGGAAAGACACGCACCCAGACCGCTCGCCGGGCGCCGTGTTGCGGAGCGCGTAGAAGCTCCGGAAGAAGGCCACGGAAGGCATCACTCCCAGATACGCCTCGCAGAGATAGGCGAAGATGGCGAGAATCAGGATGGAGTTCGGGTGGAGGTGCAGGAGCTGGATCTGATAGAAAGCCAGCACCTCCGCAAGGAAGGGAGAGAACGGCGGCACCAAGCCGGCGAACAGCGTGTGGACGAAAATGGGGTACCACCCCGCCGCCAGCTTGCCGAAGCGCGCCGCCTTGACGCCGCTGGCGCCATGCTCATTATTCCTCCCGGCGACGAGGACCTTCAGCCTATCCAGCGCCTCCGCTGTGGAGACGCGAGTGCCGATGAGAGCCGGCGCAAGCTCCTCCTCCCGCTGCGCTTCAGCGGAGGCCTCCACCATCGCCGCCTTGCCTTCTTGGGGCCCATGGCTCGCGAAGGAAGGGCGGCGGAAAAGCTCGGAGAAGAACGGAAATCGCCGGAGTAGTGGAGCACCGGAGGTGTATGCAAGAAGGAAAGGGCGTAAATGCGGCGGAACTGCTGCCGGCACAGCCGCGGCAGCCTTTATATCACCTCAGGCGGTTTCCGAGGCGTCGTGGGTCCCGCCACGACGCCCACCTCCTCCGGAGAAGCCGAGACGCACCAACCGCTCGCCACGTGTCTCGGGCCGGCCGGACACTTTGGGCCCATGACGCTTCGCCTGCGCCCCCTGGACCGCGTCGTGCCCGTCATGGGCCCGGGGGCTACTGTCAGCCCAGTAAGAACCAGGGTGTACTGGGCCAGGCCTCTATAACCCTCAACACTCGGCGAGTGAATCTCGCTAAGGACCAGGTCTGCAAGCCTGGGGAGCCCGCGGGGCAGAATCGCCTCGCGGAGGCCTGAGGAGGCAGCTAGGGCCTGTGGAGCCTCTACTCCGCTGCCCCTCTCCAAGGAAGCTTTCCCTGAAGGGAAGTCAACGCAGAATCCTCCACAGGGCGTTCCCGCCCACGCGAGGGTTCCTTCACTGTAAAGCAAGCTCTGCGGAGCGCACATGGCTTCCGCAGCGGCCGCAGAGTGACCGCGCCTCTGCGCAGGGTGACGACGGAGCTACAGTCCCACTTTGGTGATAAAGGAGTCAACAAAGCAGGGGCAACGGCGCAGACCACCAAGCTTTCCTCTTTGGTGATAAGGGAGCAGGCCGGCGCTACGCGCCAAACGCGACGTCACCGTGGGGACTTCCCCCGCTCCTCTGCGGCAGCAGCTGGCCGTCCTGGATGGACGGCGGCCTCTCTGCTGCGGCCTCAGCTTTTGTGCCCATGGACCGCGCTCATGGACGCCCAAGCAGCGGTGCACCGTGCTCCCGACCGTTGTCGCCATGTGGTAGCCCCTCCGCTGCACAAGGACAGGGAGGAGGCCCGGGGCGCCTATAAAAGGAGCTGGTGCACCACCCTAAGGGGGATCGAACACATTTTACTCCTAGTCTAGCTACTTGCGCGCAAGGGAGAAGAAGACAGTAGTTTCCCTCCCCTTGTAGCGCCATTGCCACAACTGTGCCCTCGGCAAGCACGCTGTACTGTAACCTCTACAAGCAGCAATACAGACAGGCAGGACGTAGCGGTTTTACCTCCACAAGAGGGCCGTGAACCTGGGTACGCGCCGTGTCTCTCTCTGCCGTGATGTCCCTCCTCAGGCACGACGAGCAGCGTCGCCGCGCGGATGAGGGTTGATTGACGTCGTGTTCAGCCCCTTACACGAACTCTCTTCGCGAGTGTGACTGCCCCTGTTTCGTGGGAGTCATTCTCCGACAATCTCAAGCTCAAAAAAAAAAAAAAAATCGGGAACACCTATAGGACGCTCTTTGCGTCGCTTGGCGCGCTTCCCCGCATGGGCCAGCCCAGGTAAGTTTGCTTGCCAGATTCTGTTTTTTTTCCTTTCTTTTGGCTTCCGAATTTCAACAATTTGACAATACTTCATGAATTTGAAAAATGAACATTTCTGCAATATGAACCATTTTTAAAAATGAATATTTTTAAAATCAAAACCATTTTAAAAAATGAACAAATTTCAAAATTTGAACCATTTTAAAAAATGACTATTTTTCGAATCTAAAATATTTTTAAAAATATTTTTTTTAAATATATGAACCATTTTCAAAATGTTTTTAAATTTTCTTCAATTGTGAGAATAGTTCATATTTGAAATTTGTTCATTATTCGAAAATTGTTCACATTAAAAAAATGAACCATTTTTAAAAATGAACCATTTTCAAAATGAATATATTAAAATCTGAACCATTAAAATAACCATTTTCGAAATCTGAACCATTTTAAAAATGAACATTTTCCGAAAAATGAACCATTTTAAATAATGAACCATTTTCGAAAATTAATAATTTTATAAACTGAACCATTTTCGAAATGTGAACCATTTTGAAAATGAGCATTTTTTTTGAAAAATGAACATTTTAAATCTGAACCATTTTCGAAAATGATCATTTTTCAAAATCTGAACCATTTTAGAAAATGAACAATTTTAAAGATGAACATTTTTCATAAATATGAAAATATGCATGAATTTTAAAAAGGAAAAAGCGAAAATAAAAACAACCAAAAACATATAAAACGCCCAAAAACGGAAAAACCAGTAAAAATAAAAAAAACTGAATTAAAACGTTCTAGAATCTTCCCAAAATCAGAAAAAACCGATCTGAAAAAAGAAATGGACCGGCCCAATAGTAACGTTAGGTACAGCTTTGTGTAGGGAGGGGGGAGCGTGTCGGAAGCTCCAACCGACGCAATGAGCGTCGGTTAGGGATTGTCGAAAAAATCAGGCAGGTTGGAGCCTTGGAGGTGTCCTGTTTTATGCGCGTTCGGTTATCTGTTGGAGCGCGTTGACACAGGCACACAGCTATAGATCAATCTGATACTTTAGATATTGAGAAACAGAGACGACCTAAACTGATTAAAACTAGGAGCCCCGAAAAAGCTAGGGCCCTGGAGTCCACCGTCCATGGCAGGCTAGACTGCTAGAGGAAGACATGCATGCATTGCGAATATCTCCTTAAAAATGCCGAGCCGAGGGGCATGCGAAGGGGAGAGAGACACCGGCAACTAACCATGTACCCCGAACGTTTTTCCTGATCGAATCTCAGTGTTGTCGTGGGGCATTCCCATCAAATAGAGGTGACACATGTGATTGTATCTCTATACCCAATCATGTATTTGACTCGTATTTAATGTGTCTATATCATATATTCCACATAAAAATAATATTTATTAATAGAGTAATTTCGCATAATTTTTTTTAAATAATGTTAAAGAAATTCAAGAGCTCACATTTTTTATTTTCGCATATTATTATTTTCGGCAATATGCTATTTTGCAAGAAAAAATCAGATAAATCTAAAAAATCTCAACACAATTTAAATTCTCTAAAGTATTGTAAGTATATAGTTCCCAATTTTTTAGATTATTTCAGTTCTATTTCAATCGGTAAAGTTTTAGGGACAGATCAGCAATAAGTTTTACAAGTTTCAGTACGGTTTCATCTAATATTAGTAGACTTGAAGAGATTTGTTCGAAACATGATGTAACTCTTTATATGTGTGAAACTTTTATGAAATATATGTGGTATCACAAAAAATCATAATAAAATATGCTTCAAACCTCTGTTATACTCAACCATATGTCATTTCCAAACAAAACATGTCAAATATGATAAATTAGTTTCGTTGATATTTCAAACATTTTCAAAACATTTCAAACATTTCATTATAGTTTCAAAACACTTTCACAATTAATATTTCAAACATTTTCAAAATGTGTAAAAGATGTATCTTGTTTCGAAAATTTCATCGCCAGGAACTAAAAAAAAAGACTTTCGGGTCAAGGATAAAACGATACAAAATTGAGAATCCAATTAAAAAAGGATAGGTGAGCTCCAAAATTGCAGTTTTCTATACAAACGAACCCTCTACTCATGCGTGGGGGCACAAACGCGTTGTACCTACATGTCGTAGAGTGAGAATGTAGATGGCTAATGGTGGAGGAAAAAAGGTGGATGAAGGTATTTTAAATAGGTATGCTTAGATACGCCTAGGAATTTACTCATTCTCATACCAAAAAGTGAAAACAAAAATAGGCCACATGGAAAACGAATCAAGATACATGAATCAAAGTGGCCAATGCTAGTCCGGTACGAGACGAGAACTTGCCTGTGGCAAGATGGTTAGTTGGGTGGTTGTACCCCTAGCCCACCAGTTCAAACCCCAGGTTTGACGCTGGTGTTTCTCATTTAAGGCGGAATATTCTTCAGTGGGAGGCGACGTTCCCGTCGACAGCGAGGCGCCCGTGGTGACTTCGTCAATCTCAAGACTCGACCCGCCGACTCAGTCTCTCGGAGGTGCTCATAGGGGTAGGGTGTGCGTGCGTGCGTTCATAGGGGTGAGTGTGTGCGCGTGTATATGAGCGCTTGCGTTGTACTGTGTTTCGCAAAAAAAAAAGTCCGGTACGAGACAGTTCTGCACAGAAATCCGCACTCTGGCAACGCCTTGATACAGAACTCGCCCACCGATAGCCTTGCCGCCGCAGGGGCAGCCATATATCTGGACGAGCTCTTTCATGGATGAACTTGGTTTAAGATGTACTCCCTCCGTTCCCAAATATAAGATGTTTTAGCTTTTGTCCACATTCACATGCATACAAGTGTATCTAGACATATTTCATGTGTATGTTCACTCAATTTAGTATGGATGTAGACAACATGTATAACACCTAAAACATCTTATATTTAGGAACGGATGGAGTATTTGGTTCAGATAACTTAAGAGTTCTAAGCTGGACCCACATAAGAGCAAGTTCAAGATGAACTTTTATGAAATGTGCTTATAAATATAACTAAACAAACGATTTCACTGAACAAAAATGATCAAATCCTTGAAGTTGATTCACACCTTACCAAACTGAATATAAATAATAGTACGTACAGCTAGCTAGCCCATGATAAGAGAGAAAATAAATAAATTAAAAAAATAGTCACACATCCTAGTTCGTCACATCCGAGATCATGCTTCAACAATGCTAGATCCATGATTGATCCTGGCTAGAGTTGTTCAGTTGACAAGGTTACACTTGGTCCTGATCTCCCCCTGATCGCCCGTGAGCACTCCGATGGCGCCCATCTTGGCCATGGAATCCCGGAAGTTCCGGAAGAAGTGCCCGTCGTACCTGCCAGTGGCAGCGCGCCGGACGTAGGCGCCGGTGAAAGGATGCTCCATGAGGTCCGCGTCCGACCGGAGCAACCCGCGCCTCTTGGCCACCTGCCGGTAGTAGCTCGTGTCGAACGTCGCGCAGCTCCCCGCGTCCATTTCTGTCATCGCCGCGCTGCTGTCGCCGTGGACAGGGCACCGCATTCGCAGCCTGTCGGCGTACTGGCCGTCCAAGGTCGGGTCGATGCTGCTGGCGCTGCCGTTGTAGAGGCGATCAGTGAAGGAGGAGCAGTGCGCCTTCCCAAGCGTGTGCGCGGCCGAGAGCACGACGAGATCCTTGACATCGAGGCCCTTGGCAGCGAACACGTCGATCATGACCGTGATGTTCCCGTAGAGCGGAGGCAGGTCGACGCAGTTGGCGGCGCTGGACGTCCGGCCGTCCCTCCGGCCGAGTGCCACCGGCCAGCCTGGGCCCTTGGTCTGGGATCGAGATGAGTTGCAAGATGCATCGATCAGTTGCAACGTTTACAGCTAAAGAAAGACGCAATAAGACAAGGAGGTAAGTTGCATGTTGCCATGTACCAGAACGACGGCATCGCGTGCCATGAGCGCGAGGAGGTCGGCGCAGGACACGGTGGCCGGGCACGCCTTCTCGAGCTTGTCCTTGACCCGAGCGATGGCGTCGAATCCTCGCAGGCTCTCGTTTGGCTTGGCGTCCTTCTCCGGCGGGTGCCGTCGGTGGAGTCCAGCAGCACCGACGCGTCGCAGCCCTGCACGAAGCAGTCATGGTAGTGCATCCTGAGGAGCGAGGCGGCGAGGTCCGGTGAGGCCCTGACAATCCTCGTCGTCTCCTGGAACACGATCCGCTCGGCCCCCGGGCACGTCTCATTGTAGTATCCGAAAGCGATGCCCGGCTGCGCTGCGCGTGCGGACAAGACCGTCGCCAACGAAGCTGCCAGAGCAAGTGACAGGCATTGCATCCTTCCCGCTGCCATCCCTAGCTGACGGCGGCGAGGACGATGGGCAGGCACTACTCGTGTGCAGTGTGATACAGTGAAACTTGACACTCCCTCTCTGCTGCCACTACCTGTAGGTATTATGGATCTGATGTGCTGGATCCTGCAGTTCTTAGGATAATCTAAGATGCAGAGCTTGGATCCTTGAAACGGGCGAGTTTGACCTTGCCATTACGAGCTGCACGCAGCAGATTCTTTGCGTTCACGTTCTGCGCGGCGCCGTCCGTTGATTCAGGTATTTAACAAGTCGAACAGCGGTGTGGTAGACTGGTAGCCGACCATATGCACGCGGAAAGACTACAGGTTCCCAGCGTAACCCGAATATTTGGTTTGAACGCAGATTCAGCTGAAATGAAATGATAAGCATGTGTATGTCGGCTGAGATATACAGTAGTTGACATTCAGAAATAACCATAGCTATTTTCTTCCGAGTTAATAATCATAGTTCTTTTGAAGAGGGATCATGAGCACGGAACACTAAGTAACATAGCGTGGTTATCTTTGAAGACGGACATCACAGGTCGAGACGTCGAGATTCCCTGATAAGGTTCGGCTATATTGCCTACTCTCCGGGTCTCATCCTGTACTAAATCAATGTAGGATGTATTATGGTCGACGTTGCCTCTCAGGCATCAGTTTCTGTGTATTTCACAACTATAGCACTCCGGCTACTTCTCCATTTGTCATTCACACTTCTAATGTATACTGAACACCACAAAGTATATAGACGTACTTACCAAAATATAAGATGTTTTACATATTGTAATATGGAATAAATGCATTTTTTTGTAATATTACGGTAGAGAGGGAGTAATTTCTAAATCTTTTGGTATCTTAGACTTTCCGCCACTTTCGCAGATTCTTCATGGTCTACTATCTTCGATCGCCCAATCCACATGACATAGTCACCAACATGAATCGGATACTCATCAACACCGCTCAACCTCCACGCTTATGCAACCACATGTCCCGTACCGGTGCCCTGATGTGTCAATGTGTTCATCTACAGTCCCAGCCAAATTTTCTGGGTCGTTAACCCACAACTCCTTAGTGTCCACTATAGAATATCACCGGTAGCACACAACGACAAGCACTCATCGCCACATTTCGATAAGTAATAAATTTCTTTGAAATGCAGATTTAGTTTCCTAACTCATTTTATAATTTCTTGCACCAAGGATCGCGTTGTCGAACTCACGATAAGGAAGAAAGAATTAGCGTGGTAGTTTTGTTTGTGAAAGATGTGCCGCATAACATTTGGATATTGGTTTCTTACCAAGCAAGTCGCCCACATATATCATAGTAGGACACCGTGGAATTGGGGATAGTTTCTGACACGTCCTCACCCGGTTTCACGCGAAACCCTGTTTGGTGTCCCCATGTCGTCTACCCCCTAGCAAATTTTCAAAATGGGTAGCCCATGTGAATTTGATTCTTGTTTGTGTTAGGATATATAGGTCATACACTTGGACAACAACCCAAAAACAGGAAGAGTTCTTCCGAGAGTCATCGGTGGCGTCGAAGTGAGAGTTTAGCCTACAAGTTCAGAATTTTTTCTACAAATTAATTATGTTTGTGAAGGAAGTGCCACATCATAGTTGCATATTTACTCTTGAGCTAGCACAACATTCACATATACCCATATTAGCACCATATGCAAGTGGGGAGGTTTTCTGACACTTTCTCACGCAGTTTCAGGTGGAACCAATTACATGGGATCCACGTCGTCTATCCCCTTGCAATATGTGGAAAGGGGTAGCCCATGTGACATTTCTACTACTTTGTGTTGGTATAGGCTATAGATATTTGTACACCCCAAAAAGATTCCAAATTATTACAAGAGTTTTTTGCTGGCGTCGAATTAGTAGTTTGGCCCTATAAGTGCAGAATCTTCATGCAGGACAGTTCTGTTTGTGAAGAAAGTGCCACATCAAGGCTGAATATTGCCTCTTAACTAGGTACACACGTACCCTCATATATACCCATATTAGGAACCCTTATAAGTAGGAGATGGCTTCCAACACTTTCTCGCGTGGTTTCAGGCGAGGGTGAAAGGGGTAATCAAAATGGAGAATTTGGGCTTACAGATTTCTGACTGCCCGAGGAAAGTAAAGTTTGTGTGGGAGGAAAAAGGTGAAAGAAGAAAGGAAAAAGTTCATTTTAAACCTTGAACTCGTAGAGATCGGGCGGATCAAACCCCGAAGTCAAAATCCCTGTCGTTTGTAGCATAAACTATTGAATACCGGTCTAAATTGAACTCTAGAAAAAATAAAATTAATAATTGCTACTCTCGCTGACTAAGTTGGTCCAGATGTCATATTCATCTTCTTCCATAATCTTCTCGCCGACTCCTTTCACTGCCGCTAGGCCTAACCTTCTCCTAATCATTTACACAAAAACACCTAGAAATTTGCACAAGGCACTGGATCAGATGGCATCTGTAGTCATGATGTTGGCCTCGATCCCGGAACTACCGTTTCCACCAACAATTAGAGCGCGCGGTGGGCGTCCATGCTGCTCGGGCGTCCATGCCGCTCATGTTGATCGTCGCGACGGCCGGCCGTCAGCGTGCGCACGTTAGGCTCAACTTGGAATAGCTGGATGCCGTCGTAGTCCCCGGCCTCGCCGAACATCTTGGCGAGCACTGCGAGGGCGACGTGGTCGGGGCACCAGCCGCTGTGCTAGCGTCTTCGTCGCTGCCCACGCCCCTACCGAGCCGTCCGCATGTGAGCTGCAGAGCAGCAGAGCAGTGCCGCTCCCGTGACCAGCCGAGTTGGCCGCGACGCTGCTCACGACGCGTGCCGCTTGTCCCTCGCTGCTGCCCTACCTCAGCTCGTCCCGAGTGCCGCCGTGCCTGTTGATACCGCCGCTGCGGGCATGTCGATTTGAGATGAGGGAGAGGGCATTGGGGTAGGAGATAATATGACATGCGGGCCCGTCTAATCAGTGAGACAATTGCTATTCTCGGTCGGGATGCTCTTTTTCCCGCTGGGCCAAACAAGTGTAGGGTTCTATTTAGACCGGGAGTCAATAGTCCAGGGTGCAAATGAGAGGATTTTGAGTTCAGGGTTCGATCCCTCCGACCTCTACGAGGTTTAAAATTTACTTTTTTAGAGAAACAAAAAAACATAAAAGAGTTAAAAAATTACAATGAAAAAATGAGAAAAAAGTTATAGTGCCAGCAAAACTGCACCGTTATGTTTGTCGAGTGTACCCCGAAGTGGTACTCAGCAAACAAGCCTACACCGTCAGATGGTCATTTTGTCGTGGTGGCACACGTGCCACGCGGCACCTCGCTTTTTTGAGAGTATTGTGATTGTGGTGTGTAACATTAGACATTTATTAAACGGTTAATCTAATATGGGGCCGTGACACACAAAGTGATTCCGTCTGGCGCCTCTTTATGTGGAGGAAGCAACACATGCATACATGTAAGGAATCTTTTCCATAACCGTAAATTCAAAATAAATTATCTCTTAAACCGTTAATCTAAATGATGATCCGTTTTCACCGCTGGGTTCGCATGGACGTGTACTTTTAAAATAAGATCCCATCTTAATATGTTTTGACGAACTTTTTTCATCGTCAGTTACCAGGCTAACATAATACTATACTGGTTAACAGTTACCACCCAAATAATACCCACTTACCAGGTAATTTTTACATGTTTTCTGTCATAGCCATGATCTACACGTCCGAGGAGTGAGGATTTGATCACTCTAAACACGTTAAATTTGGAATTAACGTCGCCAAAGGGTTACGTTGGTGAGTAGACAAGTTCAAACAGTCGGACAACCATTTGATTTTAACCTGTTAACCAACTTATCAATAACCGGTGACTAAGTGAGTGTAATCTGGTAACTAGGGTAAAAAAAAAGTTGACAAAACATATCAAGATGGGATCTAGTTTTGAAGATCTCGTCGAAACAAAGCCAACCGTGAAAATAGATCTGAATTTTGATTTACGGTTTAAAAGATAAATCATTTTAAAGTTTGAAAACGAAAATGAATTTACGTGGCTGCATGCATACATGACTTACCTAACATAATCTATCCGTGCCCACGGAAAGTTAATCTAGGACACGTTCCCTTAATAGCACGGTCCTTTATTAAACTATTTTGATTGTCTCTACTTGCGGAGTTTTTTTACATTGACATTCGGCTTATACATCTTGTTTGCCAAGTGCCCGACAAATTGCACTTGTCAAACTTGCCGACACTCGACAACGTGTCGATTTCCCGTAGTGCATAATTGCAAAGTTTAACAAAAATTGTAACAAAGGTGAATTACTAATTGTTTTATTGATTAATGAAGGGATAAGGAATGAATTCCAGAAAACCACCACAATTCGGCTAAAGTTGGCAACCATGTAGAAAAAACCCACCACAAATCATATGAAATTGTGGTGTTTGACACTTTAGCCGAATTGTGGTTGATTTTTGGAATTCACTCAGGGATAAGCGGTGATAAACACAAGAAAATGTTTATTCTGTTCCATCGCCATTGTTACATGGTGAATCGAAATCCCCTTGAAAAAAAATGAAAAGCAAAACAAGAAAGTATATATGCAGCCGTTTACGACCAATATCAGTTACAAACATAGGCACTCGTATGTGATGAAAACATAAGAGGAATATACATGCACGAGTATATCGCGCGGGTCAAATTAATTAAGCACACATATCTGTATGAACCAAATGCAACCAAATCAAGTTATCAAAGTATACCGAATTAGCCATGCAGGAGTATGTCGACGGATGAACTGATAATTATTTGTTGACGGCGTAGCACTTGCTCCTGATCTCGCCCTGGTCTCCGGTGAGCACGCCGATGTTGCCCATCTTGACCATGGACTCGGCGAAGTCGCGGAAGAACTCGGCGGCGAAGAGCCCGGTGGCCTGGCGCTCGACGTAGGCCCTGGTGGTCGGGTGCTCGAGGAGCGCGGAGTCGGAGTGGAGGACTCCCCGGCGCTTGGCGACGAGGCGGTAATAGCCGGCGTCGAAGGTGAGGAAGCTGCCGGGGTCCATCTCGGCGAGCGTGGTGTTGTCGGCGAGGCTACGGCACTGGGACCTCAGCTTGGCCATGTACTCGGCGTCCAGCGCCGGGTCCACGTCGGTTGGGTTGTTGGCACCGGTGAAGTTGTACAGCCGGTCAGTGAATGACACGCAGCGCGCGGTGCCGAGCGTGTGCCCGCCGGAGAGCACAACGATGTCCTTGGCGTCGAGGCCCTTGGCGGCGAACATCGTGGAGAGGCGGGTGAAATTGGAGGTGGGCGGGGGAAGCTGCTTGGTTTCGTTGGCGACGGACACGCGGCCGTCCCTCCGGCCGAGCGCCACGGGCCAGTTGGGCCCTCCGGCGAGCACGACGGCGTCGCGGGCCATGAGGGCGAGCACGTCGGCGCAGGAGACGGTGTTAGGACAGGCGGACTGGAGCCTGTCCTTGACGCGCTGCACGGCGCCGAAACCTCGGAGGCTCTTGTTGGGCGCCGCGTCCTTCTCCGCCGGGTTGTTGGTGACGTCGGTGGAGTCGATGAGCACGGATGCGTCGCAGCCCCGGACGAAGCAGTCGTGGAAGTGGAGGCGGAGGAAGGGGCCGGCGAGCGTGGGCGCCTCCTTGAGGATGCCAAGCATCTCGTGCCGGACGATCTCCTCGACGTGCGGGCACGTCTTGCTGTAGTAGCCGACGTCCAGCTGAGCCACGGCGGATGTCGACAGGAACAGGATCAGAGCGGCGGCGGCCATGAATGACATTGTCCTGCAGCTGCTTCCGCGGAGAGACCGCGAGGTTGTCATGGACGTCCTTGACGTTACTTGGTAAATTATGCTAGAGAGGGAGGGATTGTTACTTGGCCTGAATGACCATGGGTGCTCGCTGCTTTTTATAGTTTCTACGTACACATTAGCATTTGCATTAGTGAACAGCCATCATCATTAGCTAATTGTTAATCGTTGACGTGCAGTGGTAATGGTAGTAAGTACGTAGGGCATGCACCTTTGTATGGCAGGCTTAGCTCGGGCCCGGGGATGATTAAGCCGTACGCTGATGTTACTGTTTGATCAAGCTTTTGTGTTAGGTCGGTGTTCATCGGAATAATCTTTGGCTCATGCGCTAGGGCGCCCATGTACAATCTGAGCCGTCTGATTCAGCTGTCCGGCCAGGATTTAGCACTCTTCGTGTTCATCTGTCACATTGGATCTAGCTTGCTTGCCACACAGTGAGAAGCGCAATCAGTGATTGATATGCATATATGTACCTTTTACAGGAATGTTGGGAAGGGGGCCGGGGATGATATGCGGAATCATTGTTGGTAACTAATTGGAATGATGCTCGGGTAGCAGAGTGCAACACAGCTGGGTACTTCCCGCGGTTCGTTAATTTTTCAGAAGTCAAAGAATATATAAAGTTGGACCAATTTTTTAGAAAGAAAACTATCAACAACTGCAATCTCGATAGATATAATATGAAAATATATTTGATAGTGTGTTTAATAGTATTGATTTTCTATTGTATATTTTTTTCTGAAAGGGGAACAAAGCCCAGACTCTTAATCAAAGTGATACACACAACTTTTATTTATTGCATAGTTTAATAATTTATAGTTTAAACCTCATGGATCACTCAAAGTTGCCGCATGAATTAGCCAATGAAAGAAGACTCAAAAGGCCCTCTACGCATTTTTTTGACGATAACTCGTACCACCGAGCTGCTCCACGGGAAGGAGGTAATACCACATGTGACTAACCTATGTAAAATTTGTGAAAACACATTTGTTAAAAACAATATCGTTTCGACACTTCTAAATTTCCCAAACAATTGCACAAACGCACACACATATGCGAGCCTTTGTATTTTTATCAATTCCACTAGAGCATCTCCCAAACACAGTAGTAATATTAGCGGGCGGTGCTATGTTAAATGTGAAATGAACAACTCTTCAGACCGAACACACGAAAGAACAAGATATAAATAGATGTTCGATGGACTCCTCGGAGACACAAAACACGCATTTCGTGCAACCATTCAAGTTTTTTTTGTTGAATTATCCTTTGTTAGCAAAAACCTCTTATTCACGAACCACACAAATATTATCTTTAGTGGTACTTATAATTTCCAAATGTATCTTTTTAAAATCCTAGTATGACCACTACTGAAATGTGCATACATAGATTTAACAGAAATATCGAAAGAGTTTAAATAACCAAATAAATTGACCAGAATTTGGTTAAACTTTACGTAGTTTGTCCTTAAAAAAACTGTACGCCTTATTTTAAAGAATGGAGCCTAACTGACTTTCTTATACTTCTTCCATAATTACATTACATCCCTCTTTTTTGTTTTTCTCATTTCCCTTTTCAGTTGACAACTTGGGAGATATGGCAGAAAGAAACGTCTGTAGCTAGAGAGGTATAGCAGATAGCTTTGCTCGTAGCATAAGGAAGGCATGCCCCAGAAATTGCAATGCTTGTAGTAAGGTTTTCATGGTCGGTAGCTGGCAAGTTTCAGTCACTGCCAAAATGTAAGGAGGAAACTCGACCACACGCATGCACGCATGGCGACACAGGGATGGATTGACGACGGTGAGATCGATCGCGGTGGTTAGCCGGCCGGTCGGCCGGGCCGTAGCTTGGAAGGGAGCAAACTAAGACTGCTGAGGATTTATATTGGGAGTTTTGGGACGAATTTAAATGTATGAATTCCTGCTGCATGTTGCTTCCAAGGCAACGAATACTCACAGCGCTGGTCGCTGTTTGAGTTGGTAGCCTTGCTGTTGCTGCTACGTGCGTCCCTAGCTAGTATCGGTCAGCTCAGAAACGACCCATGTCAGTGTCAGGTGCTGATTGACATGGTGTTAAGGATCGAGTTCCATGGATGTGACAGAATGCTTGATCGAGTAGATTTTACTGCAAGTTGTTACTGAAGATTAATATTTGCACTTGGGCTCGATTCACCTCAGATAATTAAAGGGCAGTGACACACAGCTCCTTATCCTTTTATACTTGCACGGATCTTACTATAAATCGGGTGGTTCTTACCATCGACTTAGGAATAATTATCTAGCACTCATCCGAGAACTAACAAAATCGTCAACTTATTAATATGGTCTAATGAATGATAAGATCAGCTTAAATACCTTAAATTTTATTTTGAATTTTATGGGACTTGACCATTCGGTCTAACATGTCTGAAATCTCAAAGGACCATTCAGTTTAGTTGCATCGCATGTACATGAACTGAGACTAAGTTAGTTCCACATTGCTAGCAGGAAGAGGGTTAATATGTTTTTAAGGATAACTAGCATGGTGGCCCTCGCAAATGCGAGGGCATCACCTTTATTATGTCAAAAATGTTAATTACAACTTTTTACTCTATACAAAAAATCCCCCTCCCATTTTATCCACTCCATTGCAAAATACACGACATCGTATTCCTAATGGGGCAAGCATATTGTGTACCATTGGTATGTATTGATAATCTTTTCCAAATAAAATGTAACGTAAATTAAGAATCAAAATATGTATAAGGTACTGAAATCATTAAAATCTGAATTTGAATTTACTCATGTATTACGTAATCCTAACTACATATTCATTTGAAATTAATTTCTCTTATATGGTAATATAGTCTAATTGGTTGTAAATGTTACATTAAAGAATGATAATTAACATTTACTTGCACTCAAAATTTAAATTTTTGTTTTTGTTTTAAGCATTTTTTTATTTCCCTTTACTTTAACCATGTAGTTGTTGTTCATTTTAAATCAAAGATAACAACTTTTATTTTGGAAGGAATTGCTCCCATGTACCTTGGATAGGTAACTCCTATTTTTATGCAACCTGATCAATGAATGGTAAATTTTGTTGATAAATTTATCTATTTTTCCCATAAGTATCCACCATCAATGGATGGTTAGATTAAACTTCCCAGTGCCTCTGTAAAGGTACTGCATGGCATCATAAAATGCTCACGATTGGTTTGTTCTACACTTTTCTGTGCATCTCTATCTCTGAAATAAAAGATGATTGTAATGATTGTAACTGTAGAATTGCTAGGAATATAATGGAAAAACTATGTTATTTATTTTGTCATTATATATTTATTGGATGTTGCTAATCAAAATGTGGTCGATCGAGTAGATAATTTTGTTTAGTCCCTTCAATGAGAATAGTGTACATACACATATTTTCTCGTAATCACATCGAATTCCCTGGCCAATTGATTTCACTGACAATATAATATTCATGAAGGTTTATCAATTAGTACTTTGGCACTAACTATGGTTCACTCATGTATAGTAGTTCTAAGGAGATTATCAAGTAGCGAAAAAGCTTCATATTGTCTGAGATTGGGAAATATCATTCTGTTTTACTTAAATTATTATTATGGAATTTTCCACAGTCCACTTGCTACAATGGGTCAAAATGAACATTAAAACTGATAAAGAATTAGATTTTTTTGTGATACGATTGCTCTCGAAGAATAAAGGTAGCCGACATGAAAAAAACTGACTAACCTAATATTCTCCTCAGTTTTTTCATTGAGCCATGGAGAACACAACCTGAACGATTTGACAACCTCGGTAACATTTTGTTATGATAGAAAGTAAATTCCATATTTATTGCCTCTCAGACAGACTGCCTGAGGTCGCACCAACATATAGTTTAAATAGAGTGAACTTCCAAAAAAACTAAATGAAGTCTAATGACATTGTCACTCAACCGTAGATCTGTAGAGAAATTTACAACATACAATTAATCTCTACAACATATGTGGGCCTAAAATCCAAGTCAAGTATCATAAATTTACATACTAATATATTGTTGTAATAGGGTAGGGTACACCATTATCGTTAATTATTTCATTCCCGTATTAAGATTGGAATAAGTGTTGCATTTTTAATTAACCCCTGTTCAAAATTGTGACACTTATCTTGTATCAGAGTGAGTCAGAATTTTATTTTTTACCTTAAAAGTACATGTTCAGGATAGGCAAATACGACCAATTTATGTGGATTAGTGGGATTGCCGAATTTTATGTTGACCATTTTGTTTACACGCGGCTCTCCACACGTGCTTACATATCGCATACGTGACTTTTCTCTTTTGGAAACCCTTTGTCCCATCTAGTTCTAATTTTTTGACAACTTTTGATTGCTGCGCAAGCATATTATGACACGCATGAAAAAGAGCTTAACGGAAGTTATCTATATTTAATTATTTTCTCTAAATTTGGAAGCTAAGCTACAAAAAATCATGTCGAAGGCATCTTTTTCATATATAATTTTTTTAAGGCATCCTTTTAAAATTATAAAATTAAAATTCCCTGCAAATCCAAACTCACTCAATGGGGTTACGTGGTCTAGTTCATGCGCATGAGACCAATAGCTGCAAAAAAAAAAAAAAAACTGGTACGTACTCCCTCCGTTCCATATTAATTGACTTGGCTTTGTCAAAATACGGATGTATCTATACTTGTTTAGTGTCTAGATACATCCGTTTCTAGACAAATGTGTGTCAAGTAATTTGGAACGGAGGGAGTAATAGTTGGACAATGCAAAAAAAAAAGGTTGCTGATGCCATCCATGACATGATCATGGGTAGCTCAATCGGACAATTCCAATGTAACAAAGGTGGACTCTCCTATCGTGTCCAGTATGTACGTAATCTCGTTATATAATTAAATCGCAACCACAAATATTAGATCCTACTGTATATAATAGATTCTTTTATCGTGGTGGCTTGAAAAACTCCCTCATTTTGTTTTTAGTATATAATAGATTCTTTTACCTCTATCGAGTGAGTGCGAATATTAGCAGTGTTCACGCGCACTTCTCCTCGGTCACGCCACGCATTGCAAGCGCGTCGCATGACTTGAATCCGAGCTAGAACCCATTTTTAGTGGGAGATTTAAAAAAATCTTGGTGCACCAACTCTATGTGTACGTGTCAACAGACATGTGCATGTTTGACACGTACTATTTATTTCACCATGTGGTGCTTGCTTTCTCTGCTTGTCCTCGCGCTATAGGGGCGGACCTAGAACAAACCATTTACTCTATATTTTGCCATTACTAAGTTTCGGTGACCACGTGCAAGGTCGTCTAGTAGAGTGGGCTTTTGAAACCCCGTCCATTGAGATCCTTCAACTGGAGGACCAATAATTTTCTTGGGAGCGTCTTGACGCAAGTGCTTGCTTCTGTTCGACTACATCCGCGTCGACCGTTCGACTACTTCTTCAATGACAACGCACTACGTCCTCTTCAGCATCATGGCCGACAACAACAATGTTTTGGTACGCATGTTTTGTTATAAACGATAGGGAATAAACAACGAATAAGAACAATATTATCACATGCGACACGATATTTTAATGTAGAAAATCCATTAAGGAGAGGCAAAAAACATAGGCCCAAGCCTATAAAATTTCAGGTATATCAACAGCGGTTACAAACACAGTGGATTTACAACTATGAATTTATCCCATGTGGCAGCTTACAAGAGGTATATATAACAAGAGCTAGTCTTTTATCTGCATAGCCTTCATAATTTGGATTACAACTCAACAACATGTCCTACTATTCCATATGTTTGCACTAGGATTTGGTCAATATGTAGAACTGATAGATATGTCTATTTTGTTGTATGAGGTTATATTTACTAGTGCATCAGTTATGCTGCTTTTGTTAGTTAAACTCATCCTAAAATTGCTTAATATTTTATTTTACTACTAGATCATCTGACACCTCCATAAACTTCAAATGATTCCTGTGGAAATCAAATTTATTTTGCTACATTAGTACTGATTTTTTACTTGAACAAGTGTTAGACAATCACCTTAGCTAGGTACCAATTTAATTTGTTTCTAAATTTTTGTTTTTCCTTCGGTATTTTAACTTTTCTTCGTAGTTTGAAATGCATGATCCATTTATGACATACCACAAAGCAATTCATGTAATAATATTTTCATCGATCTACATGTTTTGTGGTGGGTGAAATTCTTTTGACTGTGAGAAATAATTGAAATAGAACACAAGGGAGTTTATCAACTTCGTCCGTGCAATATGTATCATTTAAGTGAATATGCTTCTAAAATACATGAGCATATTTCAAGTATGGAACATACTTAAAAACTGCTCATACATGAAACACTTTTTGTTTCAAATTTTATAGAAGTTCCGTGAATACTTTATTTGACACGCATCAACCATTTGTTTAGATACATGCGCATTTCCCATATTAAAGTGGATGGAACGTATTAAAAAACATCCATAAATAGTTTTATATCCGATGAATGATTATCGGAAATTGTATGAACTATATTATCTGTCATATTGAACAATTTTTTAAAGCGATAGGAAACATTTCAAAATAAAAAATGTGCTATTTTTCTATTTGATTATATAAATTAGTAACATTTATAAAAAATATTTACAAATTATGTTTCCTCATTGTTTAGAACTTTGGTATTTACCTTGGCGACGACAAGTTGGTTTCAAGGAATGTGATTGAGTTTCTCCTTTTTAAGCAAATGGCCAAACTTTATTAATTAGCTAAATGATATGCCACATATAAAATAATCTGGAACTAACACAAAAACAAAAACATCTAAGACACTCCAAGAAACAATGCACACATAAGTTCTTTTTTTTGCCGTTGTCTTTAGCTTCACCTTCTACATCTTATATTCATCTACACCCTTGTTGCAAAATCGTGAAATGCTAAATGTACACAAGCTAGAGTAAGACGATCCACACAAGACGTCCAGGTGTGGCACTATGATCGTTGAACACAATCTGGCCTCAAACATACATCTAGGAAGGAAGGTTACTGAATATTGCATTTCATGTATCGTCAAAAAACTAGACAATGAGCATAATATAGAAAAAAAATGGAGAACCGTTAACCAAAATAAAACTGAAACAAACATAGTCACCATCGCCGAGACATACCTAAACCCCGGACGACTGTCTATTGAAATGATATTGGCGATGCACACAACGACGACGCCGCAAGCTGCTCGATGTTGGCCCTATCGGCCAGACAGTCACACTAGACTGAGGATAGAATCATGAAACTTTTATTCTGCAAGAATTTGCCTCTGATGTCAAGATGTCACCACTAATAAAATACCAACTTACCATAAAAACAAATTGAAGCGATAGAAGTGTTTTGTCTTCCGAGAATCAACTGACATTTTGAAATTTTAGTACATTCAAAAAACAATTACTCGTGGATACCTACACATGTTTTCTACATTTATGCAGAGTTTTACCTTTTAAAAGGGAAAAGGAAAATTTTTCCTTACAACATTTGTCCTTTTTATGCATGTTACATAAAAAGATATTTCAAATCAAATTTGTTCTTATATACTAGAAATTTGTATATGCAGCTCTATACTCTTGCTCAGGATATTTTGTTGACATTAAAGTGAAATTTTCGTTTTTTCAAAATGAGATCAATGAACTCTGAAGCTACAAGTGATTTTCAAAGAAAACTGAAACTGTATTGAGGACAACCAGCATAGCCGACATCCAAGCTGGGATTCGGTTTCTTTCTCATATGTCTTTTGTCTTTTTATTGGAAATTCAATACAACTTCCAAGTTCTTATGCTCCCGCCTGAGTATAAATTCGAGAAAATAGTAAAACAAATCAAAAAATTGAAAAAACTTGTCAACTAACTTATCCAAGTACTCTACATGCGTGTAAATTTGCGTGAAGAAATGAAATTTCTGCTGCTTTGTACAAAATATCAAATTCAGTTGCCAACATGGGATTTAAAAATGTCTATTTTGTTTTTTTTAGCAAAGTACAACACAAATATTACTTTTTAACGAAACTTTACACGTACGTAAAACACTTGAATATATTTCTTGTCGATTTTTGCCAGATTTATTTGAGCTTTTTACTATTTTGTTGGAATTTCGTAACAGAATAATATGTGCACCCTAAGCCCAGCTTTGTTCGGGGATGGCGTACCTTTTTTTTTGGAGGGTCGTAGTGCACCCTTTTTTTTTGGAGTAACCTGGCCCCGGCTTTGTTCGGGAGCTTGTCTTGTAAATAACTTCTGGCTTCTATAAAATTACTGTACGCAATTGCGTACTCTTTAAAAAAAATAAAGATAGCGTACCTTTTTTTTAGAACCGGGTGATAGCGTACTTTTGCTTTTTTTTAGCGGAGGGGTGATAGCGTACCTGTATTGTCATTCATTCTCATTACCATGGACTCTTGGGCGATTAAATGAACCCCAGCCCAAGTAAGGGATCCAAAGCCATTTATGGGCTGACAATACTACTTTCAGCCGGACTCAAGAGCTATTTTTGGCCCAAGTAAGGGATCCAATTATTTTCATGCACTCACAGATAGTGGTCAAAAGTCCACTGATAAAAAGATAGTGGTCAAATTTTCCAATAGTTGACCGCATAAATCGTACTTCTGCAGGCCTAGGTACAATTTGAGTAGTGGTACTATACTAGTTGGGAGACTTATCTTTACTATTAAATGGGAGTTCGTACGTTGGTACGTCTCCCAGTTTTCTGCCGATCGTTTTCTGCCGATCGATCCATCTCGATGTACCATCGCTAACATGGGCCGGCCCATTAAGAGGCGTTTCCTTCCAGGAAGTCAAGCTATCGTTACTTGCCAAAATAACTATTTCCTTTTCCATATTATAGACACGGGTGATACAGGCAGTCAAACCAAATCGTTACTCACCAAATATAACTTCCATATCGCAATCAATCAAGAAATTTTGGATACAGCAAAGCTGTCGCCCTGGGCTCATGGAGCAACCTGTCGCCGTTGGCCGTTCCGGTGCCGTGCACTAGCTCCGGTGTCCACCGAGTTCTCAACCTGGTTTTCGCGCCGTACCAACGATGCCGGTTGTCGCGCCGGCTCCAGGACACAGGTTGCCATCGCGTCCTACCTTCAGCGCGTTTCAAGTCCTGTCATCGAATGATACTGCCACGGTGAGTAAAGTGCAAAATCAGTCCAGTACTTAACAAAAGTATCCTACAGGATCATATGGATGCCTGTACAATGGCAGATAACTTTGATGTATAGATTGTACAGTTGTAGTCCCTGATCTTCATCAAATGCAATGAAAGAAACAAAACACTGCCAAGGGAAACATGGGAAGGGCTACGTGCTAAACCATGCAATCTTACATGTCTGTCTTAATTTGGTCCAGATGTTCTTTATGAACCTAAAAATCTTACCTGAAAAAAGCAAGACCTATGGACACCAACCACAGCTGCCAGCTCAGCCTGACAGTGGACGTGAACTTGCCAAGGAACTCGATGATAAGTACCTGGATACAGTACAGGAATGAGCCCATGACAATAGCAAAACCTAGATACAATATTTGCCATAAACAAAAACAATGTCAGCGCCTTTACCTAGAGCACAACTGTTAACGCCACAATGGCCATGAAGAGGCGGTTTCCGTAAATGCCTTGAAATATTTTTCGCTGATCTGGTTTCCTTGCATTGAACTCAATGAAAACCTGCAGAAGACGAGATCACATGACCACGATTAACCACACTGTATCAATTTGTATGCATCTCAGAGTCAGATTCGAGTAAAAGGTAGAAACTCAATTGACAGAGAACGAATGTGTTGAAGATGAAGGCACTTTTCACATTTTCAGCATGCGCATGGTTGTCATGGTTCAACTGCAGAAGGCTGATCCCCTTGAAGGTAAGAGTGAGCAGAACTGCAGCTTGAAAGAAAAGCCTGAAGGAAGAAAAGGCAGTCATTAAATAGATATCGGATATACTAAAACACAAATACGAAGAGGGCATTAAAGTAGTAGCATACCATAATGAGCAAGTTCCTCCACATGATAGTTATCAAAGGCTTCCTGAAACTAAGCAGGTTGAGCCTGCCATTCCTGCAAAACAGAGATTCACGATCGGTTTCTCAACAATAAAATCCAGATGTATAGCAAACAAGTAGAGAATCATGCTAAGTTCATGCAGAACAGTTTTCAACAAGAAGAACTAGAGCATGTAGTTATTAACCAAGGCAGCCTACCAAGACAGGCCAAATTAAAATGCCAGGCCAAGTTTATATTAATAGAATCACATTTAACATCTAGAGCTCTTTATTTCTGATGCTTTTGGATCTGTGTACGGAGGTCTGGCTAGAACCATATCAAGGAATGGTTTTGGTTTACCTGAGAAATAGAACCAAATCTAAAGGATATGAGTCAGGGCTATGATACTGCATGTCTTTGCAATTACTATAGCAATCCTAGATCAGCGTTATATTGTTCTAAACAATGGATTTTCATTGAAGATTTCCATAGTTTATTTCTTATCTGAAGAATGAATTAAAGTACAGTTGCTGCCATTTAATTAGAAGTAAGTCACTGTAATTACTAATTTAGTACTCAGATATGTCACCCTGCATGTAATCTCTATCTTGATATTTTGGCTCATAAAAATCAGATTGTTATTCTGAGAAGAGGTGTACTAAACTGAATAATGAATATATGCAGATACTTACGGATCCGTGCCATCATATAATATTTCTGATGCAATCTTATATAGTTATATATATCATATTTGAATTATAACTGCGATTACTGAATTTGTTATTTGTGGTATTGAAAAACCTGACAGCTCACAAGCAGTGGGAGCATGCATTAGAAATTCTCCTATGTTATGTATGCACATAATGTTGGGTAACTAATTATAAAACTATCTCTATGGGGCTTGCACCAGTTCAATTTCAATGAACTTTGTTATTATCTCTTGCAAGCATTGGCTGCTCAGCTATCTTCTAGCATTGGAAATTTTTTTGCACAAGAGAACTTGTACTTCAGTTATAACTTGGATCACTGAATTTGTACTTGTTATTTTGTGGTATTGAAAAACCTGAGAGCTCACAAGCAGGGGGAGCATGCATTGGAAAATCTCCTATGTTATGTATGCACATACAGTTGGGCACTTAATTGTTACATTATCTCTAAGGGGCTTGCAGCAGTTCAATTTCAATGTTCATATCTCATGCAAGCATTGGCGGCTCAGCTATCTTCTAGCATTGGAAGTTTTTCGCAGAAGAGAACTTGTACTTCACTTGATCATTCACACTACTGGTTACCATTGGTGCGAGCATCGAGGAAATATTTTTAAATTTTATATAACCTAGCATTTTCAGTTACTTTTCGGCCTAACAATCATAACAGTAACAGTCTCTGAAGCTGTGTGTAGGAGAAAACTGAAAATCTACACAAGGCTCCATCATGGCAGAGGTAAGTATATTGTTTACATCATGGTTCTTCTATCTTTGCCTCAAAAAAAATCGGCATGGAATCAGTTATTTATACAACCCATATTGATAAGTAAAACATATGTTGATTGTATAAAGGATTCTGATCCAAGCAAACAATCATGGGTAAATATAAAACCTAAATGAATAAACAAACTGCTGGGCTAATGTTGAGAGCTCAAAACAATCACAAAACAGTGGCTAGAGATCTGATTACAGTTGTTCTGGAATGAAAGTAAAACTCTTCTATTGAAATGCTCCAAACATCCAGGTATCAGTTCATGAATGACTCTGATCTCAACTGCTACACAGGGTGAGTCACACCTACTATTTGATCTTGATTGCAGGAGTATCCTCTATGTGCTTGTCGAGATATCTAGATATTGTTTCTCAATATCCTATAGTAGAAACTATTTCCCTAAATATAAATGTACTTATGCAGTCTATTTCTATCGCTACATATATATAATGTGTCTCAGTTTTAGTGATAATGATTAATTCTATTAAATTTCATAGATAGCAGGAGCCAGATCAGATAAAGAAGGCAACATGAGATATTCTGTGATTCGACACCTACCAAATACGAAATCATACCTAATCATCATGTACAAATATAAATAGAGATTACCAATTGTGTGTTTCCTCGCTCACCAATCCTCACCAGCGGCGTCAATCCGGCACCACGACGAATCGGCGACAAGGTTTGATCCTTCACTAATGTCTCTGCCACCATCGATCCCATCCATCAGTGCTGCTCCGGGATCGGCTTCTACCGCTGCGGCGTAGCGCGACACAGGGGTGACTGCATCAGCGGGCGTCCTGTCTCGATGTGCGCCATCGCCGGCCTCGCGCAAGGCTGCGGAGGTCTGGCTCAATATGCGCCATCGCGTCGAGTTCGAAGGGCCGGAGGACGAGACAGAGGCGCCATAGGTCGCGGGCGCGGCGCCGGAGGTCCGGTCGTGGGAGCGAGGCGGCGGGGATATGGAGGCCGCAGGCCGTGGGAGAGCACGGTGAGGAGCTGAACGACTTCCACGGGAGAGCGCCGCCAGGCAAGGAAGGAGGAGGAAGGAGGCGCAGTCGAGGGAGGCCGGCCAGGAGGAGGAAGATCTCCTCCAGGTTCTCGTCCGCGAGGCCGGGAGCGAGAGCTGTGCCCCGCATTCGTCGGTTGGCGGCGCCGGCGAGGCCATGGCGCGCAGCTGGTCGAGCGCCGACAGGGGTGGAGAGGAAGATGGGGATCGGTGGTTGGGGCTTGGTGGTGCTACGGCTCTGAGCTGTGAGCGAGCCGCCCGTGGAAGAACATGTGAGTGAGGAGTGAGGAGTGAGGAATTGTCAACGGAGAGAGTGTCTTGCTTTTTACAAAAAAGCCAGAGAGACACCCCTCACAAAAAAGCTAATTTAGACATATTTGTCTCCGATTTGATTTTTTTGTGCTTACAAATAATCCCACTATTAACTTATATATTTTAATATATATGTTATGGAGAGTTATACATTTGTGTTCTTTATATACAAATTTTATATTGCCATGTTTCATTTTTTATTTTATGTTTTTCCGCTTTTGTAGATTGTGGCTATGAAAGAAATAGATATTGTCAACGCTCCGAAAGAATCTACCGGCGTACACTCCCAGGCATTTGCGGTAGAAGAGACTGAAAACTCAACAAGTTCTACACAATCAAAAGCGGTCTCATGGAATGGTAAAGAATTGGTTCGTTCAGTATGCACGGTGTGTTTTACATTGCACATTTTTATTATTTTCACATAAAAATTCAACCTAATGACAAGTACTATTTGTGTAGGATGGTTTTAAGTTGAGGAAGAAATTCTTGCTGCACTTGCTCAAATACCAAGAAAATGAAGCGCAAGACAACATACCTGGCATTATAGGGCAATATCTAGCTAGCATCAATGAGAAGATATTAGTGGGTGCTAATTTCATGTTCGAGCGATGCCAAATTATAGCTTTTGTCGACATACACTTCAAGTTAAGTGGAATCTTATTATTTTTTAGTATCCAATGGATATCTTATTCTTACACATGAATTTTCGCATGTATTATAGTGGCAAAACATTACGAAAAATAGGATCCGTAGCAACGCACGGGCATTCAACTAGTCTATACCTAATAATAAAGACATTAAGATTTCTTGTGGTACGTCATTAAAACTGTCCTTGTCATTAAAACTGGCCTTGAAGTTGGCAACAATTACCCACCACTGCCACCGTTTCATCAGCCACGAACCTCGTGTGGTGTTTATTTCTCCGATCGACAGCCGGGTGTGGGCCGGTCTCAAGAGCCTCTGTTTCCTACCTCGTATCGATTGGAAACACCGATAAAAAAAAAGAACTATGACTAATTAAACCTATAAACTGCCGGCACTTCTGAGGAGGGTCCTCGGCCTGCTACTGTGCATTCCGGGGCAGACTATCCTGGCCGTCCGTTCCACCCTCCATTAGCTCCTGGCCGTTGGATCGTCGTCGCTTTCTGTTTTGCACTCGCTGCCACACCCGGCAGGTCGATGACGTGTGGGGTCTTCAGCGTCCCGGGCCCACGCGCAGCACGTCGTCCGCGTCGCCGTTTCTTTCCCGAGAATTACTGTCGCGCGGTGGATAGCGACGCCAAGACCTCCCGTCGCCCCGCGCGCCAATCCCCTCGCGTCTCTCTCCCCCAATCCCCTCTCCTCTCGCAAACCCTAGCTCATCCCGCATCTCGTCCTCCAGCTCGTCTCTCTTCTCGCGCCGCCGCCAAGCTCCGTCCTCCCGTCCCCTCCTCTCTCCCGCTCCCGTCGCAGGCCCTCGCTGCCACGGAGGAGAAGGAGCACGGCTGCAGCGTCGGTCGGCGCGAGCGTACAGGAGGCAGCCGTGGTCTCTCTTTCAGGCAGCAGCGGACACTTTGCTCGGATTTGCCTGGTTTTGTGATGGCCTTACGCGTCGACGATGCGTATGGTTGAGGTGAGTTCGTACGCCGACCGATTCTCGCTTTCTTCCCTCCTGTTCTTGCTTGATCTATGATGTCTTTGTTGCTCGATCTACACCTTCTTTGCTTACCTTGTTCTAATCTCGTCTTCCTTTCTCGCAGATCTAGGAAGGTCACCGCTTTCTTCGCCTTGGAGCCATTCTGGGGGTACGTCGTCCACGTTCGCCTCCCATGCCTTTTCTTGCGTCCTGCCTGTTTGTTGAAATGCCTGCTCGCGCTCTTCCTCGGCTTATGGCGTCTTGTTGCTCGATTCACGCCGTCTTTGCTCACCTTGTTCTGACCTCATACTCCTTGCTTGCAGATATAGGCAGGGCACCGATTTCTTCACCTCGGAGCAATTCTGGGGGTACGTGCTCCACCTTCGCCTGCGTCCTTGACCCACGTGCTATGTGTTTGCTGAGATTGCTACTAACTCGTCCTTTTCGTAGGTGGTTCTGGCCATTCATTCCTCGTGCTGTGCGTGATTTGTTCGTGCTCGACCGTGTGCTGTTTCGTCTCCACCGTTCAAAGGTTTGTCACTGTCACCTGGGTGGTATCATGTGGGGAATTATTATTTTCATGCTTATATTTGCCTCTCTTTTACAGTATGTGGTCATGTTTTGCCCTGGCCATCTCGTTTAGCTCTTTTTTGTTAGTGCTCTTTCATATTTTGTTCTTGTGTTTTAGTTGGCAGATTGACGCTGTTTGTGGTATGGTAACAAATTGCCTTGCCACTTCGCTCTTTTTTTTTCTTTTGTTCAGTGCAATGTGTTAGCAGGATATTGCAATTGAGTTTGCCTACCAACGGAGTAGGTGCAGATTGTCTGTTCTTCATAGTCAGAATCAGAAGTAGTTAGCCACTTGTAGTAACGGCTATCATGTGTGATGTGTCACATCCTTTCCCTTTTTGTCTCTTGATAAAGAAATGAGTTTTACTGCTTATCACCACTGCGCCTGTCCTTCTCACGAGGATAGAACTGAAAAAACAAAACTTAATTATAATGTGTTTTTTGGGTATTGCATCACTAGAAATATGCAAACTGAGGTATTCTTTCGCCTATTTACTACTTGTCTTTTCTATGGATGAAATTGTCTGGATAGTTTTGCTTTTTTAGGATGCCTTTCTGCTGGTGTTTTTGGTACGAGGTTCTTTACCTTGTTGTTTTGTTTCTTTGCCTTATGTTTCTATTGTTTATACAGGTCCAGCAGGTTCAGGGTGTTTTCCTCTGTCGGCTGCTCATCTCGAGGTGAACTTCTTGGGCACCAAAGTTATATTGTACATATATAGATGATGTATGCCTATGTTTTGGTGTTATATTGTTACTTACGGTTCTTTTCTTCATACGGCTTATGTCCGTGCGTTGTGTTTCTATGTTCTACGATGCTCTACAGGATGTGTGCGGTCGTGTCGTTCGTCGTCCCTATTTTAGAGACGCTTGCAGTTCGTTGTGCTTTGCCGGCGTTGTTTTACTTGCGTGAGGTGACCGAGGATGGATCGGTTTTAGCTGGTGTAGAGCTTGAGCTTCCTTCGGAAGGTGCCGGCGCAGTGTCGCGGAGGCATTTTTTTTGGAGCAATTCTTGCCGTGGCTGCGCCGGTGCTTATGATCATGCTGCCATGCAGGCGATAAGGTTTTTGCAGGGGATATATGGGTTCGTTGTCCGAGACTACAATTATGCAAGTATGAGGGTTTATAGAGAGACTATGCGTTCCGCTATTCTCGTTGCTGTTTGTGCTGCTAGGTACTCTGAAAGATTAGAGAGAGAGGCCTCTGTAAGACCTGTTGGCCAGTGTACATTAGACTGGAATTTATTGTGCTCTTACCTCATGGCGTCCATGAGTAATGTGTAGACTCTGTAATTATTTCTTGTATTCAAAACGGTGTTATTGCTGTTAGTGGTGTTTGTATAATGACTTCTGGTTTGTGTTGAAATGCTTTACGTGCCAGACATTGTCTTTTTGCTGCTGCTGTGTTGCCTCCTTCTATAAAATGGTATTCGTCATCGTGCGTGCAGTCATTTTTCCCTGCCGTGTTCTTGCAATGCGTCGGTTTGTGCAGAGGCATGTTGTGTTTTATACACAAAGAACAGCTTAGCCAGGCGTTCACCTCCTTTTAAGAGGCCCGTGGGCTTTCGTGTACTATTTATGGGTCTGAACCCGCTTTAAAGAGGCCCAGCCTTTAAAGAGGCCTGTCAACTTACTATGGCCCAGCCTTTGAAGAAGACTATAAGCTTTGTTTTCTTCTTGGGCTTTCATTGGATAGGCTCTTGTGATTCTTGTTACCTCAACTTTCTTGTTGGAGTTTTTTTTATTACGGTTTAGATAATTAGTATAGTTATCTTTTCTTCTTTTGGATTTTGCTATTTTCTGGTTCTGGTCCTGTCAACTTACTATGGCCCAGCCTTTGAAGAGGACTGTAAGCTTTCTTTTCTTCTTGGGCTAACTTTGTTTTCTTTTTGGAATTTTATAAAGCATACCTAACACAATGGATAGGCTTATGCTTCGTTTTGCCGGCACAGTGTTCTTATGGTTCTTATTGTTCCAGCTAAGGGTGTTTTGGTTATTTCTTACTCTAGGTTTACTGCTGTGTCAGGTATTTCTATGGCCCAGTCTTTTAGAGTTGCCCATGAACTTATCGGTGGTTCTTTTGATTTGCTCAGTCTTCATCGTCCTATGATGTAGGTGTATATGCGAGTGCTTTGGATATGAATTCTCTCACGGCTATATTCTAGCGTAAGCGCTATGGATGGTCGTCGTCCTGTCGGCCGCCGACGCAAGGCGGTTGGTGGTGTGCCTCTTGTGCCCTTGCCTCGTGCTTCTCGCTCTAAGAAACCTGTGGAGTCACCAGAATGCCCTCCTCTTCTACCTCGTGCTTCTCGCTCTAAGAAACCTGTAGTGTCACCGGGACGCCCTCTTGTGCCTCGGAGGGGGGGTGCTAGGTTGCCTGTTGGAAGTCCATTTCCCTGTAAGAAGCCACCTCCACCGGACTTTGCTGGGTACATTGCTTCGGGTCTTCCCAAGAGAAAATGTATGCCCCTGCTGCTTTTCACTTTTGCGGTGCCCCGGTTTTTTATATATACTGCCTTATTGATGTGTTTGCTTGTCTGTTGTATTTGTTATTGCTGTAGACAATGGTTCTTACCTGTTTTTAGCTCGGAAGTTACTGCCACCAATCGAAAAAAACGCAAGATCATACATGATAGGTGGTGTGGTCGTACGGCAGGTGCTTATTTAGTTCCATTTTGTTCCTTTGCTTTTGTTTGTTTTCTTAGGCTTATCTTGTGTTTACGACGCCGTTTGTGGTTTGGGTTACTGTTTTTTTACAGATACCCTGTTTGCCTCTCCCTTAGAACCTTCATGGGTTGGTTTCACAGACGAGGAGGTTGATATTTTAAAAGGTAATACAAGGGATGATTTGTTTGCGCTTCTCTCATCTTAGGAGAGTCTGTTGTCTTACGTGTACGTCTAAGAACAAACTTTGCTCTAGCTGCTTATGTAGGAAGGTCTTTCTATGGAGGACCAGCTTTTATGTGCCGTCACTGTAAGTCAACCTACTGGTGCGGTGAAAGGGTGCGGTCGCGGTCCAAGTCTGCGGTTCCGGAGGAACGCTTTGTTTACAATCTTTGCTGCAAGGGTGGAAAAGTGTTCATTGATCCTTTCAAAAAACCTCCTCAGTTTCTTCTTGACCTCTTAAAATTTGATGGCCCCCCACAGGCCAAAGCATTCATTGCAAAAATTCGTCAGTATAACTGTCTATTTGCTTTTACTTCGATGGGGGCAACCATAGATCGATCGATAAATAATGGTGGCGGTCCAAACATTTTTAAAATCTCTGGCGCTATATGTCATCGGTTGGGATCTCTTTTGCCTGAGGAAGGAGATACTCCAAAATTCGCTGAGCTTTATTGTTTTCATGGTGGAGATGAAATTGACAATCGAATTCAGGCTTTGAGCAGGGAAGATAAAATTCTGGGGTCATTAGATAGAGGTATTGTTGATGGTCTGATGCTGATGCTAGACGCTCATAATTCTCTTGTAAAAAAGTTTCGCATGGCTAAAGAGATTTTGCTTGAAAATAAATTTGCTGAAGTTTCTATTCGTTTAGTTGCTCCTGGCAAAGATGATGGCCCACAGTTTAGTCTTCCTTCTACAGATGAGCTTGCATGCTTAGTTGTTGGCGAGTTAACATTGGAGACTCCTTCTCGTGATATAATAGTCCGTGGTAGAGGAGCTCATTTGCAGCGAATTTCATCATTACACCCTGCTTATATGGCTTTACAATACCCTCTACTCTTTCCGTTTGGTGAACGTGGGTTTCAGCTTGGTGTACCTTATAGGGCAGTAGATCCTTCGGACCCTAAAAAAAGAAAGAACATGACAATGCAGGATTACTATTGTTTTTGTTCACACTATAAAGAAGGCCAGCATAATCCATATTTGTCTTGTGGTCTGTTGTCTGATCAAGCGATTGTAGATTCTCGTGTATGCATAGATGAGGCAAGATTAAAATTTATTTTGCTATCGAACAATGATTTGAGGGCTGAGAATTTGCAAGGACTTGTGGATGCGGTTGGAACAGGCCGTATGGATGGAAGTTCAGTTGGTAGAAAAAATATATTGCCCTCTTCTTTTAATGGTGGCCGCCGTTATATGATCGAAAATTTTCAAGATGCAGTGGCTATCTCTCGTGTGCATGGCTGTCCTGATATTTTTTCTACATTCACGTGTAATCCCAAGTGGCCTGAGATAATAGAAGCCCTTTCTGTTGAACCTGGACAAAAACCACACAATAGGGCTGATATTTCAGTTAGGGTTTACCATATGAAGCTTAACGATTACCTTCGTGACATTAGATCTGGAAAGGCATACGGCAAGATTGTTGCAGGTGATACAGCTTGTTGCTGCCTTTCTTTTTAAAGTCCTATTTGCTCTTTGTTTTTTAACTTCACTTCCCTTTCACAGTGTTGCACACTGTGGAATTTCAGAAAAGGGGGTTGCCGCATGCACATATACTTACTTGGCAAGACAAAGACGAGCGAGGCGAGCTTAGCCCTGCTTTGATTGATTCGTTCGTGTGTGCTGAAATACCTGACCCCGTGGTAGATCCTCTTGGGTATGCCCTTGTTGCTGAGTTCATGATGCATGGACCATGTGGGGAGGACAACCCTAAGTGTCCATGTATGCAAGATGGCTTCTGCTCGAAAAAATTCCCTAAAGAATTTCAGGAAGAAACATCCATTGATGAAAAAGGTTTCCCTATCTATAGGCGTCCAGATAATGGCCGATTTATCATGAAAAACAAGGTTAGGCTTGATAACAGGCATGTTGTACCCTATAACATGGCAATGTTGAAAAAATATCAAGCTCATTTAAATGTTGAGTGGTGTAACAAAACACATGTCATAAAATATCTTTATAAGTATGTTACCAAGGGCCCTGACTTTTCGAAAGCTCTGTTTGATAGGATTAGAAATTCTGATGATCCAAATGATGAGGGAATAGATGAAATTGAAGAGTATAGAGCATGTCGTTATGTATGTTCCTATGATTCTTTCTGGAGATGTTATGGGTACGACATACACAGCAAAACCCCTTCTGTAGAAAGACTTGCTGTTCATTTGCTAAATAAACACATTGTTCGATTTCGTGCAATGACTAAGCTTAGGACTATTGTTGCTGATCCCATGCTTAAGAAGACCATGTTAACAGAATGGTTTGTTGCTAATGCTAAATACAAAAGTGCCAGATCCTTGACCTACTGTGACTTTCCCAGTAAATGGTCTTGGAATGCACAGGGTAAGAAATGGAGGAAACGAAAACGGGGCAAGAAGATTGGTAGGATTTATTATGTGCATCCTTCAACTGCTGAACTTTATTTTCTTCGAATGCTGCTAATGATTGTGAAAGGCGCACAGTCTTATGCTGATGTTAGGAGTTATAATGGGGTTGTGTATAAGACATTTAAAGATGCTTGTAATGCCAGGGGTTTACTTGGTGACGATAATGAGTGGTTTCAAGCATTTGAGGAGGCTTTGAATTGGGGTATGGGAAAGCAGCTGCGTCAACTATTTGTTACTATGATTCTTTTTTGTGGAATCATTGATGAAAATGCTTTTTTCGAAAAATACTGGGTTCATATGGCTGACGACATCCAGTATAGGATCTGTAATGATCGTCATGATCCTTCATATAGTGTTCCTGCTGATCAGCTCAAAAACTTGCTGTTAGATGAGTTGAGTCTTGTTTTTGCTAAGAATGGTTCTAATATTTTGGATCATAACCTGCCTCTAAAATCTGTCTACGATAGCAGTTCGTGTGACGGCAACATGATTAGTGATGAGCTTTGTCAGGATTTTGAATCGCTTATTGAAACTGCTGAATCTATGCTGAAAAAATTTAATGTAGACCAGGAAAAGGCTTTTAAATCGATAATAGATCTTGTGAGGGAGAACAAACCTGGGTTATTTTTTGTTTCAGGACATGGTGGTACTGGAAAAACTTTCCTTTGGAATACTCTTGCTGCGTATCTTCGAGGGTTCAAAAGAATTGTTTTAGCTGTCGCTTCTTCAGGAGTTGCATCACTGCTGCTTCCTGGAGGTAGAACAGCACATTCTAGGTTTAAAATTCCTATTGATCTGGATGATAACGGAGTGTGTGACATTCGGAGGTCTACTAAGCTAGCGAATTTGATTCAGTCAGCATCTCTTATTATTTGGGATGAAGCTTTGATGACACATAGGAAATGTTTTGAGGCACTTGATCGAACCTTGCGTGATATCTTATCTGATCATGATCCTTCACTAGCCGATGTTCCGTTTGGTGGAAAGATAGTCGTCTTGGGTGGCGATCTTAGACAAATTTTACCTGTTATTGAGGGGGGAACCCGGTCTCAGGTTGTCAATTCTGCCATTACAAATTCTCCTCTCTGGAATCATGTGACGGTTCTTCACCTTACAATTAACATGCGTCTAGCTGTCCAGACTGAGGATCCTAATGTGCAGGCTGAGGCAAAAGCTTTTGATCAGTGGGTGTTAAACATTGGCAATGGCACCATTCCTGCTGTTGCAAGGGAGGGGGAGTCTGCCCCTACTTGGATAAGCATTCCCAGCGAACATTTGGTTCAGACTGATGGCCCCACAATCCCAGCTATTGTCGATGCTGTTTATGTAGATTTCCTAAAGCGTTTCGCTGATCCAAAGTATTTGAAAGAGAGAGCGATTTTAACACCGACGAATGATCAGGCTATGACCATCAATGATCATGTTCTTTCTATGGTACCTGGTGAGGAAAGGGAATACTTAAGCTGTGACTCGACGGGAAACTCATCAGATGGAGCTCGTAACATAGATATTTTTTATCCTGTTGAGGTTTTAAATACCATAAAAGTAAATAACTTTCCTTATCATAAGCTGGTTCTTAAAAAAGGTGTGCCAATTATGCTACTTAGGAACATAAGCCAGGCAACTGGTCTATGTAACGGCACAAGGCTTATTGTTACTAGGCTTGCTCAAAAGCTCATTGAGGCTGTTGTGATGACTGGTTCCAATATCGGAGATATAGTTTATATACCAAGGATATGCTTGACTGTTAGAGATCCTAAGTGGCCTTTTACTTTGCACCGGCGACAGTTTCCCATTAGGATTTCATATGCCATGACAATTAACAAAAGCCAGGGACAAACTCTTTCGTCCGTTGGTCTTTATCTGAAAACTCCTGTCTTCACCCATGGCCAGTTTTACGTTGCTGTCTCGCGCGTTACCTCTAAAAAGGCACTCCATATATTAGTTGAGAATGAAGATGGTACCTGCGGTTCTGAGACTAGAAATATTGTGTTCTCTGAGATTTTCGAATCTCTTGTAGATAAATAGTACTGCTCACTATTCTAATTACATAACTATGTATGTTACGTACTTTTGTCTACTGCAGGCTTTTGACCTATGTCTTTTGGACAGTTACTTCTGCCTTTTGACCTATGTCTTTTGGATGATTACTTTTGGGTGCATGCTCCTGTCTACTTATCTTTTATACATTTGCTTTTGAATCACTGGTTGATTTTGTTATCTTGCTCTGTTATATACATGTAGTGCTATCGTTTCCTCCCAGGTATAGATTGGTGTTCCTTCCATTCAGTTTGCCTATCCATTGACAGTCCTTATCTTTTTAATCGTGCTTGTCATGTTTTTTGTAGATGGCGATCAACAGGCTTTCTGAGCTTACCATTGGTGATGACCAGAGTACCATTTGCGTCCTTGTTTCTCGCCGCTCGCATTTCCGTGGCGGAACTGATGAAGGACCCATCATCCATACTGATCTTGTCCTGATTGATAGTGAGGTGGGTCCTATAGTTTTAGACACGACAAGCATTGTGTTCTGTCACCGCATTTGGGACTATGCCTTTGTTTTTGCTCAGTCTAATGCAGCTGGTGTTTCTTCAGGGAACTTACATGCATGCTCAGGTCCCTTCGATTAGAGGCACGGCAGAGCGCCTCAAAGATGTGATTCAGGAAGGCAAGGTCTATGTTGTTAAGAAGTTCTTAGGTAAAGAATCAAAGACAACCTATAGGCCTGTGGAGGGACCTGTAATGGTGCAGTTTACAAGATATACCATGGTTGAACCAAAACCTGGGTTGGAAGACTCTTTTCCTTTCTGCACATACAGCTTGACTGCTTTCGGAGATATCCCAAAGCCCAGCCAGTACCCTGAACGTTTCGTTGGTTAGTTCTATATTCTGACTTATACTCCTTCCATTCAGTTATCCATCTAAACCTATGTCTTCCTTAGTTGTGCTTTCTATAGCTCAATTTCAGCTTATGTGGTTAACTTGTGTTTTCTGATTTGTTCTATTGCAGATGTTATAGGCAGGATTACTATGGTTTCTGATGTGATATCTGTTCAGTCCATGTATCAGACGGCATCTTCAAACACAAGGACTATCATGTTGGCTGACCTGCTGTGAGTTCTTCTGCTTGCTATCAACTTTGCTTTCTGCCCGTTGTAAGTGCCGCTCATCAGCGTTTCTTACTGTTATTGTGGGTGTCGTTATACAGAGGCCAGGAGATGAGGATCATTCTCTGGGGTGACCGTGCTGTTGAATTTGACGGAGAAGCAGTCTGTGCAATGGGTGCTAAAGAACCAGTTATAGCTATATTCGTGGGCTTGCTCCCTAAAGTGGCTAAAGGTAATTGCTAGGATCCTTTCTTCTTTATGGCCTTCGATAACTATTTCTGTTGCTCAACTGCTATGTGTTTTCTTTGCTGCTTAGCTGTTTGGTTATTCTCTATTTGCTGCCTCTGTTCAAATCTGTCTTATCGCTATGCCCATGCCTAATTGATTAGATATTGGTTGTTTCTCATTCTGTTATGTTGCTGTAGGTGTTAAAGGCCTCAGTGGGAGTGCTCCCTGCCGCTGGTACATCGATGAAGATATCCCTGACATTAACTCCTTCCGTGCAAGGTTTATATTACATAGCCTGACGATTTTGTCTTTGTTTTATGTTGATTTTATCCAGCTTTCTGATGTCGTTTGGTATTTTATTTCTGCAGTCTTGGAGAGCAGTTCATTCCCCTGGCTTCCTATGTTCCTACAGGGCCAGGTGCTCTCGTGTCTAGGGCTCAGGAGAAGCCGACTGATAAGACCGTCAAAGAACTCACCGACCTTGATCCTTTTGTTGACATGGTAAGCGCTTGCTGTTTTTCTGGTTCAGCACATGGTCTTTTGTGGTACAGCGTATCATTCATCTGGGCTGTTTCTTTTCTCTAGGACAAGCGCTTTCTCTGTACTGTGACTATTGACAGGCTCGGTCCTGATCAGCGTTGGTGGTTCCCTTCATGCACCACCTGCCGCAAGTCATCTAAACATACTGGCTATCAGTATAGATGCTCAGACGATACCTGCTCCTCTGTTGATGCCGACCCAACGTTAGAACCTTCAACATTTATTCCTTTGATTTATTGCTTGCTGCTGCTTCTGAGGTGATAACTTAATTTCCTCTTAATTTTCAGGTACTGTGTTTCTGTCTTCGCGTCTGATGGCACGTCGGAAGCTGAATTTGTGATGTTTGACAAGGTCGCGGCTGGTGCTATCGGGAAACCATTGATTAGTATACTTCGTCAGAGGTATCCTGGTTGTGCTACTGTCGATGAAATGGCCAACCTTGCCAGGCATGATGTCAATATTCCGCCTCAGATAACTCATCTCGTTGGCCAGAAATACAAGCTCATGGTCTCCATATCCAAAAAATGGAAGGTTAAAAATGCAGAGGAGTTGTCTTTCCAGGTCAATAGAATTGAAGAAACCTACAAACCTGAGTTGCCTGCCTTTGTTACTGCTTTTGCTTCTGGGTCTGGCAAGGATACATCAATCACTCGTATTTCTGGTGAAAACTTCCTGTCTTACCACCGGTGCTATTGCCTGGATTAAACATGTCTCCTGCTGCGAGTCGTGCAGTTGGTTCTCCTGCCTCTCAGGTATAGCTCATACAATACATTCTTTGCCTGTTGGGTTGATTGACACGTTTTATGCCCTTTTTCTAAATGATAATTTATTTGTCCTCAGATACACACACCTCCTTCTACTGGCAAGATCACCCCCTCAACTCCATCTCCATGGTACTGAATTCTGAAGTGTTGTGGAATTGTATAGTTCTTTTCCATTTGTTTTCTTCATTCTCTTGCCATCCTATCATTTATTGCAGCAGCGCTGTTGCCCCGAGGCGTGGCGCAAAGCGCTCTTTGTTTGGTAAATCTTCCAAAAGAAACAATGACGCTGTTCTAGAGGATCGTACTTCATCTGCCCAGGTGCTGGGTGTTTGTTTTCCTATATACTGATTATCTCTGTAAACCCTCGCTACTCTTCCTCTGACTTGTTTTCGCTTGGTAAATCATTTAGGGTGCTGTGGAAGCTATGGTTGTTGATCCTTCCTCGACCGTTGGAGAGAAAGGTGCTGATGTGGTGACCCCTGAGCCCATAAAGATTGTGGTGGATGATCCTTCCAAAACCGTTGAAGAGAAAGATGCTCATGACCTGCCCCTTAAGACCAAGAGGTAAGTTTTAAGTGGTTATGATTACTGCGATGTTTCTGATATATTAGTTCAGCTCCAGGGATCATATTTTCCCTTTTCATGCTGTGCACATGCCAGCCCCTACCTATTTCATCTGTTGGAGATATATTTAGTGGACTGTTTCCTCGTGCAGCAAGCCGCCGTCAGGTGGCAAGGGGTCTGGAGCAGTGAAGAAGCAGAAGTAGTTCTTTGCCTGCCGTGCTTGCAGGTGTCGTTTGTAAATAAGGTGACTGATGACTGCATTATGTATGTTCTTTCTACTCTTCAGTAGAAATATGTTTGTCTGATTTTTTCTTATTTTCTGTGGTAACCAGGTTATATTCCGTACAACCCTTTCTTCCTATACGGTTCTTGTTACGAGATTAGCTCACAAGAAACAGGTGAAGGGTTTTTAGATGGTTCTCTGCTGCTATCTGCATCGACGTCCGCTGGTCCTCAGCGTGTCTTCCCCATACATCGTCGAGCCTTGAAGACAGCCTTATCGCCTTATCGAGCGACTTTTGCATCTGCATGGCCTGTGATGGCCTTGTTGTTTGCCTCCATAGTGCTGTTGGATGTATCTTTAATGCTGCATCATAGACCTCATGTGATTACTGCTTGAATGCACTGTATGGAGGGTATTTTGTGTAAATGTATGCTTGTCCAGAAGCATGCTTTTGTAAGTAGAAACTAATGAGAGTAGGGAAAACGACCTACTAGACCTATGTCAGCACAATCCGATGCTTGAACTAATGAGTTTTATTACCCCTGCTTTACAATGTGTGTCGGACAGCAGTCATCTCTGTCATGTAATAGGTTAAGACAAGTATTAGGAATGCAGATATGAAGGACTCCTTATATGTATAATATTGTGGCATCTGTCCACTTATTTCTGATGTGTTTATAAATGTCGTTCCATGTGAAGTCGATTTATAGTTTCACTGCAGCCTTTAAATCTAACAGGTTGATTGTTAGATTGAAACCAAATCAGGTATGCGGTGGTGTTTAAATATGACCTTTTAATGAAAAGAGTTAATTGGTTCTCTTTTTAGGTGATTTTCCTGTGGAAGCTTACACGATAATGTTTACGAGGACGAGGGAGGCCGCCGCCGCGCTTGAGTCCAGCTTCCTGCACCGAGGTGACCTGTTTTTCTTTCTATTCCTCTTGATTTGTTCAGCAACCGCCCCCAACATATTGGGCTACAGTACCTTGACCGGACATTCATCTTTATTTATGCAGATCATCTAAGCATACAGTGTCCGGGGAGGATTGCTCCAGCCTGCAAGTGGTTTGGGATCTTTTGGGGGAGCCGTCTTCTGAACAGTGAATGACATGCTATCTCCTTTCCTCTTGAGAGAAGATTAGTATAGCACCCCAGGAGTCAACCCTACCTGAGATGCTACCGTGCTACAACAAAATCTACCAAGTATACAATGTATTTGAAAATTGTACAAAGTTTATCCAGTAAGTAAGTAAGGGCATCCTGACAAGAATTGATATGAATCTGATAACGAAACAGGTCAGAGATATGCCACGGCTCAATTATTTGAAGTTATGTGGTTTCCACTACATATTATATGAATATGTGTGATGTGCCAAATGATGTGGAGGTGCTACGCCCATATCCCACGCATATCGCTTATTTAGTACCTGAAAACCAAATGAAAATGCAAGGATGAGTATAAAAATACTCAGCAAGTACAATATGAACCATTAAGACATTAGTCACTGAATATCATTAGAACTTCACTCGGAATCACAAAATGTTTCTGAAAACTGCACAGCGGGTTTTAGCACATGTGACGCGGAATTAATCATCATGTGAAGGCAGTGTTGGCTCGGAATTTACCAACGTGTCGGCTCGGAATTTACCGACCTGCCGCAGTATTGGCTCGGAATTTACCAAACTGCAACCCGTGGAGTTTAGAAGAAGAATTTTGACTCGAAGAAACATCAAGTAAGAACCAAGCACACTGGAGGCACTACAAACAGCACACCGAGTATAAGGAGGTGAGGTTCGTCATGCACTTGCCTTTAACCTCGATGTTCAAGAGAAGAATTAATATCGGCACCGGAAATCCTCACACCTGTTGATGAAATCACTCTCAGGAATACTAGACACGGTACAGTAACAGTATACTTTAAATCGTACCTAGCGCTTGCCATTCTATAGTGTTAACTATCAGGGCACAAGCACATGCGTACATCTATAAACAGAGCAGGCTAAATAGTTGCTGGATGGCACGCACTAGTACTAATGCTTACTCCAAAGATTATACGTGTGTATCAAAAATATTACATGAAACAGACTTCTATAAAGAAGCCACGATGTGCAAACTACCAGATTAGATTAGGATACAGAAGTAATCAGAACTTGCTAATCCCAACTTGTACTCAGATTTGTAAAACAGGACCATACAGAGACGATAATAAATAGAACTTGCTAGCATCAACTAGTGTTGTAGAGCAGATCATCAGGAATTAAGAGGTTTGTACACGAGCTGAATAGGCAGCAGATTTCCTTGAATCGTGCATACCCTCGACCAGACTGCCGTTTGATTAAAATATTAGCCTCAACATAATACGCTGATAGATCTAGCCATACCAGGAATTTCTAGACTGAAACGTGGTACTACAGTTAACCACGCACAGATCGACTCAGATGGCTCACTGGGGAATAAACTGCAGGACCAGATGGAAGAGAGCAAACCGATCAAGGAAGGAGCAGAACCTCTAGCACAGTGTGGTCTTGGACTTAGATCAGTGCGTCGGGGGCTCCGGCGAGGCTCCTGTCGGCAGCTGCTATTCAGCTTGTGGCGATGGAGATTGGCGGCCCTGGCCGCCCTGACGACCCTTGATGCGGCGGAGGCAACAGGGCAGTGTGGAGACGGTGTTTGCGGCGGATGAACTAGGGCAGGGAATCGGATGAGGATAGGGATGAGGAAGAGAGCAAGATGTGGTGAAGGAGAAGACTAAAAAGAAACTCCTGCGTGGAGGAATGAACTGGGTAAGGGGATATGCTCACTCCTAGGATAAAGACATAATTTTTAATTAGGAAATAAAGTTCGTAGTTTTCAAAATAATAATAGCCATTGGATTGCTAAAATCATGGAATAAGCATCCGGACTCCGTTTTGGAAAACTAAGTAGTCAATTTCGACTATCTCGACGAGCCTGACACATCTATGGACTCAGATAGTTGAGAATAGATTTTGTTTGAAAGGTCACAAGAAGGTGACTACGAAAGGAGTATGGCGAAGCCGATGACAAGAACCCTGATGAAAATATCCAATAAATTACGGGGTATTACAGTCTACCCACCTTAAAAGGAACTCGCCCTCGAGTTCTTATTTCATTATAACTTGTAGAATACAAGGACATATAATTTACTAGGGAACAACTATAGATGCACTCATGAAAAAAAATTCATCTGAAATCAGGGACGACCCAAAACCCATCCTATTGTGCACCAGTGTGTCATGTTTTAAGTTATTAACATGCTAATTAAGGAGAGGACAACACCAGAGATCTGAAGCCGGGCTCTGATACCAACTATAGCACCCCAGGAGTCAACCCTACCTGAGATGCTACCGCGCTACAACAAAATCTACCAAGTATACAATGTATTTGAAAATTGTACAAAGTTTATCCAGTAAGTAAGTAAGGGCATCCTGACAAGAATTGATATGAATCTGATAACGAAACAGGTCAGAGATATGCCACGGCTCAATTATTTGAAGTTATGTGGTTTCCACTACATATTATATGAATATGTGTGATGCGCCAAATGATGTGGAGGTGCTACGCCCATATCCCACGCATATCGCTTATTTAGTATCTGAAAACCAAATGAAAATGCAAGGATGAGTATAAAAATACTCAGCAAGTACAATATGAACCATTAAGACATTAGTCACTGAATATCATTAGAACTTCACTCGGAATCACAAAATGTTTCTGAAAACTGCACAGCGGGTTTTAGCACATGTGACGCGGAATTAATCATCATGTGAAGGCAGTGTTGGCTCGGAATTTACCAACGTGTCGGCTCGGAATTTACCGACCTGCCGCAGTATTGGCTCGGAATTTACCAAACTGCAACCCGTGGAGTTTAGAAGAAGAATTTTGACTCGAAGAAACATCAAGTAAGAACCAAGCACACTGGAGGCACTACAAACAGCACACCGAGTATAAGGAGGCGAGGTTCGTCATGCACTTGCCTTTAACCTCGATGTTCAAGAGAAGAATTAATATCGGCACCGGAAATCCTCACACCTGTTGATGAAATCACTCTCAGGAATACTAGACACGGTACAGTAACAGTATACTTTAAATCGTACCTAGCGCTTGCCATTCTATAGTGTTAACTATCAGGGCACAAGCACATGCGTACATCTATAAACAGAGCAGGCTAAATAGTTGCTGGATGGCACGCACTAGTACTATGCTTACTCCAAAGATTATACGTGTGTATCAAAAATATTACATGAAACAGACTTCTATAAAGAAGCCACGATGTGCAAACTACCAGATTAGATTAGGATACAGAAGTAATCAGAACTTGCTAATCCCAACTTGTACTCAGATTTGTAAAACAGGACCATACAGAGACGATAATAAATAGAACTTGCTAGCATCAACTAGTGTTGTAGAGCAGATCATCAGGAATTAAGAGGTTTGTACACGAGCTGAATAGGCAGCAGATTTCCTTGAATCGTGCATACCCTCGACCAGACTGCCGTTTGATTAAAATATTAGCCTCAACATAATACGCTGATAGATCTAGCCATACCAGGAATTTCTAGACTGAAACGTGGTACTACAGTTAACCACGCACAGATCGACTCAGATGGCTCACTGGGGAATAAACTGCAGGACCAGATGGAAGAGAGCAAACCGATCAAGGAAGGAGCAGAACCTCTAGCACAGTGTGGTCTTGGACTTAGATCAGTGCGTCGGGGGCTCCGGCGAGGCTCCTGTCGGCAGCTGCTATTCAGCTTGTGGCGATGGAGATTGGCGGCCCTGGCCGCCCTGACGACCCTTGATGCGGCGGAGGCAACAGGGCAGTGTGGAGACGGTGTTTGCGGCGGATGAACTAGGGCAGGGAATCGGATGAGGATAGGGATGAGGAAGAGAGCAAGATGTGGTGAAGGAGAAGACTAAAAAGAAACTCCTGCGTGGAGGAATGAACTGGGTAAGGGGATATACTCACTCCTAGGATAAAGACAGAATTTTTAATTAGGAAATAAAGTTCGTAGTTTTCAAAATAATAATAGCCATTGGATTGCTAAAATCATGGAATAAGCATCCGGACTCCGTTTTGGAAAACTAAGTAGTCAATTTCGACTATCTCGACGAGCCTGGCACATCTATGGACTCAGATAGTTGAGAATAGATTTTGTTTGAAAGGTCACAAGAAGGTGACTACGAAAGGAGTATGGCGAAGCCGATGACAAGAACCCTGATGAAAATATCCAATAAATTACGGGTATTACAATTAGCAACAGGTATATAGCCTAAGCTTGACAAGTTTAATTTATTCATGGTGATAGCTATTTCTGTTCTGGATATACATGATTTGAACCCATACCGCAAAACAGGCTTGTATGAGTATTCTAACAGAAGATTGTATTGTGCATTCCAGAGAATTGTTCCTGTTGGTCTTGCACAATATAGAGCATACTCGACAGATGAAGTCATAAGCTCTTCCTTGTGCACTATTGCTCGGTGGAGACAACCTACCGTGGAGCTCGGCAGAGGGTGCATGGGTGCCGGTGTCTTACCCAGGACACGACAGTGCAACGCAGTGCCCGCAGCTCCTAGCGAACGCTCACCACAGGCTCAAGTAGAAGATGAGTGCGCATCCAGGTTTGTGAAATTGGTCATAGAAGTGGTGTTATTGTGAAATGTTAGGTGACTGTAATGGTAGGTGTTTTATATTGGTTATAGGAGTGGCAGTTTCTTGGCTATTAGCACAAATGCTTGACAATAGTTACATTTTTGTGAAGTAGTGTGGAACCAAGAATGGCACTGATATATGCATAGTGATGATCTGCTTTTGAAGGACTAGACAAATGAATGAAAAATTCATACAGTTATCCAAAGTGTAGGTATTTTTTTTGCTTTAAAAAAGGAATCTGCAAATTGATCTCTATTGCTAGAGCAGTTTTGTTCTGTGTCCTAACCATCACTACTTATGTTCAGCTTCTTTATCTTTGCCTTCCGATACTTCTTAATCTGGTTAGGTCTTTAATTGGCTAGGATTCTAAGATGGCATCCTAGACTAATATGTAGTAGCATTTTTGGTATGCCCAAATCTAAGTACTTGTTGTTTAGTTACTTTTTCTGCTATCAAGTGTTTGGTAATCTTTCCCTTTCATTTCCGTATCCGATGAGTGGGATAAACATCATGATATATTGCTTATCGCCTTTCATTTGCTGGATACTTATGTTTGCTATCAAGTCCTGTCACTACAAATTGTATTGTGATTAGTGTTGCAAGTGAGTTGCAACTGATAATCTTTCCCTTTCATTTCCGTATCCGATGTCCAGGACTAACGTAGCAGTAGGCGACGACACTATATCTCGAGAATTTCATGACCATTGAGTCGCGGAGGAAGCAGAGAGTTAAGGTGGTCATCGCTGGTGCGTGTGGTATGATCCCTTCTCCTCCAACTTCTGTCATTTTACAGTACCAGGTTCCTTCATTGTACTGAATCATGGATATGGTCATAGTTAATCTCATTGTTCGGGAATTCGTTAACTGGTAACGGCTCGGTCGGCCACTGAATAGGGATTAATCGGCGAATCGGCCGATTAACTGAATTAATCGGTCGAGCATTATTCGGTCGAGAAAACAGGACATGACAATATTTTGGCAACTTATATATAGTTTTTCTGTGTTATTTCATACTCATCAGCCTACCAATGAGGAGATCAAGCCTATCTATCTTCTTTTAGATCTTGTCTTGCCGCCTGATGTATTTTCCCAGCATATTTAGTTATATTAGCTGCAATCTGGTTGTACCTGGGATTGCCTTTTTCTTTTTCAGCTATACTGCATAATGAAAAGTTAAATGGACTGTTAAATTTTGATGTGAAGGTCCTGCATTAGCTACATAGCCATCAATGCTGCTTTTTATTTGAAGCTTGGGAGTTCAGATATGGAACTGTACAAGAAATATGAAAAATATAATTTTCTTCACTTGTTGTGTTGCAGGATTCAGAATTGTTTATGATCTGAAATATCTCACGTCAGAAGCCAGAGAAGTAAGCAAGAGAGGTAATGGCTTGAATGCAGTAAAGTTTTGGCTGTGCATTTGGGCTTGTGCCATTTACAGTTTTGGTTGATATTGTGGTTTGCTTGCTTCAGGGATGTGATTGAGGTTTCAAAGTTGGAGCAGAGAGTTGAGAAGTGGTAATGGCGCATGTGCCTTCAATTTTGCACTCCCTGGTGATATTTGACGCTGCTGCTCCCTTTTATCAGGTGAATACTACCTAAACTATAATGAGATGGGTCTTTTATTAGGTGATTTTAGTTATCTAGGGTCAATTTTCTTTCAGCTCTTGGCTGGACAGAACTACCTGATGCCCACCCAATGATTAATGTCTGCGACCATTTTTGTTTTGTTCCAGATCTGACTTACTATCTGTACACAAATAACATGTCAGGTTTATTGAAGGCTATCTACAGAAAATAGGTAATCTTATATAACTCTATGTTATTTTTGTATGGTTCTTCTGATGTGTTGACTATATGAATGGTTTTTCCTTTTGTATGGTTTGTAGGTGAACCTGGGAAATGCTCTGTTGGTAGTGCGGCAGCTACTTATGATGAGTGCCCTGAAGAATCCATTGAGGGTTCAATTTGTCTGTTCGATCTCTCCTCAATTTTGAGCAGTCTCAACATTATAAGCTGCAACATTACTCTTCTTTTCAAGCAAAGCTTTATGATCAGGAATACAAAGTGGCCAGGTTTCTCTAATAAGGAGACACTGTGTCCCAAGTTTACTAGCTCAATGTACGTATATGTATATTGTATATACTTTGCAGCAAGTGGTGATCCGAGCTTGTTCCTCTCTTCATTTCTTACGATCCACATAACTTCTTTCTTACCTGGATGTCTATACCTACAACAGAAATATAAGGCATATCAATTTTTTTATGAACTGTCTGTTGGAGCTTTATTCCCTTGATTTTCACAAATCAGATGAAAGGGCAGTAATTTCTGGGACAACTGAGTGTTATTCTTAGTGTCTTCTCTAATGCATGCTCATATAAGGTGCTTTTCTCTGGCTATCGTAAATCTGATCATATAGTGTCCTATATTTTTTCTGCTCATGATTAATTGCAACTGAAAACATTTCTTGGTTTTGTACCCTAACATTTCTATAAGAAAATTTGCATCCTAAGTTGCCATCAATTACCCTGACTATTTTGATTTAGCTTCCAACTTGCTGAAATGATTTTCTTTTTATCTTTAAGTAAAGGTGTGACTTACAATGCTCTGAAAGAAAAAGCAGAAACAGAAGCATAGAACTGCGAAGTAACATACTGCTCTGAAAGAAGTTTTGATTCGGTGTTTTAATTCTGTAGGATTGCCTTTTAGATACTATAGGAGACTGGGAGGTTCCATTCATTGGTCTTTCCAAGGTTGGTTTCCTAGGGAGTGAACTACAGTAAATTTCATAAGTTGGTTCAGAAGCCACAATCTTTCCAAGGTGATTATCCCCTCCCCGCCCCCTCCATAGAACAACTCTCCTATATATTTTTTATTTGTTACACATTTGCTGAACTGCTTAGTTTAAACGACACTCGATAATATAATTGTTGAGTTCTCTAATGGTAAGCCTCTTAAGAAAATTTGTGTATAAGTTTAATTGAGTTTACGAGCGTGTTTATATTTAATCTATCCTTCCCTACGCAATATCCTTGGAAATTTTAGACATGAAAGTTGCGAATAAACTACATTACAGAGATGATTTAGAAGGACAATTCTCTAGGACCACTGTATAATTTTTTATGTACAATGATGAAACTTGATATATGCACTGGCAAAAGATCATTCCATGACTCTTAGATCATAATTTCCATCTCAACCTGTTATAACTTCTATGTACTTCAGGTATAACATAGTGCACTGAACAACAACTGTGATAAGCGATAACAAATTAGTTAGAATGTTACGATCAAACCGCTATTTTTATCTGTACATTAGCCTCTGCTTTTGCTCCCAGTAGACTGCATATGTGTAATAAGATAATTAGACAAGTTCATATCCAATTCAATTTTCATTAAGACTAAGAGGAAGTACATATTTTTATCATCTGGTCTTTTCCATCGGCAATGTGTGAATTCACAATATTGCATATGTAGAATGGTGGCTTTAGTTGATCTTGAGCACATAATTTCTTCTCATATGATCTTTGATATAACATGTAATTTGACTATTAGTATTAAATATTTGCATACAAACTACACACACCTTCAATTAATTATACACTTTCGTGAACAACTGTGAAATTAAAACAATTGACCTAAATATATTTAACTTAAGGCGACCCTACAGTTTTGCTTTCGGCACCTGCGCCAGTGGCGCAACGGGTCATCTAGTTAAACCTATAAACTGCCGGCACTTCTGAGGCGTGTCCTCGGCCTGGCACTGTTCAATCCGGGGCAGACTATCCTGGCCGTCCGTTCCCACCGTCCGATCAACCCTGGCCGTTGGATCCTCGTTTTTCCTGTTTATCACTCGCTGGCAGACACACACAGTCGATGACATGTGGGGTCTCCAGCGTCCCGGGCCCACGCGCAACACGTCCGCCGCGTCGCCCTTCTTTTTGCGTGGACGAGGGCGCGGTGAAACATCCCCGCAGGCGCGCCTCGCGTGGGACAAAACCAGCGGTGAAACCCTATCGCCAATCACGCTCCCGTTCCTCCTCCCCCAATCCCCTTTCCCCTACTCGCGTTGGCGCCGCCATCCACCACGCCCTCGACTCCGTCCTCCCCAGCCGCCTCTCCTCCGTCGCCGGCGAGCAGACGGAGCCGGTAGGGACGACCACGTCGGCGCGTACGGTGAGCAGAAAGTGGACGGAGGCGGACAGCCAGGGCAGCGGCGGCCGGGCCAGGCGGAAGGCTGGGCGACGGCGGGCGGCGTCGGGCGGCCGGGCTAGGCAGGGAGGCGGCGCCGGCGGGCGGCCGAGCCAGGCAGGGCGGCGGCGGCCGGGCTAGGCAGAGAAGCGGCGGCTGGGCTAGGAAACGACTCCCGGCACCGGCGGCCGTGAGACCCGGCGCCCTCCACCACGAGCCATGCAGCAGCACCCCGGGCTCTGTCCCGGCCGACCTGTTCGCAGAGATGGCGGCGGCAGCGAGCGACGGCGGCTGCTGGATGACGGGACCTGCCCGAGGTGGGCCACACCTCTGCTCCTCTCCTCTCCTAGGCCGTCCCCTACCTACAGGTTCGTCCTACTCCTCCTCTCTCTGTCTCTCTCTCCACTTTAAAATCCGTTGCAATATCAAGCACCAACAGATCCATCAGAGACCAGCACCTTGTTTGTCACGTATCTTTGTTTAGCCACCAGCAAGAGAATACTCTTCTTGTTGGTAGAAAAATTTCGGTATTTTTCCAACATCTCCTTTCTCCATGAAATGGCCAATTGTGTGGGTCTATGGGCAATAGATCTGGCACAATCTGGGTAATTTTGTTTACCTGACATGTATGGTATAATTTTGAGCCATACATCGGATAATAATCCTGAGCTTTAAAGTCTGTGCTAATAACAGTTTATTACATATTCAACATTTATATGGTATCATTTCTGAAATCAACTTATAGCCCAGGTTCTGATCTAGCGTTCTCAGATAATTTCTGAATTTTGTACAGATTCACCTAATAGATGGATGAGGTCATGGAGCCGACAAGAGGTGCTGCAAGTTCATGTGCACTTGCTGCTGAGGAAGGGAGGTGGCAGAGCTTGCGAGGTGAGAACCAAATCCTAGGAGGGAGGTGAAGGTTTATTTGAACAGGTCTACAAAATTACTCTTGGAGCTATATCCTCCCATATTTTGTTGATTCTATGCATGCAGATTCATCATTTCCTAAGAAAAATCTTTTTGATGCAAAGCATGATTTTGTTATCTTTTATAGGAAATGCACATTTTGGATATGAAGTTACCATAAAGACGGAAATGTCTGTTCAAGGAAGCGTCTGATGGATCTGCTCAGAACTCTGGAAAATAACTCATTTATCTCATATGGTGATTTAATGGTGAGACGTCTCATGCTTGGTTATCTTTTTAGTATGTCCCAAGTTTGAGATCTAAAGGGGGATGATATTCTAGGTTTTCTGGATTTAGTTGAGATAGTTAAATAATGTGTTATATTATATACATTTGATGCAGACCAAGAAGTTGGAGAAGGGGTTTCTCCAGGATCCATCCACGGCAGCTGGATACGATGGTGTTGTGCTCTACATCGAGCTGAAGTGAGATGCTGCTGAGGTACAACCGTACGGCCAGATATTCTTCTGTTACTCTTTTTTTTCTCACAAACTATTTTCACAGGTCGTTCAGATGCGGATTTAGAACCAACTCATGTGCTTCCAGGTCTGCCAATTGACAAAAGGTATATCATACCTAATTATTTAGACTCTTATGTAGCCTATTTTACAGTTTGTCTTTTGTCGATTGAATCTTTGAATTCTTTTGCAGGCAAATCAATAGCTCGTTTTGTCTCCGTTGACCTTGGCACTGAATTGTCATATAACAAAATCTGCTCTCTAAATGGCTTCTGTCTTCTATACACATGTTGCAGAACTTTGGGGAAATCTGGGGTAGAGCATATGTGAATTTGACCTCCAGTCATTTGGTCAAGTTACTGGATTTGCTTGGATCATGTACATGTTTATTCACATCACCATTAGTTTGTTTAGATACCCTTTATCTGGTTCTTTTGAACAAGATCGTGCCCGGAAGAGTACAGCATGTTGCTCAATGGTTTTATATTATTAATTTAGTTAGTCAGTGTTCAGTTTGGGATGTGGTCTAACTCCGATTTACATATATAGACCTTCTCGACGGTTGGATTGGTTGTTTGGATCTGCTTTTATGTAGGGAACCCGTAGTCTAATCATAAAACTGATAAAACTGAAGTAGCAACGTGTTTCCCTGTCTTCTTGGGTTGCTTTTGTTTCCGTCATGATAGTATGTATCATATGGAATTTGCTTGCTTTTGCGCTTTGGACATTATTCATGCATGTTAGGTCGTCAGCTAATTACTGCCTTTGCATGGTTGTGCACTCTCTTTTTCATTGTATATATGCCATGTATGTTAAATTCTAATCTATTGTGATGAATGTCACATGTATGGAGCAGCAAGCGTCAGAAGTGATCAAGGGATTTTCCTAGCCATCAAAGGTACTCACAACTTGGGTGATGTGCTATTCTTTTAATCTCAATCCTTTTAATCACAGCAATACCTCATAATTTTGGTTTTAGATGATTGTGTCTTTTCCCTGCTAAAAGAGGTAGTAATTTTAGATTAGAGTATGTGGTGGATATCGTTTATCAGACTGGAAGTTGTTGTGAAACTAGCTGACGGTTAGGGATTCGTTCATTTCAGGGTTTCCGTTGTAGCGAGCATGAGAATGCCGAGTTCATCATCCTCATATGTCGCTACCTCTGGTAAATCACCTCTTCATTTTGTTTGTACAATTTTCTATATATATAATATAAAAAATCACTCGAGCTAGGTTTCTGATAGCTGTGGTTGCTATTGGCAGCTACGAGGCGGAGCATATCGAGGGATGCAAGATCCAGAACATACTGATGCGATGGTGATTCTAGAGAAATTCTCTAATTGGCCCCTGAAGGTATATATGATGCATCATTCTGATTTGTTTAGCTGAGAGTGAGGCATGTGTTTATGTGTGGTGCTTGTGGTCTTGCATGATTTGAATGTTCAGTGAGTGTGTGGTGTGAACACTGGATCATGTGGTGTAGATCGACAAGCTCATGGTTCTGAACCTCCACCGAGGTCTGTGTTGTATCCAAACTCTGCTATGATATCATTATACTATCTAAATTTATTGGTGTCATTTAATTATAGTTCTGTTTTTGTTTGAAGGGTAGAGAGAAAAAAATTCATATATGAACTTATTAGTTCTTGGGCACCCCTTTGTTGGCATTATTTAGCTGATTGTTTGCCTGTAAGCACCCCTGTTTTTTAGATCAGTTCATCCAAAACAGAAGCCGATGAAAAATTCTTTCACACCCACAGGTGACGCCCAGCCGGCCATCAGATAGCAGCTGGAGCCTGCACAGCGCCTGGTAGCTAGACGTCCGTTTCCTAACCCCCCACGACGACGCCCAGCCGGACATCGGCTAGCTGCTGCACCATCTCGGATGGCCATGGGCGAACAGAAGAACCTTCACCAACATGCTAGCGTTCATTGCATTTATGTTACATCAAGATGCAAATTTGTTTCATGGAGACTACAAATTGGCCGTTAAGTATAGGGTCACAGTTCAACCTATTCATAGTAAAAAGGTTTTTTTTGTCCTCGTTATAGAACTACATAGTAGTCTACATAGTCATGCTTATTCCATCCTTCTTCTGATTACGTTTATGAATCAGTCACTGTCACTGGTTTTGCCAGCCAAGTTTTGATTGATGTTTTTTCTAAACACTGTATGTGCAGGTCTGAGATAAAAGAGAAGAAAGAATAATATGGGGGAGTTTTGTGAAGATGAACACCAAGGGCATTTTCTGATTCATTTTCATTTGGTTAAGTTCCCAGTTGATTGAACTGTGTGAATTGATGTTTTTTCAAAAAATCGTGTGTGCAGGTTTGAGGAAGAAAAGAAAAAAGAAGAATCTGGGGAGTTTTCTGAAGACGAAGACCAAGGTAATTTTTATGAGTTTTCCCATACCATTGTTCTTCTGCTGACATTTCAAGGTTCCCTATAAAGAAGTTAACTGCTTAAAATGTTATGTGTGGGTTGTCATTAAGTTGCTTTGTACACCAATACTATATAGCAGGTAAGGTATTCATGCAAGCAATTGAGTTTCTGAGTTAAGTACTGATTAGTCTCCAGCAGCTCCTAAATAAGTAGCAAGTTCCTACAGATTTTGGCTTTTTTTGTCTACCAATGATTTGTGAGAATTGCTGTGACACAACTATTCATGTTTAATTTGTCGTGTGGAGTGTGGACTAAACTGAGGGAGAAACCATAGATATACAAGCTTGCTGTAGTTCAGCTTGCTTTGCTTGGTGGCTCGAAGTAGACCCCTGCCTCTCTTTCCAATAGCTTTTGATTTATTATTACACCGAGCTATGACATATAATTTATACTCAGCTTTTTGTGGGCAGTGCTTCAGTTTAACACAATCGATACTATTTTCTATATAGCATTTCTGCTTATCTCTTTTGCCTCCTTTTCAGACATACATGATTTTGATGGGTTGGAACTGCATGATGCTTGTCCATCCGGTGTCACAGTAGACCAAGGTTTTAATGCAAGCAAATAATTATCAGGTTGACTAGGTTTTGATCGCAAACTTCATTCCTCTTAGTAGTTGCGAGCCAGCGATTATATAAGTTTTGTGTATGCGCCCCTTTGTTGTCTGAGAAATTTAGTTCTTCTATTTCGGACTGTGTGACCTGCTTTCTTTTCCTTTATATGCACTTTTTCTCTACTTCCTTGGGCTTGAGCAGTCACTATTCATGCGCGGTTCCCTTATTGGCTTTATTCTTCTTTTCGTAAGTTGCTTATTTCAGGACCGTTCAACACATGTGCGATCTTTGTGTATGATTTGTTTGTTCCTCCTGGTCTATTGTTGTCATCTCGTGGACTGGTGCTTTATTTGTGTTTGTACAGGAGTTTGCTCTCTTATATGCTTATGCTCTTTGTAGCTCACCGCCTGAACCTTCTCATTTGTTCTAGATTCAAAATGGTTATTGTTTTATGCCCATGCATCTATTTTATAGTTATCTTGTGATACAACACATTTCAGTATTAAAAGTAATTGGATACATGGCTGATAATTGCTATTTGCTGATTCAGTGCCACTAATATACCGGTCCACTACAAAACTTCTGTTCCTATCGTGTTGTCCAAGAACTTGATTATAATGGGCCAATAAATACAGTCGTATGGCGTGCTTTCCTATTGTGCTCTATTCTTCTTAAAATGTTTAATGTTGAGGGAAAGAGTGCTCCAAAATAATAGTGAAAATTTCTCTTTAGAAGTACATTAAAGCAGCTAATAACCTACTTTACATCATACAGATTTTCCGACAAGGCTTATACGGAGATAGGATATCTAACAAGCTGATGGGACATTTGCTCTGTATTCACTATTCTGCAGGCATGCGAAGTTAAGTCTTCTTCCCAAACAGCAAGTGGCAGATGAAGAGTTGTCAACACATTATCAGCCTAGGATTGATCGAGTATCGGACTGCTCTTTCCTCTCATGGTGAGAATCTTTCTGTTTCTTTTTATTCTCTTTTCCTCTTCTATCTATCTATTTCTAATTTCTATCGATGGTTTACATGTGGGGTGAGCTAACTTTGGTTTTGTTGAAATTTTCAGGGCTGTTTTGGGCTGAAAGCTATGATCATTGTTACCCCTGAAATGCTGATGAGAAGTCGCTGATTGTCCAGGCGACGGGGGCGGAGGCCGTCGGCGTCGGGGTCGGGCCGGAGCAGGTCCAGGCGACGGGGGCGGAGGCCGTCGGCGTCGGGGGCGGAGGGCGTTGGGGTCGGGCCGGAGCAGGTCCAGGCGACGGGGGCGGATCTGCTCGGGGGCGGATCTGCCAGGGCGGGGACAAGCCAGGGCGGGGATGGTCGCGGGGATGGCCGGGGCGGATCTGCTCGGGGGCGGCGACGGGGAGGCAGAGCAGGACGCGCGCGGGCGCGGCTAGCCGGCGGGGCGCAGAGCAGGAGAACGGGCGTGCGCGGAGGCGGACGGGGGAGGAGGACGAGTGCGGCGGCGGGGGAGAAAGACGAGGACAAGGGCAGCGGCGGGAGGAGGACGAGGTTAGCTGCACTTACCGGTTCGACTCCAATCGCAGAAGCTCGGGAAGCTGCCTCCGACCAGTTTCTGGAATTGCACTACAGAACCATTTCGCGGTAGAAATAAGCAGGGAGAAGCCCGACACTTTTTTCAGCTTCAGCGGTCCACCACCCCGAAACTGCTCTAGAAGCTCAAAAGAAGAGGGCCTTGTATGCTTCAGTGCTTCTCATTAAAATTAGTTTTGCATTCATATGGCTGCAGGCAGTTCTTACGGAAGAAGCTAGATTAGATGGGTACCTTATGGATTGGTGCCTCACTTTTCACCTTTGAACATGGATGTGAGTATCTCCAGCCTACTTTCACTCATCGGTTCACTCTGGTGGATACCCACGCCCCACGGTGAGTTGCAGATTTCTGATCTAATTTGACCTATTTTCACTTAAATTGATCTCCTTGCATCCCCCTTTTTTGTAATGGCGACTAACGATATACCACCACCTGGATTTTCATGCGCCGGTGTAATGCACCTCAACCAAGAAAAAGGAGTAGCATTACCAAGACAGACGTGAGAATAGGCGAAAGCAAGGTATTACTGTTATACTTCAGTTTACTAATAACGTGTGGCCTACTAATTTTTGTATTCTATTGTCCTGCTGTGGAGTTCATAATGCCCTATTGGTGTGGGCGTACAAGTTACATTTGTTAATATTGTCGTGCTCATTTATATTGTGTAACCAAACTGATTAGATTAAAGGAATCTTCGAACAAGACTATTTGATTGTTTACTCTATAAAGAGTGCCTGTTATTGAAAAATGAATTAGAGAATTCTTTTTTGTGCATGGTGTGGATTCTTGAGTTTGCACAATTGCTGGGATGGCATGTCTGCGCTGATCCCTGTCCTCTTCCAACTATTACATTATCTTAAATTCTTACTGATAAAACCTGATTTGACCTATTTTCACTTAAATTGATCTCCTTGCATTCCCTTTTTTTTCTTATGGCGGCTAACGATATCCCACCAACAGGATTTTCATGCGCCGGTGTAATGCACCTCAACCAATTCATTGAGAAAATTGGTGGGAACCTTTTAACGGTATGTGCCTAAAGCATGTTCTGGAATTTTTGCTTCTCTCGTGTTTTAGCTGATCAATGTCCTCTTGCCCGGCACTTTGTGAAGTGAAATACGTTAGACTACTGTAAGCAATGAATATATGAATGACATTGCTGCTCAGGTTATTGCTTCATATCTTTCTACAGTTTCACATGCACCATACTGTCATTTGTTCTCCGGGCAAAGCATGATGATTTAGTCAATAACTATTGCCTGGGATATTTTTGGTTTCATCCTGGGAGTGCCTCTGCGATTTCTATTTAATGCGTGAATTTCTTTCCTTTTTTCCTTGCAGGAGGATGTCGTGCTTTGTGCTCAGTTTGTGTGCACCACATGGGATTCACGTGCAGAGGCTACCGGCCCTTGAATAATGTACGACAATATGATCCAGCAACGGCACTCCCATTGCCAGCCGTAATATGAGTAGTTTTCGCTGCATTGATGAATTGATATGGCCGAGACTCCTGGGAGAAAAGTTTCTTGAGTCGGTGACATTTCCTCCCACTCTCACCCCTCTTCGCTTCTACTTCACAATTCTCTGTACGAATTTGTCAGAAGCTCTTGGAGTTGAACGAGTTGTAGGTCTGCGGCGGCAGCTAGCACCAATTCTAATTTGTATAACATGCTTGAATTGCTTTCTGATGTTTCCATTATTTTCCTTGTAGGAGGATGGCGTTCTTAATGCTCAGTTCGTGTACACCAACATGGTGAGAGGTTTGCTTGCTTTGTAAATTGAAACTAAGGCCAATTGCTGGAATGGCATGTCTGCGCTGATCCCTGTCCTCTTCCAACTATTACACTATCTTAAATTCTTACTGATAAAACCTGATTTGACCTGTTTTCACTTAAATTGATTTCCTTGCATTCCCTATTTTTGCTCTTTGTGGGAACTTTTGGCATGTAGAGGAAGCTGCCTTTGCTTTGCTGGCTGCAACGTAACTACAACTTCGCCATCTTCCTGGTGACGATATTGTCTGCTCTCTTATTTTTCTTAGCCCAGGCCAAACCAGGGTAATAAATCCTTTTCTGACTACAGATGCCACACAACTTGGTTTGGCTATTACAAAAGGTATACTGGAATAAAATAACATGTGAGTTTTGTTCTAGGATCTCTGGTTATTCAGCTTTGTGATTTCCCAAGTAGTGGTGGACGGTGGATCGGTAGGTACTGACCATCGTATCTTTTACTCATCAATGACAAGTACATTTAAGAAACTCTTGACAATTGATGTAATTTTAAATGTTTGCAGATAGCCGATATGTCATCGTTTAAATGTAGTTAGGCCAGGCTTTCTGTGTTTTAGAAAGAACAGCCTGCTGCTGGGTATAATTTTTTTTTCATCTCGAGTTGTTTGATAGGTGGTAGATTTGCTTTGATCAGACTCTTCCGGTCAAAAGACTTGGTAATATTGTTTTGCTTAAGACAAGGATACACTTATCGGTGTTGTATAATAGGTTGTATATATTAGCGTAAGAGGATAATTCGACATGAGTGGAAACTAAGATGCTACCCAATTCCAGATCTTTCTCTCCCATGCACAGAGGCTCATGTGTGAGAAGTTGTGTTTAAATGAAGTGTGTGGGTTTATTTTAACGTGCTGCTTTCAGGTTGGAGTTTATTCTATTGGCATTTGTGATTTTGGGAAGGAGAGCAAGAACAGATCAGGGAGGATGTGCCATCCACCTCCGTAGTACCCAGCTTGGGATTCATTTTTTCTTCCGAGGATGGCACTGGAGCTCATGGAGAACATGAGTTCCCTGTTCGAGCTCGAGTGTTCGGCAATGGACTCGCTCACGATGTCCTGGTGGTTTTGGCTTGTCCTCTTCTCTGTTCCCATCTGGATCTGCGATGAGGTTATGCACCCTGTCCTATTTAGATGCATAAAGCTGAGGAGGTATTATGGTAGTAATCTTGGCATGAACAATACTAATGGTATATCTAAATAGCAAGCCTATTCATAGCATGCTCTGATGTTTGACTTTAACACAAAATTTTGAAGAGAAATATGTGGTCAAAAGAGTGCTGACATGGGATGAAGATTACATTACTGGAATATTGAAATTATCTGCACATAATGTGTGGATCCCTCGATATGTGCTATTTTTCTAAGAGATGATGTAGTTTTGTTTAAATCAATGTGAAATATACTATTTAGAACCGAATATAGGTAGTAAAAGCATACTTTGTGTAGATGCAAAATGGAACCTATAGTAGTAGGTAGAAACATCATTTGGTGCCACGTTCATATAATTCTTGTGTGGGAGATGGAGAGTCATGTCATCCAGATGTTGTAAACCTGTCACTTCATCACTTTGATCAGGTAATACTGCGATAAGCTTGGCTGGAGAAGCGAGCAAAGTAGTCAAAGAGGAGTTTGTACATGTAGAGGCTGTCATTGCGTGAAATGGCGGATGCCAGCTAGAACGGCAGCTCAACACGGCCATGCCATGGCATCGCTGGTTCACCACCTGCCTCAGCCGTCACGAGAAAATAATATGGGATGTCAAGATAGTAATCTACTAGCATAATATATGTATTTTCTTGATTAAGAGTTAGTTATTGACATGGAAGTGGGTCAAAGCAATTTCATGTTCTTCTATCATGGCCACAAGATTATGCAACTGTTGTCTTCTTCGGGTACCGATAGTATTTGAAAGACATGTGTCGATGCTTAAACGAGATAAAATTTATGGCTCAAATTCAGGCTTGATTTTGTCCTTTGCGCCAATGGTGTGTTCACATAACAGATATAGTCGGTGTCCTGTTTTCCCTCCTTCGCATTAAGTGGATGCGGAAATCAAAACGCCATGGATACATAATTGTACGTCTTAAGTAGCCCACACCTCACCACCATCAACTCGAACTCCATTTTGCGAAAGACACAAGAAAGAAAATCTAAGCTAGAAACAGACACAAGAAAATCTAAGCTTCAAAAACAACAGGAAGAACATGACACAAAGCAACAACCCCACAGGAAGGGTCTTTGATACTTATCATCTTCCGATTAACGTTGGACGCTAGCACGCAAGGAGCTTCACCGCCGTCGATGAAAAGCTTCAATCAGCCGAGATTGGTGTTGGAGCTGCCCAAGGGCAACACATCGCCGAGTCCACATCCATAAGAAGGAGACGACACCCGCAAGCACCGTCTCCGGCCAAGGCAAGAGAAAGCCTTCGCTCGCAACTGTTGCTCGCACCCCATCAGTCAACTGGGCCACCCGAGCTTCCCTCTTCCAACGGGCCATGACACCGCCATCTTCACTAGAGCACCGCAGCCACCTCTGTGACCAACACCAGTAGCGTCGGCCCTCAAGGCAGAGGGACGCCCCTACTACCTTCACCACCGCACCACCACCTCCACCATGCGCCAGCCCTAGCAGTTGTGCGCTCCCACCACGCCGCCGACGGCCGAAACCGAGCCAGCAACGGATTTGGGCGGGATCCCAGATCCAAGGTCTGCCGCCTCCACCCACCACCAAGAATAGGAGCTCCTCCGTGCATGAACTTCGAAGGGGGGCAGACGCCGCCGTACAACCCGGGGCGCCGCCCCGGCTGCCGCGCGCAAGCGAGCTCCACTGCCGCCGCCCCAGCCGCGCAGAGAGACTACGCCGCGAACCACCACTCCCTGACGCCTTTGTCATTGGGCCCGCCGCCACCGCGGTCCTCGCCGGCAGCAGCGGCGACAGGCAGGGTGTCCAGGGTCGAGCTTGTGGCGGCGTGCTAGGGTTTGCCCCGGTGTCGCTTCTTTTCTCATGAATAACAAGTACACATATTTTCCATTTGCCTGCCAAGCATTCGAATGTAGACAAGCAGGTTCTTAATTATGTGATTAAAAAATGGAACATGGTATTGGATTGGTGCATTTCTGACTTTCTGCAACCTGAAATCACCTTTCCGTGTGGTGTAGTCACGTGTGGCTACGTCAGGGGATCCTTCTCCCAGTTCTTCCTTGGAGGCCACAACTCCTGCTCTGATTTCCAGAAACTACACTATTTTATGTAAGCCGGTTAATGGGATTATGAGAATATGTTTGAGATGGGTCAAGATATTTAGGTGATTAGGTCTCCATATATATGGCATGAGAGATTATGATGGTCAATATGATGCATTCTTGGGTTGTCAATTTTGTACTATGTTGGTATATATGCGGTATTTGCTATTTTCGTTGTCATCTAACCAATTAGTGGTGTGTTTGAAGTTGTTGTTGGTCAAATTCCATGTGTTTCTTTATCAAGATTGTAACATTGCTCGGGCTGAAGTTCTCTACTTGAGTTGAGTAATAGCAAATACCCGACGACAATTACTCACATCATAAGTAAGCAACACTCAGTTAAGATAAATGGAGAAGATTTTTTTGCTGCATTCCTCTATATCTTTTTTAGATTCGGTTGCAAAACAATTGACCTAAATATATTTAACTCAAGGGATCCGCCGCCATCTTCCTCACGAACGGCGCGGTGCGCCGGTGCGCGGGTCGGTGGCGATCCTATGGTCCACCAGAAGGAGGCCCCTGCCCTTGAGCAGGTTCTTGTGGTATATGTTGTCGATCACCATAGGCGTGTTCCTGTCGTTCCGCGCGTACGCCACGTCGCGCGTGTCCTCCTTGGCGTCCGCCGTCGGGCACCGCTCCCGGAGGTACGCGCCGTACGCCGGCTTGATGGTGCCGTCCACCGCTGGGTAGAGCCGGCCGACGAGGTTGAAGCAGTGGACGCGGCCGACGGAGTGCGCGCCCAGAAGCGCCACCACGCCCTCGGCGTCCACTCCCATGGACGCGAACCGGGACAGCACCGCCGACACGGTGTCGTTGTGGGTGGGGAGGTAACGCTCCACATCGCCGTAGTAACTCTCCGTGGCGTCCCGCCGCCCCGTCCGCATCGGGATGCCGGCGGGCCCGCCGAGCATGGCGACGCCGTCCCTGGCGGCGAGGACGAGCAGGTCGGCGCAGGAGACGGTGCCCGGGCACGTGTGCTCCAGGGCGGACTTGATGTCGTCGATGTACTTGAAGTTCCTCATGCCGAAGCTCCTGGTGGCGGACTGCTCGGAGACGACGCCCCTGGCGGCGTCGGACTCGAGGAGCAGCGACGCGTCGCAGGATTTCACGGTGCAGTCGTGGAAGAGCGCCCTGAGCCAGGACACCGCCGTGTTGCCTTGCTCCTCCTCCATCGTCTGCAGACTGCACCTTACCACCAACGTCGCGCTCGCGGACGTGCAGCTGTGCTACCGTGCTCGCCACCTAGCGTGCCAGCGCTCGCCGCCCGGCTCGGCGACGAGCGGCGGCGTCCTCGCCCTCGCCGGCCGAGCGGCGCGCGGATGCAGGAGACCGGCTCGGCGGATAGGAGCTCGGCGACAAGCGGCGGCGTCCTCGCCGGCCGAGCGGCGCGCGGATGCAGGATACCGGCTAGGCGGATAGGAGCTCGGCGATGAGCAGCCGCTTCCTTGCCGGCAAGCAACACGCGGGTGCTGTAGCTGACTCGATGTCCGGTGCTGAGGCGTGAGGTGTTCCACGGGCGAGCACAGCTATGGCTGTCGGGACACGCGAACATAACGGCGATGCAGGGGATTTCGCCGGTGGTGGAGACAGGATCGTAGATACGTACGTCGGTGCTATATGCCCAATTTTTAGACGGACTCTCAACTCTGGCAATGGCTCTGAACGGTGAGGTCAATATTTCTCCCAACTGGTGACATCGATGGATGGCTAGCATCTCAATAAGGTATCATCACTGCTAAAAACTGGACGTTATTTTCTTGGCATAATTCCTCATTCATCTACAATATGGTGTGGCCACCTCATGAATTTTCTTGTTCCGTGTTTATGGCTTGCTTCGGTGTCATGCAGTCAGATGCAAACATATGGGCAAAGTATAGCCATTTGCTATAAATAAATGTCCATTGCTTAATCAACAGCAAAGATCATTGACAAACTACTAAGATATATCTTTTGACAATCGGCAGAGAAAAGTAGATATGCTTTGAGGAACATTTTGGGTCGTGTTAACGTTTTTCATTAAGAAGTTGACTTTCTTACCCGTTGCAACGCACGGGCATTTCTGCTAGTAAAAGTTAAAACGTTTCATATGTGCGTTCAGCCCTAGGTCGTAGCTCCTGTGTGCCAGGAGGATAGATCGATCGAGCGTGGCGGCGAAAGCGTGGCAGGCCAATCTTACGACCTGTGAGGTTGACATCCTCCCTAATCCGGCTCCGGTACTCGCCGAAGGTGAAGCAACTGTACACGCTTTCAATCTGGCTCCCCTCCGGCTGCCGTCCCGGGCGGATGACGGTGTCGTAGGACGGGCAGAGGAAGAACGCTGCGGAGAAGCGCTCCCGCGCCGCGTGCGCCACCACCCTGTGCTCCACGCTCCTGTACAGGTCGTTGCTCCACGCCTGGAGGAGGTCGCCGACGTTGACGACGAGCGCGCCGGGGCTGGGCTTCGCGGTGAGCCACCGTCCGGCCTTGAGCAGCTGAAGCCCGCCGACGCTGTCCTGCGGCCGCAGGATCGTCAGGAAGTCGCTGTCCGTGTGCGGGCACAGCCCGAACGCGCCGCCGCTGCGGCACGGCGGGTACCGGTTCAGCCGCAGGAAGCACGTGCTCCGCATGCAGCTCATCATCATCTCATGGTCGTCGTCCCGTTGCAGCTCCCTTATCAGGATCGACGCGAGCGGCTGCGCCAGCTGCCACATCGCCGTGGACACCTCGTCGATGACATGCCTGGTGTAGTTGTCGTCCTCGTCAGCGGTGGCCACCTGATCGTCATGCTGGGCTGTCGACGGAGGCGTGATGGGGATGTGGTAGGCCTCGGACCAGGACAGCTGCTCGAGGGACGTCGCGGTGGGCGTGCCCCAGCGATAGCTCTCCGGCGAGAAGTCCAGCAGCGGCTCGTTCACCTTGCGCTGGAAGGGGCGCCGGAACACGCGCACCTGCTCTTCGTGCAGCTTGTCCAGCAGCACCTCCGGCACGCCGTGGCTGGTCACCTGGAAGAACCCCCACTCCTTCGCCGCGCGGACGATCTCCGCACGGCACAGCTCGGCGGCCGTCGCGTCCCTGCCTTGCTCCAGCACGGCGAGATCGATCACCGGGAGGTCGCACCCGTAGTCGTCGGCGGCGGCGGCATCCAGCAGGCTGTGCGGGTGGTTGTGGTCGAAGAGGTGCTGGTACGTGTCCATCAGCGGCGGGTTGGACTCGTCGTCCATCGGCCGTATATACGGCAAGTGACCCTAGTAGTTTGGCACATAAATTTTGCTAATTACATTACCGTACGTCCGTAAGAAATTGTTGCAGATGCAGTGAACTTATTGATCTGATATATGAACATGATCCATGGAAGGAGAGATGCATTTGACAAGTTATGAATTAATTAGAAATGAGTCATCAAGCAGATTGATCGTATACAACAATGCATGCGAGTGTAGATGCGTCCAAATGCATGTGCATAGCAAGTGTACAAGAACAAGGACCTACGTTGACTCTTTTGTCTTGAACGTTGTGGCCACCGCTTCACAAATTCACGTTCTAATTGTTTTGACCTTGTTGTATTGCATCAAATTTAATAAAATTATGGCTATGTGTCCATCCGTGGATGCATAGACCGGTACGTATAACATTTCTTTTTGAAGAAGAACAAAAAATTATGAAATAGTCCTCTTGATCTCTGTTAAAAAAGAAGATGCAATTCCATGTGCTGAGAAGGTTCGTGAAAAATCGTAGATGTATACAACACCTGCAGTATTAGTTGAAATATGTTCATATATGTCCTGCGCAAAAAAAAATCAAACTAGATATTACATTGTTCTAGAAAACGTGTCTTTTTTAGGTTTGCACTTCTTCTCAACATGGACAATGATGTTTTCCATGACTAACAAGATAATAAAACAAATTAAGATAAAGAGACTATATTTATTCTGTCACTATACATGTAAGAGAGGAAGCTTCTTAGTACTTACTAATGGTCCATTGCACTCTGATGAAATTTCCCAAATTTTAAGAAGAAGTTTTTGATTGTTCTGGTTCACTCCGTGTAGATTGACTGAATGCCTTCCACTGGCAAGTGATCGTGTCCTTTTTCCAATATAGCAGCTCCGAGAAGCTGGGCTTAGGGTGCACCTCTTGCGATCGTTTCAGATTGCGGGAGATTGGTGAAGAGGTAGAACTAAATAATACCATAACCAAAGCTAAAATAGGGGATGAGGCTGATGTTGAGTAGGGTGTTGAAGCACTTCACCGCAACAAGAAGCCTAGTGAGTGGTTGATACGCACAACCACTACAACAATATTTTTTTATAGTTTTGTTAGATGTCAAACAGTCTGACCCATAAAGGTATATTTAAACTATATCCAACAACATAATTATGGCAAGTAAAGTGAGCTACCACAACCTTCAACACACCCCACCACACCATATATAATAAAATTACAATAATTCAAATGATATGGTTTCCATGCTTAAATATGATCCGGTGTTTACCACATAGAGCACTTAGGGCATGTAGAATGGCTGATAAGACCGTCTTATTTTATACACACCACACAATATAGATATGACAATAAAATATGAAGTACAATGGGTTATTTTTTAGTCGACCTTATTAATAGGTTATTCCTAAATTTGTGCTAAGGGATCATCTATTAGGTAAGAGAAGACAAGCCTATTTTTAAATTCCATCTCCTCCACCTCAGCAATCGTCCTACGTGACAACACTAAGATATAACCATTGTACATGCTCTTATAATCACAATGAAGGCGTTACTTAACAATTAAGTTAGTATATGGGTATTGCTATTGTACACCGTATAGTATATGAAAATCATTTCTGACGACTTCGATATAATGAAAATGTGTTTTTCAATACACCTTAGCCACAATATTATTTATTTCAAGGTAAACATCAGAGTACATTATGGCCTTTTCTGGAAGTATTTGGTTTTTGAGAGTACAGGAATGCCTCATGTCGCCAGACAAGAAATTTTAACACAATTGGAAAATTGAAAAACAAAATATTTGCAGATCAATATCTATTATATGTCTATTTGTCATTTTGTCCGGCTCGTCGAAAGTTGTACCATTATATTTATCATGGAAATGTGTTCCACAAATTTTTTTCTTATAATATTTTACAGACTCCCATGTATAAATAAATCAATGGTTACAAGTTATAATAAACCAGTAAAATATTATCTAGGGGCCGTAGGCGAAGGGAGGGAGAGTGAAAGATAAGAAGTCATGAAACTTGTATGTATTCAACTAAATTTTCATTGATCGAGCAAAATAAAACCATCACGTGATGAATGTGCATGCCCACTTATTAGTTGTATGTTGTCACTATGCTATTTTGTCTGTTCCTCTGTGGCTGCACACCTGTCATGCATGATTTCAGTAATTACAGACATGCAGATGCACATGCACCTTATCTTATCTTCAGTGAATGCTATCAGAGTACGAATGCATGGAAACTATATAAAGAAAAAGACCAAACTTACATAGTGCACGTGTACGTACGTGTTTATGCATATGATGGCCTATGCTTACATATCACATACAGACTCACATGCACATATGTAGATCATGAGAACAGAAGATTATGACAGAAGCTTTCCATCTATAGAATGAATTGTCCATACATGGATGATGAAAAAAAATGAAAAGGTGAACTAAACTTGAGGAAATAGCTAGCGTCAAACCTGTAGTCCTGATAAATGACTCTCAGAAAGAAACAGGAGTCTGGCTCGAATGTGTACGTATTTTCAAAACCAGCTCTTGGAATTTGAGTGGTTTTTGATAGCTAGCTAGCCAGTGCTAATTGGTCATGCCTATATATAGGTGACTAGCTTGCCGGTGAGGAGGAGGAGTTAGTTGGTAGGCTTCCAAAAGAGAAGATGACGAAGCCTTCCTTTTTATGAGCATCGGAAGATTGTGCTGAAACGTGTGGAGCGTCGGCAGTGAACGTTGAGACCTGCCCCTCCTCTCCCCTCTCCTCTCCCTGTCTTCTTCTCTCTTTTTTTTTTTTAGAATGGAGGGGCTCCGCCCCTGATTTCATTTTATTGAAAAATGAAACCGATAATACAGCATTGTTTCAGGTCCCTTGGTTTGTCGCCTCACACACCAAACCACCTACCAGAATCCTAACCTGAGCCTACAACCTTACAAAGCTAGAAAAACTTGCCTGCCAACGAACACACCAGATAAACCACCAACACAGCTGCTGTTTGCCAACTAAAAGAAAGAAAACTGAAACTCTACGAAGCCCCCCTACAGATTTCTTCTTCTCTTCACACTTCCCAGCCTTCTTCCGCTTACACAGCAAACCATCTTGTCAGCGGCGCCCACTTTTGCCAGCCTACTGAACACCTCCGCTGCAACTCGTGGCAGAGCTCTTGCCCCTCTGGTTTGCAGCTTGCATTGTCCTCGGAACTGAAGTTCGGTCCAAAAACTTAACCAAAGAGCTACTATAGCCACTACACAACTAGCATCATAAGGAACAACTTTATCAAAGTAAGCAGAAATTCTCGTATTCCATGTCGTGCATAAACTGCTACACTTTTCTATCACAACATTAAACAAACTTAACCAAAGAGCTACTATAGCCACTACACAACTAGCATCATAAGGAACAACTTTATCAAAGTAAGTAGAAATTCTAGTATTCCATGTCGCCCATAATACTACTGCTACACTTTTCTATCACAGCATTAGACAAACTAGACCATATAGATAGCCTCCTTTCTTTAATTACACTCATCTACTCTCCTAAACAAATAAAGAAAAAACTCCGACAATAAGGGGAGCAGAAGAAGAACATCTAAAACACATAAATTAATTCCACCAGAAAATCTTACTTATCTCTAGCCTCCTGTCTTCTTCTCTAGCTACCTTCTATTCCTCTCCCTGTCCTCTTCTCTACCTTCCATTCACCTCTCTCTCTCTCTCTCTCTCTCTCTCTCTCTCCCTAATGCATCGATCAAACCTCTCTCTCTCTCTTAATTAGTTGGTCACTCTAGAAATCACATCCATCCGTCCGTCCATCGTTAGTTGGGGTGTGCAGTTATGTGTGAATAAATCCAGTACCACGGGGATGATCAGGGATAAGTGGCTAGTGTCATGCCGCCCTCTTCTTCTGCGGGCCATGGCCGCGGCAAGATTTTCTTAACGACAACAACAGGAAAGCCTCTTAATTAGTCATGCACCAAACTTCGTTTTTCAACACACAAGTGACATAAACTTATTTTCTTAACTAGTCATTAAATTCCAATCAGAGATTATTTTCATTGCCTCATGTTTCTCCTCCTTCATAAATAATTACGCATACATCTTGCCACCTTCTAGTTTTCCTTTTGTGTATGCACCTAGCTAGCTAGTTCCAAATTACATAAGGACGCTGTTATTCTTTAAAAAAATCATTGTAGAGGCATTCCTTTCAAAGAAAAGAAAAGGAACATTGAGTCTAACAAATAAATTTTACAACACCGCAATTTCAGATGCATACAATAAAATTCAAACCACTAGGTACAGTTAATTAAGTACTTAATCACATTCGCAGAACGTGGAAAAACAATACTGCAGCCCAACAAAATAACCATCAGGACTTCAATTAAAAATAACCATAAGGAAATAGAAATTCCAGGAACAAATTTCACACAATTATCATGGATGTAATCACCTTTTATAGAGCCATCGGTAATAATTGTCGTTAAAAATATTTACTGCATCACAATCCACCATCGAGAAAATTATTAGTCGCGCCACTTGGCTATTACCGTTCTACTAAAGTATTGACTTGCATGTCCGTGGCAACCGAGAAATATTCATGATAGTTGTCATTATTATATTCACTATTGAGAAATATAGGAAAAAATGGTTATTTAATCTAAGTACCCATTACAAGAATTTCAAAATAATTTTGAAATGTTAAATGATGTTACTCTGAGTTGTTCCTTAGTAGTTTTTCTTTTTGGACATCCACAAATTCAAACTTTTAAAACCTTTTACTAGCCGGAAATTCACTTTGGCTCCCTGGTGCATATACTCCTGTTATTGTTTTTAAAATTTAAAAAATATGAAAACACTTCAAAAAATTCTGCAAACATTAGGGCCCAAACATATGCAACTTTTCAACATTCGTGCAAAATTTCGGAAGGAAATGACACTTTCTGTGGTCTATGCAAAAAAGACAAAATCTGTGGCCGGAATGAGATTTAAAAATACATTTTTAAAGTATAGATTTTGCCTTTTTTGCACAGACCACATAAAGTGTTATTTCCTTCCTAAATTTTTCACGAATGTTGAATGCTTGTATATGTTTATGCCCAATTTTTTCAGATTTTTTCGAAGTGCCCGGGAGCCAAAACGTTTCTCATCACACTATTTAGAAATACTTATATTGGACTATAAAAAATCGCATATTTTAAATTTGACTCGAAATGAATTGTCGTGGTGTCTAATTTTGCAGGGTATCATAAAAGTAGTCTAATACAAATTAGATGCCAAATTATTATATTTGAGATAGTCAAATATAAAAAACAATTCCTTAAATGGGTGCTAATGATTCATAAAACTAATGTATAGCGTTTTTATCCAAGGAGCTAATTAGATATGTAAACATAGTAAAGGTAATAGCTAAACTAGCAAAATTAACCACATATTTTATCATTTGTTTGTTATTATAGTAATAAATTAACCACATAGACCTACAAACTTTGCATATATATGCACATTATACATATGAATTCTTCTTGCAGTATAGTAATCTCTTGCATATGTTTGGGCGTAGTGGTGGAAAGCAAATGTGAATTTTGTGTGAACTGCAAGGGATACCGAGGCACAAATCACCTCTGAGATGATGATGTTGGCAGTATTGTTGAGTATGCTAGGATCACACTCTTACATTCAAGTGGTTCTAAAGAGGAGTGGACATGGATAATGGTTGTTGAGAAGAGTAATCATTGCCAACGATGGAGAATTTCAAACTAATAGGTACCATGGTTTTTAGTTCTTGTGGTTGTTGTTTCTTTCATCCCTCTCTTTTGCTGGGTTAAATGCCGTGTTTCCTTGAAAGTAAACACTTATATTGTGCTCCTGTTGCAAGTTGATCCCTAATTTTGAGAAACCAAACTATACACATAATTGAACACCTAGCTAGTTGAGTAAATACTCAAACAATATTGAAAGTATGTTGTCTCAATAGCTTGACTAAAGATGGTCATTAGTTAACATATATTTTGCAGGACAGTTCTTTTTTATTTATACTTATCGGTATAAGTAAGACGAGACAATTTGTTCGAGCAAAGAGGCTATCCACGTCTCCCCGAGAGGCCGAGAACATCGACTTGTCTGATAATGAGCCCGAGAAGAATGCAGAATCATCTGGACAATGCCTACGACTCCCGGGCTCGATCCTATTCCTACCGCCGGTCGCACTGGGAGATTACCCGGCATGCGTCTTACTGACGCACACCAACCTTACCGAATGTCTCTAAACACTGCCCCTACCACTACTCAGCCACCCCACATCGGTGGCCACGGGTGGCTCTGCCCTTGATGAGAGGATATTTGCCTGTTTTGGATCAAAGTTAGTTCCCCTTGACTTGGTCGTACATGGACCCTTCCCTCAGGTTTCATCGTGGGTCCCATCGCCGCGTGGCACCGGCTTCAACATACTCGATGCATATGCATGAATTAATTCGGATCTACGCCATACGAATGTACGCCTCCCCTCAGCGGAGAGACCGCATGCTCAAAAAAGATTAATTTAGTCCATCAGTAACACAAGTCGTCATACCCATATCCGACACATATACAACATGTTGTACAAGCGTACAAAGAAATGACGGTCATTAACCCATATGATGGCTCTGCTTTTTTTCATATTTATCTGAAAGAATAATCTCCATTCTTGGAAATGCATCTACATGTTACGATTGAGCACCATCATTCTGACGTGGACAGTAATTTAAAATCAACATCCCTAAAAAGAATAGAAAAAACCATCAAGTTTGAACGGCCGCACAATGCATTGGTACGATCGAAATACTAGGACTTTTGATTCCATAAATACAAATTAATTTGCATATTTGTATTATCCTTGGATGCCAAAGCTCCAGCAATGTCCGTTACTGATCATGAGTTGGATGTGATTGGATATGCCGTGTAATTAATTATGTGTGTGTCCGTCTATGCGTGTGTATAGGCGCGCTTGTCACTCACTCCTAATTCAGGAGCTTTCAGCTGCCTATTCACTGAAACAAATATCCGGATTCTTAAATCTGTGGACGGGATTCATTATACAATCCTAGGCTTACATCTGTCCCCAGTAGTCTGCATCATATCACATCATTTCATAACTAGGCAACAAACCTTTGCTTTAGAGAAGATGTATGCGCACCTGCCATTATATATTGCACGCATGACAGTGTGCTGTTGGAACAATTGCAACCCATAAATAGATGGTATTAGCTTAAATAGCAAGGCATATATGTCTATATATATAGTGGCCTGTGACGGGTGTCGGCAAATCACTAACCCTGACATGCACATAAAGGCTAACTTGATAACCTTCACTTTCTTTCATATGAATGGCATTGTTCCATAAATATCACAATCAGTCAATCACCTCTTCTGTCCATCATACTAGCATTTTACTTTTTATTGCTGGTCCTATTTAATAAGCTGACGGTTCGTGTCTGCAAAGAAGTGAAAACGACAACTACCACCAAAATAAATCAGTGACGTAAGCAGTGACCAATGACCCTGTTGAGACAATCAGATTAATGTATATGACTTTATATACTTGTTAATTTATACATATCCAAATATTGTCTTAATACGAACCGGCTCAGTAGTTCTAGCCCGAGACTGTTTCATGACCGTGGGTTTCTCCTCCGATCATATGCATGCATGGGAAAGACAAACTTGGTGACATCTTCAAGATTTTTGTAGAAATCTAAACTTCTACTCCCTCCGTTGAGACATCCTTTTGTGGACGGAGGGAGTATATGAGTTGGCTCTCAACGTGTAAATCCGATTTATCGCCTTGGCATACGGCGGAGGAAACTTATGGCCCACACGGCTTGGTTGACAACTAGTGCTTCTTGAGAAGAGCGGCGCCACGCCGAGAGATGAAGGAGTTGGCTACTTAATGGAAGCTGCCAGGGGCGAAGCTCCCCTTAGGGAAAGGTAAGGCGGCCGCCCTAAGTTGATTTTTGGAAAACAAATCGCATATATATAGGCATTTCTCTTTTATATATACTACCTCCGGTACGATATAATTGTCGTGAAAACGTTAATAAGCTAATACAAATTACTACACACTCACGACAATCTTTATGGATCGGAGGGAATATTATTTTTGGTATTTTCTGCATTTTTTTAGACATGGTATTTTCTGCTGGTTTGGGAAAAGAATAGAGGAAAAAACAGCCAACTGGGCCGGTCACGAGTACCTCAGCCGAGCTGGGACTGAGATCCCGTGCCTCGCCTATGGCAAGGCACGCTGTGCCTCGAGGCCTCAGATCCACCATCCATCGCCCATCCAACGGCCAGCAGCGGTCAACGCGAAATTGGACCTGGTCCGCTTGTCTTCTTCCTCTGTTCCTCAGTTTCCATGGTACAGGCAACGGAACCGCGGGAAACGAATGCTTCACGGAGGACTTCGCGGCGGGAACTGCCGTGGAGAGCTGGGCCTCCGTCGCCGCCGTGGGGAAGGGCGCCATGGGATCTCTGGCGGCGGCCACCGGATAAACGGCGCCGGCAATCCCCTCCGTCCCCACAGCCTTCTTATCCCCGCCCGCTCTGACGAGCTCCTCGTCCCCGTTGTGAAGATTTCTGACGAGCCCTACCTCAGCTCCGGCGACCGCGTCCGCACTCCTGCGACCCCTTCTCAACCGAGGTTCTCCCATGCGACCCCTCCAACACAGAGCAGGTAGTCCTCTGTAGAAACGTCCTCTGTGTATGTATTCTTCGGAACTAAAAATTGTGCTTGATTATTAGTTCAGTAGTGAAAATTGGCTATGTCAGATGGATTGTTAGTTCATTTTCCAGTATAATCAGCACAACTCTTCCTTCTTCTGGCCATTTTCCGGGCGTCTGTGGCAGTCGGAGCGGGCCGACAGAGTGAGCGTAGGAGGACGGCGGAGGGGGGCAGAGGAGGTCGTCTGAGGGGTGGTCGGAACCGGCGGAGGCAGCCGCCAGAGGGCAGGCGGACGGAGCAGAGCAGCCAGAGCTGGGCGGTCGTCGAGGGCGTTTCCTCATGTAGACGAAGCCCGAGCTCACCCTGGAGGCGCAGCCGGAGCGGCTCCTCTCCCTTCCCGGCGGCGCACTGACGGGAGCTCGCTCCCTTTCCTGCAAATCGGCGACGGGACCAGCAGCGAGGCGCCGAGGCACTGGACTTTGGCCGCACGTGAGGAACAGAGGAAGGGGATGAGCTGACCGGGTCCAATTTCGCGTTGATCGCTGATGGCTATTAGATGGGCGATGGATGGTGGATCTAAGTCCTCGAGGCACAGCGTGCCTTGCTAGGCAAAGGCACAGGATCTGAGTCCGTGCCTCCTGAGTCCTGACTCTCTCGCTCGACCAGACCTCTCCTGCCTGCCTGTTCTGTTCGGCCGCCGTCCGCCGGTCTCGCCTGCGGCTTGTACGGCTGTCCAGCTGCTCGCCTCCTCCCTCCCCTGCTCGCCTTCTCCAGTTCTCCCTCGCCTCTCCTGCTGGCCTTCTCCCTCCCTACGAGCTGCAGCAATAACCAACAGCAAGGGCACCGCACGCTCAGAAGGCTAGGGTTCGTCCCGGTCGGGCGTCTGGCCGGCTTCCCGCGACGATTTGGGGCAGAGACGGATATGGACCGGAAAATACCTGCAGACGCAAAGTGGAGGTATAATTTCCTGAATTTGGAGTGAATTGTTTGAAAATTTGGTGTGAATTGTGAGCTAGCTAAAATGGGCAAACTACTCATGTTTACATAAAACTTGATCCCGGACTTCGCATTTAAATGGATTGGTTTTCCCCCAATGTTATGGAAGATGTTATATTTGCTTATCCAAAGAATGGTCAAACTTAACAAACTCATTATAATTTTCTCCCAAATAGAGATAATAGATCCTTTGGGACGCAATGGTATAAGAAATTTGATTGGTTGGAATATAGTGTGGAAAAGGATAAGGCTTATGCTTCTATTGTATCAAGACCGAGTTGCACAAAAGGATGTCCGTTGGCTGGCTTAATAATTTGATGTTCATCTACATCGAGCAAGAGATATTTAAAAGTATTGATCTTGGTGAAATTAAGAACGATTTCTAGACGTCATTAAAGCTTCATTATCGGTACGTTTGTTGGTTATATTTTGATTCAAATATGTTGTTGTTACCTTTGTACTAAATGATTATGCTTAATATCATATAATGTATTAATGTGTATAGACAATTTTAGTTTTGTTGTATCATTTTTTCTTCGCTTTATAATTTGCCGGACCTCAATTTTTTCGTCCTTCGCCACTGAAAGCCAAACATAGGAAGCACGTTCGGCGGGAGCGGGGAAACCATTTTAGCATGCGCGGTGGGAATTGTTTTGACTAAGTCATGTTTCTCTAGCTTATTTGCAGCGTCGGCGTGCGCGCGCCGGGGGGGTGGGGGGGGGGGGGGGGGGGGAGATGGCGAGAGGGTATCATAATCGGTAAATCATTTCCGAAACTATACGATTAATCAACTGATTCCTGATTGGGTAGATTTAGGTTTGATCATCTTTCTACGTAATATGTGTCTGAAGTTTTTGTGTGCAAAATCCTGTAAGATAGTACAAATAGCCAACAGTACGTAGTTAGGCTGGATATATAAATAACTTACCAATATGTGACATGGTACAATTTAATCAACTGTGGTTGGTTTCGGGTTCGACGTTCAATTATCTTGATTTTCGAAGAGGCAACCTTACACACAAACATTGACATTATGAACCCACCGGTTAGACCATAACTTTCCCAAGGTCAAAATATTGGGAGCAACTGAAAATACAATGAGTACTAGCAACAATTACGGGTATAAAAGAACACAACATAGAACACATTCATTGTACGTAAACAACGACATAGCGGACCCACCAGTTTCAAATGACCCTGGGGTGTCGATCAGAAATTCGCACATGCAATCAATAGCATGAATGAGAACTTAATTTCAACCACAAATAACTTTTGTGAAATGAGCGGTAACAGTTGTAGGTGATGCCAGCCATCGCCCACTAGATATTTTCCACGCATCCACATAGACCACGTCTTACAATAACCGTTGTAGATTCTCGGGTCACCGAAACCATCGGGCACATCTACCACGAAGTCAAAAAAAAATCCGTAATAGATATGCATAATATACAACAGATGTAGTGGCCATCCGTGGTAGGAGTGAAATGCATCAACGGTCCCGGAACTCACCGGCCATGTCCAAAACCATCCCCGATGTCAGAAAATGAATCAATACAGTTCTTGATGTTGCTTAGCATGTCCACCTACGGTCCTGGCTACGTATTCCAGTGACGTGGCAACGTGGTGGACCCCGACGGCGCAGCAGTGGCCCACGACGGCCGCACGCACTCGAGTCTCCTCGCCCTGTTTCCCCTGTTTAGCCCTCGTTCCCCTGTTTCGGCGCATCTGGTATCTCGCTCGAGATGCATGGCGACGGCGGCGGCGGAAGATCGGCGCCGGGAGAGCAGCAGGGACGGAGGTAATACGCTGGAGCAAGGATCTTCCGGAGCTCTCGTTCCAGTGCTGGGGCGCGTACGGCTCGCGGCCACCGTCCCACGTCTGCCCCACCGCCTGGCCGCCCGCTCCTCCGAGGCCATGGAGGTCTCTCCTGGGTTGACCTCGCGCGCCTCCTCGGCTTCGGCTGCGTCGTCGGCTCCGCGCGGCTTTGTGCTCACGCTTCGATGCTGGCCCGGCCACTCAGCCGCAGGGCTCTCCTCTTTCTGCTACAACGAGCACTGTTGTTCGTCTCTAAAACATGTAGAAATGAGTGATGTATCATGTATGTGCTATGTAATTCAGCTGAAATGAGTGATCTATGTGCTCTGTAATGTGCTCAGATTTTAGTGAAATGAGTGGTCAATTGTATGATGTGTTTGAACAAAATTGCCGTTAGTTTTGACATCAACTCTTACAAGTTTCTGACGCTCATGCCACTCGTGGTATGCCACAATTGACGTGCAGGTGATTTGGGCCAGACAGAATGGATGAATTCCACGCTGCAGCACATCGCGGCCGCCGACTACGACATGCTGCTCATCCCGGCGACCTCTCATACGCTGATACGGACCAGCCCCGCTGGGACTCATTTGGCCGCCTCGTCGAGCCGCTGGCGAGCGCGCGGCCATGGATGGTGACGTACGCAGGGCAACCACGAGATCGAGAAGATCCCCTTATCCAGCCGCACGCGTTCAGAGCCTACAACGCGCGCTGGCGGATGCCTTACGACGCCGGCGTCTCGCCGTCGGGATCGAACCTGTTCTACTCGTTCGACGTGGCCGGCGGCACCGTGCACATCATCATGCTCGGGTCCTACGCCGACTATGACACCGTCACGGCGCAGCACGACTGGCTGCAGGGCGACCTAACCAGGATCGACCGGAGCAAGGCGTCGTTCGTGCTGGCGCTGGTGCACGCACCGTTGTACAACAGCAACAAGGCGCATCAGGGGGAGGGCGACGACATGCGCGACGACATGGAGGCGCTGCTCTATGGCGCGCGCGTGGACTCCTTCGCGCCCGTGGATGGGCAGGGTGTCTCCTTCCCGCCGCCGAACGGGCGCCATCTCCGGCCGCCTACCAAGATGATCGACTTGCTGCGGCACCACGATCATCTTGTTCGCCGCCTTCAATCGTCTCCGTCCGCCCGCGTATCACCTGCTTCCGCTGTCGATCATGAGCTCCCGCGGTCCCGCCACCGCCGTCGCCGTTCACCTCGACCGCTCCGCGAGGCGAAAAGCAGGGGAAACAGGGGTTGCACTGGAAACGGAAAGCGGGGGCAGTTGCAAAATTACAGGACGCGCTAAGCTCGCTCCGCGCCGTGCTGGGCCCGCCCACTAGCCACGCCAGCTTCTTACGGTTAGATACGTAGCCAGAACCGTAGGTGGACATGCTAAGCAACATCAAGGACTGTATTGATGCATTTTCTGACATCGGGGACGGTTTTGGACATGGCCGGTGAGTTCTGGGACTGTTGATGCATTTCACTCTCCGTGGTAATAACCGAATTTTCTCGTACTGCATATACCTGCCGGCACCAGCCACACTGCCTCTGACCTCCATGCATCGATCCGCCTCCCACCCTTGGCTTGCCAGCCACATCTGTGCGCCTTTCCTTCCATCTATATATGTCGTCAACCACCTCGGCTTGCTAGCCCATCACGTCCACACACGCGTGCATCTAACGGCGGCGATCACACATCTAGCTCGCCTCGCTCGTCGTGCTCTCCATCCACTCGAGTACTCTACTCGTTGCACACCAAGACGATGCATCTACCAGTGTCATGTGGGTTGGGGTCGCTAGTTCGGTTGCTGAATTATATGCTGCTCTCCTACGGCCGCCTGCTGCTACTTTAAAGTGTTCTGCACGTCACAACGACCGCATGGTGGGTCCTGTGTGTCAGTGACTTAACCTGACTTACTTTGTATCCCACAAAGTCAGCTTATCCGTGCCCCTCCGCCTCATACAAGATCATGAGAGGGACTCCGTCCTTTTTTCCTTCCAAACAAATCTCTTTTTTTTTTTTGCGAAACACAGTACAACGTAAGCGCTCATATACACGCGCACACACTCACCCCTATGAACGCACGCACGCACACCTACCCCTATGAGCACCTCCGAGAGACTGAGCCGGCGGGTCGAGTCTTGAGATTGACGAAGTCACCACGGGCGCCTCGCTGTCGACGGGAACGTCGCCTCCCACTGAAGAATATTCCGCCTTAAATGAGAAACACCAGCGTCAAACCTGGGGTTTGAACTCTGGTGGGCTGGGGATACAACCATCCACCTAACCATCTTGCCACAGGCAAGTTCTCTTCCAAACAAATCTCGCATGCACCGCAGGATCACACATTTGGATCACGGGGTGGCCTTTTGGTAGCATGATGTGGGTTGATTTATAGATTCCCGAGGGGTCAAAATGAAAAAGGCACGGTGATGTACCATACCATCACCATCGACTCGTAATTAATAGTAATGATATATATCCCAATAGCTTGGTTAATTTTCTCTAAATTGTCTGAGAAAGCAATATACACCAAATCACATTTTTCCTTTTTTTGGTTTTGAAAATAGAGGAAAGTAATTATACTACTAAGTCATTTTGAAGGGAGAAGAGATATATAATATAAATCTTAGAAATGTTTTGTTATAACAAAAACAAGTGAAGGGAATTATAGTTTTACCATAAATAGGATTTTGGGAATTTTGGGAAAAGAAAACATTTATTTAGTTGTTTTCCTCATAGGAAATAATCAATTGGATGTAAAGGAATGACGTTGGTCATAAGTTGACCTTGTCAAAAAGGAATTCATCAACATGTCAACAAAAGTCAATTAGGTCAAATAATGAAGTAAACTCAAATTAGTTTCAGGGCGGATTTGAAAGCATGAACTTGTCTAAGTGACGTTTTTTAAATAGTTTATATACAAGATCATATACCTGGAGAAAAAATTCCAAGATTTTTAGGTACAAAAAATAATTATGAAAACATGTTTTCCCATTTCTCCTACAAAGTTTCAAAGGTGAAATGTTATGTAAAATAATTTTAATAATTTATTTTCTAGGTAAAAATAAAATAATATATACTATAGTCTTCAAATGTGATTATAATTTATTTTAAATTTTGATATAAAACACATTTTCTTTGGGTAGCATGGTTCTAGGTTTAGAGGAACAAAGTCCTTGCAACTAGTTTAAATCTTTGGAAAATATTTTATAAATAGCTTCTGAAACTCTTCTCACATGGCATGATCATATTATGAATTTGGAATCAAAGTGTAGGGGTAGAATCAGAAATAAAATCCAACTCCAGAGAGTCAAGTTGGTCACAAAAAATCTAAAGGCATGCAAATACAACGATCTAAACTCCAAAACCTAAAAAGTTTAATTTCCCTTTTTTTCTTTTCTTACACTAGTGAACGTGCACGTGCAACGCACGAGCCTACAATTGATTAATATACGTAAAATTCTAAAAAGAACAAAATTAGAGTATTTTCAGTTACAAATATTACAATTCAACCTCCATTCGAAGCTAAGGTCAAAGTAGTATCCACTTTTAGTTCTAAGTCACATTTAACTCAGAAGTTTTTGTTTTTTTACGCTAAGCAGAGGAAGTTGTAAAGATAGGTTGCCTGCTCTGTTTAGTAGTGCATAGAATTCATAACAGTGTTCATGAAATTTTATGTACACCGTCGAAAAATCCGCAAAGAAATCATAAATGCTAGCTGGGCAGTTGTCTTATAAGCAACATATCATATCATAACGATTGTTACATACTTACATGCTGCACTGTAGAGCCAAATCTCTTCCTAGTTAGCAAAGCAACAATCAGCTCCATAACACAACTCAATTTGTATAGATCTGTATGATTATGCAAGTAAAACAAAGTTATGTAAAATGGAAAGAGTTGGTAATTTATTATGAACTCTCTTGCCATATAAAACATAACACATGGTTTGAACATCTCTTCTTGGCTCAACTTACAATCAAGTGCAAATGTGCACGTGCACGCACGTATATACAATCGCTCAATACCACGCAGTCTAATGTTTTCATAAACTCACCAGACATATTATTTCGTACAGACAGTTCTAATAGAATTAAACAAAGTTACCAGACACAAGAGACTTATACAAAGTAATGAAACAAAATTTATAAATAATCCCAGTTCCAACATCTTTGTGCCACCGAATGTAACTCTGGTAAATCAAACTAAATATTTCATTGCAGTCACAGAAAACATGAATTTATCCAAACCTGAAGGTTTACTTGTTGCTCTTGGCGACGGAAAGAAAAGACGGAACACCTTGCTGCAGATGAGCATGCAAGCTGTGCTCACGCTCAGTCGAATCATGTACCTCAATTAACCACAATATTAAGGAATGGTGGTGCCTGTTTTGATGATGGAAAATACACAATGTTTATGGTCAATAGTACATATATGTAGAGAAGAAAAGAGGCAAACTCATTTTGTAACTTTCAAAGATTTAAACAGAGAATAGCATCCCAACTTTGTTACATGAACTACAGTGAAAGTTAATGAAACCAGATATTATAAATAACCCCTGTTCCAACATCTTTGTACCACTGAATGCAAGGTCCTATCATGAGTTGCAAGGACAACTTCATGTATACTGTATATGCATTAATGTCTACCGTATGGACATTGAAGATGACTTGAAAAAAAATGAGATAATTACCTACAAGATGCAGGTGGACTCAAACCTGATCCTTGTGATTATCAATCAACTGAATGTAATTTTAGTAGAATCTTCTACAAAGTCACTTGAAAAGACAGAAACCAGACTACAAATTATGATAACAAAATGAACCAATGCGGATACACTCATTGAGGCTTAAATCTACAGTTGGAACACACTTTAACTGTACAACACAATGTCTCGGTGTATAAAAGGACCATCGGCCGATCTCAGGAATGGGGATAATTAACTAAACATCTTCAGATACCAGCTGCTTGAAGTCTAATATCCATGGACTTGCACAATCTGAGTTTGTCACACAAAACAGTACCTGAGAGAGTACAACTATGTTTGCATTGTCTGATTCAACCACATGTGAATCAGCACCAGTGCCTACTCCTCGAGTCCTATGCGATTTGTTGACAACAGTAGTCACCCTGTCTGGTAATTGTTCTTGCATGCCCCGTCAAAAACCTAGCACAGCAAGACATACATTAGAAAATCATTGAAAGGAGAACGCAAAGATTACTCCAATTTAAGGGGTGGGATGTCCTTACAGTGACGATGGGGTCGCAGAGGCTGAAGTGCACGAAGACGTCGAGGCTGAAGTGCACGAAGAGCATGAGCTAGCGTCCGAAGACGCCGAGGCTGCGCTGGAAAACACCAAAGCATATCGGGTTGACGCTGAGAAAGAAAAAACTGCTGGTTTAAATCGCTTTCTCTAAGAGGCCACAGCCTTAATATCGAACAAATTTTTTGACAGACAATCATTTAAGAAACAGAGGCACTTACACTGTAAATTTTCATTCAATTATGAGCTACGGATGTATTGTTGTTTTGATACAAAATACTACCAGTTCAGATAAACTAAAGTTCTCATTCTGAATCAAATTGTATTTCTAGTCTGAACCTTTATAGGTTGATTTGCGGCAATAAATAGTATTCTCAATCTGATGCCGAACATGATAAGCTATGCAATAAAGCAAATTCTTTCCCAAATCGGCCCGTGCGTTGCAACAGGCTGTTTGTAATTGTTGATACGCTCAAATGATAAGATGTTTTACCCAACAGGGCATGGAGCCCAAAAAAGGAAAAAAAACAATCAGCCGAAAAAACAATATGGTTCATGATTTCTGATGAGGCAGTTCATCAAGCTGGATTCTGGAAATGGAATTTCTGTGCAACTACTCTCGCACTATAGAATCAGAACACGGCAAATGAGCTTTAAAATCATCACATAAAACGAGCTCTTGGTGTGAGCACTTGGAACAAGCAAATGATAGTGGTAACCACTACCACTTCGTGTCCTTCTGCCTTTATTTTCACGAAACAATAAAGCGACCACTCAAACCGTTCATTCAGCTCATACCCACCGGCCACCAATCATGTCAGCACAGTCCACAATGAGATCTCACGAACACGCCTTCGGCAGAAGCAATGGCATCACACTTGCAGTACATGTCAATGCCCTTGCATGAACGCCAATTCCAGAAAGCAAACAACAATGGCGGCGATGATCTCAACTTCGTCATCCCGCACCTCTTCATCTCCCATAAGCAGTCCAAGACCAACTGGACGGTAATCAACGAGTTTCACGTCCCTGGCCGGCATTCCGTCGAGCACTCTCTTGGCGCCCCTGACAATGTCGAGCCGGGCATAGAACGAGAGAGTTGCCCCATGTACGCGTCTGCGCTGGTCACGTCGAGCCTAATACTCGGCGGCGTGTCCCTCGTTGACGACGATAGTGTGCTGCACGGGAGGCCCGCGTCGGCAGAGCCTCGGATCATGGCATTGCGGAGGAACACATGCCAGTCCCGAACGGCGGCGAGAGCGTCCAGCTCGGTGTCCAGACAGCTGGCGGATCACCGTGTTCCCTCACGAACCTCACAATGGCGCCTCGAAGGAGCTCGCTGCACCGCGTCCGACGAAGGATAGGTCGTTGCCAGCGACCGGCGCTACGCAAACCCTTCAAGACAGTGTTGTAGTTGACCGTGTTCGCCTTGCAACCATGAGAAGGCAAGCTGTTCAACAACTCCCGGGCACCGTCCACGTCGCCTTCTCTGCACATCCCGTCCATGATAACATTGTAGGTCACATTGGTAGGCGTGCACCCTCGACGCGCATCAGATCGATGAGCTCCATGGCCTGCCGGTACCCCCTGCCCTTGCACGCCGCCTCGAGGAGGATGTTGTAGGTGACGACGTCGGGGGCGCAGCCCCGGCAGAGCATACCGTCGAGCAGGACGAGCGCGTCCCTGACCTGGCCGCGCACGCACAGCGCGTGCATGAGCGGGTTGTAGGCGTAAGCGCTGGGCGGCACGGGCAGGCCGTCCACGACGCGGCGCGCATCGTCGAGCCTCCCCGCGCGGCAGTACCCGTCGGCGAGGGCGCTGTACGTGACGGCCGACGAATCGCTCGATTCCCTGAGTCCCGGCTCGGGTCCTTCAAGGATGATAATGAGTACGGCGATTCCGAGCTCTTGCAAACGGAAGCCAGGCCGAGCAGCAGGCAGGTCGTGGAAGAGCAGGTCCGGGAGCCGACCGCCGAGACCTGCAAAAGAGAGAGAAGCAGGTTAGGTTTGTCCATGGCCATTATCTTGCTAGAAATCCTTCCAAACTCGGCCACTTTTGTGAAGAATGTAAAGAAGGCAATGGTGGATTTAGGCAGTAGTATACATACGAGGCCGTGGCGTGGGTCGACGCCTTGCTCCCCTTGTCCCCGACGCCGATGGCGGCAGCAGGTCGGGAAGAGGCAGGAGAAGCTGGAGCAGAGGAACAGCGGTGGCGCTCGCGCGTGAGATGAGGGGCGGCGGAGTAGCTCTCCGCTCGGGCCTAGCTGGTGGCTAGGGAAGGCGGCGGCGTCGGAGCGTGGCTTGTTCACCGGTGGGGGAATCGATGGCGGGCGGCTGGGTGTGCAGGAGGAGAGAGAAAGGGGATCCCGAAAGAGCTCGTACAAGAGAAAAGTCGCCACCATACACACTCAAGTCGCCGCTGGGTCGTGCGTGGCTAGTCTTATTTTTTCCGTCGCACAGCGAACCGGTATATTTGACTTAGCGGTGGCACAACGTGTAATATTTCCTTCATCAGGTTAGCGATGTAGGGGTAGAACCGGAAATATAAAAAACGCACCAACCATCACCTCTATCTATATTATACTAGTTGAATGCCCGTGCGTTGCCACGGTCATTATTTATTTTCACCCTTACAAGGATCTTAAATCCAGCTGAGGGAGGCATCGAGACGCTCCGGGGGAGGATGGCACCGGCGGCGGCCACCACGCCATATCTTTCCCGACGTTGCCGGCGGGTGGTCTTCTAGTTCTCACGGCGGCTTTTCCCTTTTTTTATGGGTTTTCCCCATTTTCAGGTGGTTGGATGAAGTTGGGGGAGAGATAGGAACACAAGGGGTTATCTGCAAATATGTAACGTGGGTGTTCCGGTCCGTTAGATATAAATCGAACGATCCTAGATGAAAGATGGCAGACACACCATCATCACCAACTGTGGTTTTTATAGGAGTAGAGATAGTAGAGATAAGATGTAAATTCAACAAAGAAAATATGGATATATTTGATTAAGTAGCACAGAAAATCAATCTAGTACAAATTGGCAGCTATCATCTAGTAGTATCTAAGAACTATCATCTGCCGAATAACAAAATCAAAAAAATCAATACCATTTCACCAAAGAAAATCAAGTAGCGTAGAAAAAATAATTAGACAGTCTGAATGAGCACCACCTGGGCTAGAATAAATTGTAAAATCCCAGTGGAATCAATTACTAAGCTAGTTTAAGAAAACTACTAAGCTGACACATAAGTTTCAAAACTGAAACATCGGGTTGTGACAAGAACTTGATATTCTTTCCCAAGATTTTTTTTTAGAAAAATCAATGAGTTTTTGAACCATGGGGCCTAGGAGATGACAGTATACTCAAATAGTGTTATTCTATTCTGGACTTGTTGAGTCCTCATGTACTCATCTCATATGTAAAATCTCCTTTCTGTGAATGACTCTTAAGCCGGAAAAATTGATCACCAACATGGAGACGAGTGGTGTCTTCGAGCCACGCTTACATGAAAAAAAAATCCTCAAGGGAGCATTGAAACATTACTAAGTATATGAAAGACACGCAAATCGGCGAGCCGTGGGGTGGTCGAGTCACTGTAGCATCTACAGTGTTCATCAGTGATTTCGCCGTTTGGTTCGCTTCCCCTGTACCGGACCGTCCGTGTGGACGTGTCGGTCCTCTAGCGCTGCCGCCGCTTTTCTCTTCTTCTGGCTTATCCTCACGCTTCAGTGGCTTCACCCATCCTCTCTCTCTCACACAGCGGCGGCGGCGGTGGCGACGCTCCGGCCGCTCGCCGCCGACCGGCCTTCCTCCGCCGCGCCACCACCCCGCCCCGACTTCAGCCCTCCTCCTCTCTTCCCGTCGCTCCTTCTCTAGGCCCCGGTCGACGCGCTCGAGCCACCTCGCCGCCGCCGCTGACCAGCCTGCGGCCAGAGGAGGAGGGGAAGGAGCGGCGGCTGATAAGATCGAGGAGCAGCGGCGGCGGACGAGGCTGCAGGACGAGGTGGAGGGCGGCGGCCCCCTCATTTTGCCCTCCGTCTTCCCTCCGCCGCGTCACCATCCCGTCTGGCTTGCTCCACCACTTCCTTGGACACTCCGCGCGCCGCCTGTGACCCCGAACGCGACCTCGTGGCGGCGGGTTCGGTCGCCGTCGTCGTCGAGTGATGGGCTGAGCCGCGCGGCCGCGTCTCGCGTCCGGAACTCCAGCGCATCTGGAGTACGTTATTGCTATTTCTTGGCTTCTTTTTAGGGCACTTCTTATTTGCCGATGATATGCTGAGTTTTGGATAGTTAAGTTGATTGTGTTCTTAGTGTTGTTGCACAGTATCTTCCAATCAAATTACTAGCAAATGATTATGCTAAAGTGTCCTGATCTTTTAAACATGCAGGTTAAGATTACATGTGCTCACGCCAGCTGAAGGGCTCCGTCGCCAGTGCGAAATTCATCAGGGAAGCGGCCTGTTGATTCTTCTTCAGGTTTTGTTACTGTTCCTTCTTTAGTTTTCAAACAGTTTTTTGTGTTCTGCTTTCTGCCTGTTCGTTCTATTTCTTGATCACGCCAATGTTTGTTATTACAGATGTCCCGTCTGTCCAGCCGGTTAAATTCCGTCGTTACCATTGTATCCAGGCATGGCTGCACGTACCTATTGCTTCCTATTCAACTCCATCAGGTTGTCCTTCATTTCCAACTTTTGTTTTTTAAACAGCATGTTGTCATTTTTGCCTATAGTAAGATCCATATATTTTCTCTCATGTTCTTACAGTTTTGCCCCTGTCCAATGGACGTAAGAAGAAATTTATCATCATTTCTTTTCATGGAGAAACCGAAGGTTTGTTCTCTCTTCATGCATTGCTTTCTCTTTTGCGCGTCCATTGTGTATGGAATTTTGCTACACCTGATAGAGTCTCAGTTTCTTTCATACGCTTTGCAAGAACTTCGAACGGCTTTGCATTATGTGCATAGTAGGGGAAGTCTTCAGGCGGTGGATCAATTTCTGTTATCTTTGTTTGTTGGCCAATTTTGATCCTGGAGGTATGGTTTGCGACTCTGTAGCTATTGCGTGCAGCAATAACTATGAATGACTCAATTTCATATAGCAAGCCCTCCTTTAATTTGTCGCCGAACCGCCAATATTATTTTCTGGCAAGCAAACTTCTATCAAATTTCCCTGGAATGAAGAGTGACTACTACTTTAGATATTATAGTATGGATCAGTATTTGTAAAGAAACTGAGAAAGGTGCTTTTGCTGATTGTTTTCTTTTTTGATGATCCAATTGTTTTTTCTCATGTTCTTTTCTGCTGCTCAACTGTTGATACATGATGTTGATGAATTGCAGGCAATGGCTCCTAGCTGGTACTAGGGATTGTTCTGTGCAACAATTGGTTGAGCACACTCCCAGTTCTTCAGAGTTAACCAAAGCAAATTGTTGAAGCGTGCTGAAATATGTTGTGATGACTAATCTATCTGATTATTAGTTGCAACCCAAACAACACAGAGGCTAATGTGGCAAGCATGCACATTAATTTTGTTTTTTCACGCGTAGTATCAAGTTTTTGCTTTACTACATTGAAATTCAGCATGTGTATTTCACTTCTAACTGATAGTAAATAATAAGTATGCTCGAGCCATAAATCCAGAATGCAGATGACATTGAATTAGTGGGAAATTTGATTATTTGTAACCTGATGGAAAGTTTAAAATAAATTAATTTGAATTAGGTTAATTATAACTAAATGGAAAATTTACGGGACCGGGATATCATTAGCAGATAACCACTCTTTTTTAGTTTCTTTCACCTTAATTCCACATGTTGTATATTGCCTAATTTAGCTGCAGATTTTTTTTACTATATGTGTTTATAATTTTCCCTGAAGCAAACATGTGTCGCTCATAGTGGATCAGGTTGGACATGGAAATAAATATGCATATTTATTTTATTGTTAATGCAACTTTGTATTTCACATGGATTTTATATGTTACCTAGCATTTTCTTTCTATATAGTAGCTAGCATTCTACCTCTTATCAACAGATGCTATCATTCCCATTAGCTATCATAAGATGCATTCTGATTTTACTGTTTGCCCTTTCAGATTTAATGTTTTACCATCTTTATATGACCATGAAAATTGTGTTATGTTATCTTACTGGAAACAGCGATGGTCAAATTAATAAAATTGTCGACTTAAAACAAAGCTAGAGCCACACGGCCTCCTTCAAGGAGAAGTAACCAAAGGTCTTTTTATTGGCTGCACCTTCATTCTTTATGTGTTTACAGTTGCTACTTCATTTTTAGATTTATTTTCTTCTATCCAATCGGGTGTGGCTGCTGCATCATGTCCTTTGGCTTCTCACCAATTGTTCCAGACACCAAATATTTGCTCCACTATATATCCTTTAGTATAAATCAGGGGTTCCAATGGCTTAGATATGAGGTTACTAAGTGAAAGATGCTTTCAAATTCCCATTACAGATTAGAATTAATTGCATCTTTTTTCTGGACTATGGTAAGTATGTTTCATGTTTTCTCCAAGCTAAATATTGTTCTTGCGATCATTTTAGGCAGAAACATGTCAGAGTTTCACGAAGTTATTTTTCTATATTCACGTAAGCCACATCAAAGTTACTTCTCAAGGATAGGTCTATTCATATTCAGATTTCCATCAGCTAAATGTTTTTGTGTGATAATTATGTGCAGTAACTTAGATATGTACATTCAAAGTTACTTCATTAGGCTTTGTTTTTCAGGTAATTCGATACAGTTCCAGTCAATGTTCCACTCAAGTGGTTTCTAAATGGCCTCATATGTAAACTTAGGTCTACCATTTGAGTTGTGTGCTTCTATTGCATCGCTTGGTAAGTTTTTCACATTGGATTATTGAAAGTGCATGTGTTGCCCCATGCGTGGTTTTGGTAATTAATGACAATCCTTATGGACTAATGTTTGCTTTGAGATATACTTGTAGATCTTGTCCATAGGTAAAGTTTGGAGTTCATGTGTTGGACTCTAGAAGATTACATGATGACCAAGGTTCCATCCAAGGGTTTATATGAAGAATGGTCATGTGAAGAGTTGAGCTTATTGCAAGCATGGCTTGGAAAAGAAGATTGAGTGAACTTCATGTTTATCTCCAAGCCATCATCTATATCAAGAGAAGAATATGAAGCGCAAGTTGTTACATGAAGACGGAGCTTAGCGAGGCTCTCCCATAATGGGTATGGGGGAGCATTTGGAGAAGTCTTCATCAAGCATGTGCTAGCAAGCACAATCAAGAAAGGTGTTCCATCTTGAGAGAGTCAAGATCGTCATCATCTAGCTCAAGTGGAATGCGCAAGGCAAAGGTATGATCTTGATAGGGTTTCTATTTTACCGGTCTCGTGTTGTTAGTTTGGAGACCGGGTTATAGGATAGACGGCGTACTATCAAGAGGGGTTCTCAAGTGAGTAACTTGATCGCATCTTTGTGGAGACCTCAAACCTTTGCATACTTGGCATTATCATCTTTCTTGGTTCTTATTTGGCTTTTATCCATGAGAGAATTTAGAGCTTGTGTTCATCTCCATACCAAGCTCTAGTTCATCAAAAACGGATTCCATTTGAATATCTTGTGATGTTTTTGATGTTGGAGGTTTTACCGGTTCATCTTTTGTAGAGAGGTCAAACTCTCCTCTTGTGTTCTCCTCCTCACATGATGGACTATGATGTGAATATGCATGGTCTTGTAGTGCTTGTGGTTATCTTCGGAACAAGCCCAAGATCATAGAAAACGGAGTCCGGATGAAAATCTTGTTGCATTCTCGGTGTTGGAAATATTACCGGTCCTCCTCGAGATAAGGTCCACACCTTCCATGTGTGGTATCTCCTCTATATTTGTGACCCTTAATATTTTTGTAGCAAAGCTCTTGTCGTTACCTTTCCAACGCAATTGGATTCACCTGTTTTGGAGTTCATATGAGAAAGTTATTGCATTTCAGGCTGTGCTGTTTTGTTGCTGCTGTTCAGGCCGGAGTTTCCGGTCACCAGGACCGGAGTCTCCGGACTCAGGTTTTTCCTCGAAGATGCTTAGTTCTTGTTCAGCCCCTGGTGGGGGCCGGAGTTTCCGGCCCAAGGGGCCGGAGTATCTGCCCCGGACCGGAGTTTCCGGTCCCAGGGGGCCGGAGTTTCTGCCTGTGTTTCTCTCGTCTGTTAGTTGTTCACCCCCTGGTGGGGGCCGGAGTTTCCGGCCTCTGTTGGCCGGAGTTTCCGCCCCAGGCCGGAGTTTCCGTCTCTTGGACCGGAAACTCCGGTGCAAAACTGGCTGCAACGGCTCTTTTTCTGGGAGGGGTATAAATACCCCTCCACCTACCTCCAGCCAGTCAGCTCTGCCCAGCACGAATTGCTTTCTCTCTCCTTCATTGTTGCAAGCTCATTTCTTTGATATCTCCCAATCCCTCCACCCAAACTCTTTGATCTTTGGAGGATTGAAGGAGAAGACCTAGATCTACATTTCCACCAATCAATCTTTCCTCTAAGTGAGGGGAACATAGTGGATCTAGTTCTTGGAGTTCTTGAGTGGTTCTCCTCTTTGTTCTTCCTCCCTTCTCCCCCCATAAGCATTTGTTGCTTGTGGTGGGATTTGAGAGTGAAGGATTTGAGCACTTGTGCTCTTGCCTTTTGCATTTGGTGCATCGGTGTGCTCTCCACGAAGATTCGTGGAAGTTGAAAGCTTGTGAACTTGTTACTCTTGGGTCTTTGGACCCTAGACGCCCGTGTGGTGGTTGGACCCTTGTGTGGTCACTTGTAGCTGTTCGGGAGCCCCCAATCCCATTGTGGGTTGTGCCCCGGATCGTTGTTGAAAGGCTCCGGATATCCGCCTCGAAGGATTCCGATAGTGGAAGGTGAACCAAACCTTTGTGGTATGGTTCATCGGAGAATAGGGTGAGCCTTTGTGGCGTTGAGATCGACCTTTGTGGTGCCTCACACCTCTCCAACGAGACGTACTCCCTTAACAAGGAGGAACTCGGGAATACATCCTCGTCTCCGCGTGCCTCGGTTATTTCTATACCCGAGCCTTTTACTTATGCACTTTACTTTGTGATAGCCTTCGTGCTTGAAGTATTCTATATTGCTATCACCTTGTTGCCTGTCTTGCTTAGCATAAGTTGTTGGTGCACATAGGTGAGCCTAGTATATTTAGGTTGTTGGCTTGTTAATTTAAACACATAGTTTTATTCCGCAATTAGCAAGCCTTTAACCGGAAAAGTTTTAATCGCCTATTCACCCCCCCCTCTAGGCGACATCATTGTCCTTTCAATTATAGCCAGTGGTTCTTCTTAATGTTATAATCTTATAGAACTCAAGGTTATTATGTATATGTGCATCTGTTGTTTACCTAAATAATTATTACACATATTTTCCTGGTTTCTATTTGTTTGGTTGATGCATCCAGTTGGAACAAAAAAGGGCCTCAACTGTAATTAGCTGATATTTAGTTTTATTTGTAAAAGAAAACAAATGAAATATTTGTACTCGATTCAAAAGTATCATCTAGCTAGGTTGTTATATCTGTCCTAAGGAATTTTCTTTGTTCCGTGTCCATCAAGAAGGTGCCCTGCCTAGGATCCTTCCGCTGCAAAATTTTCTGTCCTACCATGTTTACTTTGGTGGAATGGTATTGAGTTGTTTTATTTGGTTATTCGGCAGGTGCAAGTGGTGCTCTTATTGCTTGGAGGAGAGGAACATTTGCCGGGATTGGATTGGGGTCATCGTCTTCGCCATCATACAGTCAGGTTTAATGAGTTTCTAGGAAATGCGAAAGGATGGAAATTATAATTAGAAGATCCAATATTCTCTTTGGAACGAAGGTGCACATGTTAGTGATATCTTGATTGATTACGCATTGTGCCCGTAAATCCTATAAATGTAACAGGGATGTATGAGCATGCAAAGGCCACTAAGGGTTTGCTTGGATAGGGGTGGCTTGGATTGAGTATAGAATAAGTTGGGACAACATGTATGGTTGTTTATTTGTCACGAAGTAATTTTCTTGAACCAACTTAGAAGTTGTTCTCACTTGAATTTTACAATTTATACTACATCAGGGGTAGTCATCCACAATGCCCAATTATTCCTTCTGTGCTACTTGCCCATTTGTATCTATTTTTCCGGGTTGTATGATCATGCAAATACTACTAGAGGGCTGCTTGGATTAAGTATAAAATTACTGTGGGACAATGCATCAAAACTTATGTGTCAGCTTAGTAGTTTTCTTAAACTAGCTTAGTAATTGATTCCACTGGGATTTTACAATTTATTCTAGCCCAGGTGGTGCTCATTCAGACTGTCTAATTATTTTTTCTACGCTACTTGATTTTCTTTGGTGAAATGGTATTGATTTTTTTGATTTTGTTATTCAGCAGATGATAGTTCTTAGATACTACTAGATGATAGCTGCCAATTTGTACTAGATTGATTTTCTGTGCTACTTAATCAAATATATCCATATTTTCTTTGTTGAATTTACATCTTATATATTATACAACGGTGTTAAATTTCTGTAAAATGTATGTGCTGCTTTCTCAACAATTTTATTATTGAGAAAGCAAGTTGATCTGGACATAAGAAGCAATGCAGCATTTTCAAAATCTCTAGTGGAAGATTTCATTGTAGTTTGATAAAGATCAAACTGGTGCATGTACACTACACTGTTTGACAGTTTAACTCAAGTTTTTCAGTATTCTTTCCTGTAATGTTAAATATTTGTGTTCTATAACCATCGAGATAAATTCTCATCAAGGACGCGGCGTGCCGCCGCGCCAAATTCAACTAGTCTAGTTCATGGTTGATGCAAATCCGCAAGCAGGGAAGCTACGCAGCAGAGGAAGGAGCAGCTAGCAGCACCGATCTACATCCCCCGACCTATAAAAATAAATTTTTCTGCCCACTCTTGTATGTGTCCCTGTCTACTCCTATTTGACCCCGAAAAAAATCAATTTTCGGGCATCAAATCCATGAATATCTTGGCAGTATGGTGATGTATGGTGCTGTTCAATTATTTCAATGCGTTTTGTTGATGAAATCTGGGACAGATGGGCAAGAGGATGGATAAAAGGAAAAATATAGTACTTGTTTTGATTGTGAATGTATTTTTTAATGCTTATTACTGAAAATATAAACAAAATGATGCTGAAATTTTGACTAGTGTGGTGCTACAAATACACACATTTGAGTGGTAAGCTCACCATTGCTATGAAAGAGGTGAGCTGAAGCCAATTCTAGCCATTCCAATTACCCCAACCAAACACAAAACAGAACCATTCTGTTCCAGCTTTTTGGTCCTAACCAAACACGAGAATGACAGCCGCCTAGTTCCTAGCGACCTCGCCGGTGTCCGCTCCCTGCGCCGCCGGAGTAGCGAGCGCCCTCGGCGGGTTTGGCCGGGGAAGAAGCCAGTAAGCGGGGCAACGGAGGGATTATAAGAGATTAGCGATGAGAGAGGACAATTAGAAGATGTGGACCATTCTGTTCTGCCGATTTTGTGGGATCAGTGGTTCAGGTATCTTTGGGGGTATATCCCTCTCTTTGGTTCGGTTCCATCCAGTCCATTTGCAACCAAACGCATGCAAAACCTGAATGATCCCGTGTCATCCCTATCAATTCTTGGAACCAAACTCACGCTAAGAGATACTCCATGAACTAGAATTTGCATCAGATATTTACAATACTAGCAAAAGTGCCCGTGCGTTACTACGGGAAATGAAAATATCACACACCTCTAACCCAACAAGTTGGACTGAAAAACCCTCCACCCCTACACATAAGAATCCATGTCCTCTATTCCACTCCTTTTAGTGTTCTATAATTGGATGAATCACAACACATTAATAGTTAAAATGATAATTAAAAACCTATTATCCGCGACATTGTCACGATAGAAGACGTTGAAAACACATGAAAACAAATTAAAATTAGGCAAATTTGACCTACTTTACCATAAATTCGACATTAGTCGATGCAACCACGGTCGCCAAAAAAACATATAACTACCAAATCAGCCTAGCTATGCAACAACATTAAAAATTATTATTCTTATACAATATTTTTCCGTCCATGATGCATGAATATGCTCCCTGTTTGCAGAAGTTCATGGAGTAAATATGGAGAGAGATTACGCCAAAAAGGTTTGGGCAACCTGCTCTATCCCTGCTATTAATGCAAAGACAGTAACAAAAGGATTAATTCCACATGCAGTGCATATTCTACACCCTTAGGAGCAGCTAGTACATCTATATTCTTTCGCAGTGAAGTTTGAAATAAACTCAGATTGCACAAAGTTACGATAAGTTTTACAAAAGATCAATGTTAAGTTCTCCTAGTAATCATTAATTTACAATACCATATGCTGATACCTCTTAACGTGGAATTGAACTTTTATTTTTGGCAAATGCCAAGAAAAACACATCTGAGAACTGAGAAGTTGAACCAACTTTCTAGCCTGAAATTCACCGGCCAAACAAAACAGTTAGAGCATCTCTAATGGAACGTGTAAATTTGGACGTGTATATCTCCATATACACCTCCATATACACCTTTCTAAATTTTACACCTCCCAGTTTTTCAGTAGAGCATGTAAATCAGGACGTGTATATTCCATTTGGACTTTCTGGTTGTGTTTGTGAGTAACAAAAACCCATTGTGTACAAGAAGCTTTGGTCACCATCCATCTGCAAACAATTTTTTTTTTTTTGCGAATCTGCAAACAATTAACAAAGATACACAGCCAACAACAATATGTCAGCAAATCCACAGAAATTTGATAGCAATCCATATATCTGAGCCAACATAGTACCAATTATGTAGCAAATTCTACGAAAATACGGTTATTTTCTGCTACACAACACTACCGAGACGAATTAGCAAATCTCAAAAAAAAAAAAGACAACCCGAGCCACCGAGCCAGTACTCCATCGAGGAGCAGCTCCAAATCGAGGCCGGCCGGAGCACCAAATCCTCCCGCAGGCTGCCGCCCCCATCTACCTCCTCGGCCGCCGCCCTCAAGGCCGCCGCCGGAGCACCCCAGCACCGCCCCATCTACCTCCCTGGCCGCCGCACTCCAGGCCGCCCCAAGCCCCTCCCTCCGTGTCCTCCCATCTCCAGCACCAAGCTTAGGTCCCTAGTTTCCAGCACCTCTACTGCCGCCGCCCTGTGTAGCTACCTCCGACCTTCGCCGCCTTGGAGCACGGGGAAAGAGTCTTCTCTCTCCCTAATCCATTTTCTCTCTCAAATCACAACTCTGCTGTATAAGAGAAGGCACCCGAGTTCATCTTTTGGAGAAACAACAAATACTTATGGCAATAACATGTGTTGCTTGTTCTGCTTACAATCTTCTTACAGGACTTCGTCTTTCCTATTACAGTACCAGAATTTTTGTGTGCATGATCTAAGCTAGGCTAACACTTCCTCAAAATTCAAGAACCATAATTAAGACACAGGAGCATATGCAATTCAACTAAAAAACCATAGCACAAGGAAATTACTCACCCTCGCCATTATCATCAGCAGCCAAGACAATTATGACGTACTTCAACAACGGAATGAGCGTCAAGGTCCAAAATATCAGCGAAAGCAATCCAAAGATGGTCGTCTCATCATCGTAGTTGACCAAATTTCCAGAGAGTGCGCTTTTGAAGACATAGAGAGGCGACGTGCTCAGGTCTCCGTACACCACACCAAAGCTCTGAAACGCTAGTAGGGAGAGAGCTTTGTATTGGTGTTTCCACTGGCCCTGTGAAACAACAGCCATCAGCACAGGAAAGACCATAAACAACAACTACAGGAAACCGGTCAGTGCATCAGTGAAGTCTCTGCCTAAACCAGAGAGCCCAGGACAGATGGCAAAAGCAATGCTAAGCTAAATTCTCAATGACGTTGAAACTAAACTTGGATAGATTAATTGCTGAAACTAAACTTTGGTTGCAATTACCAACTATATCTATCCCATTTCGAACTGGAATTGTACATATGCCGATGAATACGTGTGGTAACCATGAGCCGATACGGTAAAAATGGGTTAAAATGAGCATTGAGCAGGCAGTAGCCACTCCGCAGTTACCACCTCCAACAGTTGACCCGATTCGGATTCAATCACACGACACTGATGAACCATGTTACCTAGCCTATCAAAACTGCAATTCAGAAATCAACGACCGGCGAATTGGCAAGTATCAATTGCACAGCCGCAACATATCTCGCCCCAGAATGGCAGTATTTCAACACCGCTCAGAATCTCGAGATCGGACAGAGAACCACAACCACAGCCGCCTTCTAAATCACGCCACCACCATCGAATCTATGCTGACGAACAATAGTCCGCAGACCCTTCTCTGAACCCAGCCAAAATCCGAGAGCGCCCCGGACGGGATACGGGCGGAGTGGGGGAGTGGAGCCGTTACCTGCCGCGCGGCGGCGCCGATCTCCTCGTCCATCGGGGTCCCCGCCCGCCACCAGAATCCCCCTGCGCGCAGTGGGAGCAGTAGATGCTACAGCTGAGTGGAACCGCGACCACGTAGTGGCGCTGGCTACGGGCCCGCCCCAGGGTAGCTCGCCGGCGACAGCGCCCAGGCCGCGTCCGAGCCGCCGACCGCCGTCATGCGCCCAGGTGTAGCTCGACTGCGGGGTCGCCCAGCCTCTTCTTCTCTTGTGAGCTCCGGCCAGGCTCGGTTCCTCGGTCCTCCCCGGGAGACTAACACGACGACGAATCCAGGGGAGTTGTAACGCGGGAGGAGAGGCACGGAAATTTGGGCGACGCGTGAGGAGGAGGCTCTCAGTTGAACACGCAATAAAAAACGAAACGTTTTTTTCACTTAGAGGTGGCATGGTGCGTAATTTGTTTCAACTCTAGGGGTAAAATTGGAAAGTGAAAAACGGACCAACCATCACCTGTAGCCATATTATATAGTAGAGATAGAGATAGAGATACAGGTAAAGGGCTGCACCGAGCCAAAAACATGCACTCTGTCATGGATGGTGTCAGGTGTGGGTTGCACATGTGTCCTAGCCAATTACATTCAGAACAGTCGTTAACAACGTCTTGAATCATCATTTCGAGCTTGCCCTCCATCCATCCGTCCATGCTACCGACCTTGGAGTCCCGTGATAGTCAGCTCGGCGCTCCCTGAGGTGACCTCTTCCACCTCGAGAAGGGCTGCCGGAGCACTCATTGGCGTGCAGACCACCGGTCGAAGTGGCCGCACCAGCGCCCGTTGGTGCGACAGCATGGGTATCACGGCAGCCATTTGCGGTCGTTGGCTCGGGCTCTCCTGAACGCACAGTAGCCCTACCTGGATGCACGTCGCGGCCTGCTCTAGCTCCGCCGAGGAGCAGCCGTCGCGCACGGCTGAATCAAGGATCTCGAGGCTCCTGTTTTCTTCAAACAGCTTCCATGCCTGCAAAAAAAATAATTACTCCATATTCTGTTTGTCAAGGTCATGGTTGAATAATATTCAGTAGAGTATAAACATCAGATGGCCGCCTCTCGCAGGCGAGACCCATCTTTCCCTCTGTAATTTCTTATGTATCCTGACCGATGTCAACCCGTGGGGGTGGACAGGAGCCTGGTCTTGTAACCTTTTTTGAAGCAATAATATTGGGATTCTCTCGCTCCCCCCCCCCCCGGTGACCGTTTCAAAAAAAGGTCATGGTTGAATTCAATGTGATTCCATCAGGACGTGTTTCTTGGTTCAAACAAACAGGGTTAGAACTTGGACCCTATAGACACTAAATTTCGAACTCAAATGATCGAAAGGTAAATTGTGTAAATCACACCAAATTCATTTTGATTATATTGTTTCAGCTGCAGGAGGCAATTGATTGCTTACGTGAGCTATGAGGTTGAAGCTTTGCTGGTTCCTCCTGCCACTGACGATCTCCAGCAACAGCACACCGAAGCTGTACACGTCCTGCATGAACGACACCATGCCGCCCATGGCGTACTCCGGCGACATGTAACCACTGCCACCGCACCATACAAAAAACAGTCAGGAAGTCTGGCAAGGGTACACTTGTAGACAAGCAAAAAAGAAATGTAGGTAAAAATCCATCCAAGGATACAGGTTTCTTGTGGCTTTTCTCGCAGAATAAAATTCTAACTAGAGACAACTTGTGTAGAAGAGGAGTACGTAAGGAACTAGAATGTGTGCTGTGTAAAGAAATAGAGTCGGTTTATCATTTGTTTTTTGAATGCATAGTTGCTAAAGCCCTGTGGGATGATGTGTTTGAGATTTTTCAAGTTGGGATCGTAGATTACACATCTCTTGCATCTAGGTAGCTTTGTAATAAAAAAAAGTCCTGCATCTTAATGTTGTTACTTCTGCAGTATTATGGTGCTTATGGATTAACAGAAAAGATCTAGTCTTTAATAGAAAGTCTTGGATTAATATGAAGCAGGTTTGGGGGCTTTCAAAGAGCTGGAAGGTGGAAACATGGATCAGTTCATGGAGATGATGGGGAGAAAACTCAAAACTCCGCTCAGACTGACTCAGAGCGGCGCAGAAGCTTTGGGTGGATCGCCCCTGGGCAGCGAGCGCAAAGTCACCATATGGCGGCCGGGCTGCACTGGCGTGCCTGCGGGAACACCCAGATGAGGATGCGAACATACACGTGGTGATGTAGATGCTGCTTGCCAGAAGGTGTTCGTTTTGAACCTGGGAAGCTGACTGATGGTCTAGTGCCGGCGAGCTCATGCTCAGGTTGGCGTTTTGAGGCTGTGGCTGGTAGATTTACTTTCCATGTTTGTAAAACCTGTAGCACCATCTGGATGCTGCAACAAACGCCTGTTACTCTAAAAAAGTTGCAGTTTCTTACGGTGTCCCAACAATGATTTGCGTGACGGCCGAGTCCTCCCGGTTGTCGCGGCTGCTGCTGAACGGTCTTGCGCTGCCAAAATCTGATATCTTGGCCACCATATCTTTGTCAAGGAGGACGTTGGCCGCCTTGATATCCCGGTGGATCATGGTGTGCCTCGAGTCCTGGTGAAGGTAGACGAGCCCTCTTGCGACGCCGAGGATGACGTCCATCCTTGTATTCCAACTGAACGACGCGCGCCTCCTCGAATCTGTTGGCGATTTACTCAAGTTAACTGAAACAAGCGAGAAATTGTTATATCAGGCACGTACGTACCGAAGATGAAGGCGTCCAGACTCTTGTTGCTCATGTACTCGTAGACCAGCAGCCTCTCGGAGCCATGGATGCAACAGCCGAGCAGGCGCACCAGGTTGCGGTGCTGCAGCTTGGCGATCAGGTCCACCTCGTTCTTGAACTCCCTCAGGCCTTGCACCCTGTTCTCCGCTGACAGCTTCTTCACCGCAACCTCCTGGCCATCTGGCATTTGACCCTGACAAATCCAGTTGGTCAGGCATTTGTCACTCAACTATACTTTCCAACTTAGGAAGTTTCGGTTCTGATTTAGAATGTGCTATTTCAAATTTGCAATGTGCAAAGCAACTTATATATATATATCACCTTGTAAACAATGCCAAAGCCACCACGCCCGATCACGTTCTCGGGACGGAATCCACCAGTGGCGGCTCTGATGATTCCGAGATGGTACATCGGACATTCGCCTTTCATGATGTCGTTAATCATGGTGGCTGCAAAATGGAGAAGGCATGAGCAACAGAGCAAAGGAGTAGTCTCCTGGTAAAATGCACCAAGCAAGGAGTCAAGGACTCTTCTGAGTTCTGACCTTGCTTACTGCCCCGCCGCGCCTTTCTCCAAATCAGGAAACCAAACAGTAGCAGAAGCAATGCAAACCCTGTTATCACCGCTGCGATGACCGCGACGAATTTCTTGGTTTTGGTTGGCTCTGAAAGATGTAGGTGCAGTGTCAGTGTCGATTCAAAATGCACGAAAATTTGTGGAATCCATGATAGGCTCTGGAAGATTGATGCAATTGTGAGCTTGACATGTTTGTCCTGGTAGGCGATTCACATGGGTACGTCAGTGATTGAAAACATCGTTCTGTGCATTGACAAAGTTTGTTTTCCTGAATTCGACCGGAAGCTCTGCAACGCGATTTATTGTTTGTCTTATCTATCGGTAGTTGAAATCGAACTAACGGAGGTATAGTATATACTCGACTAGGTGCTTCGAATAAAATTACATATGCATAGTCTGAACTTATCGTTAGATGTCGGGGTATAAATATGTTATCTTGGATCAAATGTTTTTTCTATTAATCGAGCGATAAATATCAAGCTCCAGATGCCGATTTCCATGTTGGAGTTGGTTGGCACTTGGCAGGGAGAAGCCAAGTCAAACAAGAGCATCCAAGAATCCCAAAACTCCATTTTTATAACGTTAAAATCTTGCGATATCGCCACCAAAGATTTATCTGACAGTACTTATTTTGGAAACATATCCTACTTCGTAAAGGTTATTTTGTTAAGTGCGACAGCAAATGAAATACTCCCTCCGATCCATATTAGTGGGCACAACTTTTTCTAGATACACATATATCTAGTCTAAATATTTAACTAGATACATATGAATTTAGACAAAGCTATGCCCACTAATATGGATCGGAGGGAGTATTACTGTGCGAGACATGTGCAAAAACAAAGCTGACACTGAAATGCTTCGATTCTTGAACAGCAAATCAACACTTCTGAACCCTGAAGCAGAGAGTATTCCTCACCTAGTAGGTCAGTCCTGGCGAGCCTGACGAAGAGATCCTGCCCGCCGTCGACGAAGCGCGTGTCCATCAGCTCGCCGAACCACTGTATGCACCCAGTCCCGCCTCCCCGGATGTCCGACGCGGCGTACGCCGTGCAGTTGCAGTTGGAGAGGCACCTCCGGCCGCACTCCTCGAGCGTGGCGCCGGCGTCCACGGTGCTGCCGTGCGTCTCCGGCAGCTTCACGCCGCGCAGTGTGTAGAACCCGTCCCCCCCGTCGGCACACTGCAGCGACGTGCTCCGGGCGCACCCGCCGGACGCGTTCCGCATGCGCCACTCCGCCGCCGACCCCGGCGTGAACCCCCTGATGCAGCCGCACACCACGGCGTCCCCCACGTTGCAGACGCCGAACGCGCCGCACAGACCGTAGCTGTCGCACTGGTCCCTCGGCGCCGCCCAGAAGCTGTTCCACGCCAGAGCCGTGCGGCCCCAGACCAGGCGGTGCATCATGCCGGACTCATTCAGCACCACCCGCGAGACCGTCGACCGGTAGCGGTCGTGGAACAGGTAGGAGACCTCGTCGGCGGTGTTGGTGAACAGAAACTCGAACATGTCCTCGAAGGTCGTCATCTCCGGTATGCCGCTGAACCGGACCCCGATCCACGGGCCCGTCCGGTAAGTCTTGCGTCCCTTCTCCCAGAGGTGCAGCTCCGGCGAGCCCTGCGTGTCCATCACGTACCGGTAGTCGCCTGGCGACGGGTCGTCGGCGCTGCGCCACGAGGAGAGGGACCACAGGGCGCCTGTCCTGAGGTTCTTCCCGCTTCGCATCCCGGAGATGAACGTGTTCGTCGGGTGCTCGAAGCTTTGCCACAGCACGGCGCCGGCCTCGTCCGCGAGCACCAGATTGCCGTCGTCGCGGAGCTGCGCGACCGCACCAATGGCTGAGGCGCCCAGGGAGGAGTTGGACGACCAGATGGTTTCGTTATTGCTCGCGGCGTCGAGGAGGACGAGGTCTCCCCGGCCGCTGAGCGCGACTAGGCCGGACGAGGTGTTGAGCGGGCGGTCGCGGTTGGCGACCCAGACGACGGCGCTCGGGGAGACGGTGAACCATATGCCGAGATACCACTTGGTGTTGTTGGCGAGGGGGAAGAGGCCGAGCTGGAAGATGTCGCCGGGCGAGACGAGCCTCTGGTCGCCGCCGATGGTCCTCGACTGCGTCAGCGTGTTGTCGGCGACGGCCGACGCTGTGAGGAGCAACACGGACAGGAAGCCGCGGAAGAGGCGGTGGTGGCTCTGGCTCATGATCTTGCTCGCGCGCGCCCGGCTGAATACGGGAGTACGGAAGACCGCCGCTGGACCGAAAGTAGGGGGAATATGAATGGTGAGTGGATTGCTTCCGAGATTTATGTACCGACGGCTGGTAGAACAGTAGGAGAGTGTCAGATCAGTGAAACTGAGAATGTTCTGACAGGTGCTAAATCAGAAACAAGATTACAACGAAATTGCCAAGTAGTTTGTCTTACACTTATTAAATTGCTAAGCAGTTGTTGTCTTGGTATTAAGAAGCTTTTTGTATGTATTGAAAAACTCAGCAGTTGGGACTATTGTTTACTTCGTTCGGTTTGAAGCTACAAAATTAGAAATGATTGAGTTGACATAGTGATATGCTTTGATAAAATAGGCCTGCCGGCCGGTGATATGCAGAGCACGGCAGCGAGATTGCTGAATCGTCCAGTCTGTTGACATTTGCCAAGTTGTTTCGTTGTCTACAGATTCAGCAATCAAGAATTCTTTGGCTCATGCGGTAGGGCGCCCATGCGCAATCTGGACCGTCGGATTCAGCTGTCCGACGGCCAGGATTTAGCGTGACCCAACGCTAAATCCTGGCCGTCGGACAGCTGAATCCGACGGTCCAGATTGCGCATGGGCGCCCTACCGCATGAGCAAAATCTGCTGAACACTCAAGCATGGTGACAGTGGCATGAGATTTGACCATTTTATAGTTGCCTTATGAAAAATATTAGGGACTCAAAGGTCTCACCTTATAGCAACTCTAAGAGCTTCCCTATATGTCACGCCACGTAGTATCATGTGACTAATAATACTGCGGCTAGTATTCCAACTCTTTGTTGTAATTTGTAAACGTAAACAGCTAGAATTCCAAACTCGTAGGGACAACTGAATACGGTGGTTACGCTCGTTGAGAGGCTTAAACCAAACACCTTAAGGCACAGAGTTGACGACATCCATGCACCATCACCACATGTACCTGCGTTCTCAAGGGCACCCTTCTCTTCCAAGAAGATTCACGGCATGTCGGGACAACATATAGAAAGTTATTAAACTTCGGTATTCTCTATCCTTTTGTCGAAGTGGAATTGTATAACACATTGTGATATGATGAGATAGAATGCATGCCTGATTTGTAAACAAAATCCATCACCTCTTAGTCCTGAATATCATAATAGGACAAACCAACCTGACAAATGATGACTGAGACGAGATTCCGCAAGTTTGATTTTCATTTGCGTGGTAGATGCAACCACCCACTATTATGGACAAATAGAAAAATAATACTAGAACAACAACTCTGGTACAAAGATCGTCATTGGTGTGTAATCCTGTATACCACCACTAATATCCATAATAGGGACGGTGTCACCCTCTGCATTACCTACTATATATTGTAGGAATAATAAAATTATTCAGTACAACAGTCCTGCGCACTTGCCTCCTCACAAAGTAAGTAATGATCATTGTAGTCCCTAGTCGTAGAATAGGATCCTAATCAAACTACATACATAATACAATTGGTTCACACACTATTGGCATGCATGGTAAGAAGTTTTGTCACTTTTCTATGCCTTTTTCTTTTCTTGAAGGACCTTCCCACACAACACACACGGCAGTAAGATCCCCTGGCAACTGAAATCATATGTAAACAGTACAAGTCTCTTTCACGCGCGCAGTCCCTCACATAATATTTATGGTTTTGTCTCGTCTTTCACATCTCTATTTCCATCTAGCAGAAGATGTCTGAGGTTATTGGGGCCAACCTTGGAACTCCGCCGACCTAGCCCGTCATACAACATTCGGACAAGTAATCAAGATGGCATATAACAGACTACAAGATATGAAAGATCTCATGAAGACTTCGCGTACAAGATATAAAGCCCTCCACGTATGCCAAGAGGTCTCCCAAGACATATGACTGTATAAATGAAGATACCACGATAGGAGATGGGACCAAAGATTCAAACCCTGGTGTCGCAGCAGTGGAACATGGGGTTCCCCTGATGCTGCCAAAGTGGGTCCTCCACTGGGGCCCACCAAGAAGATGGACAAGGCAAGGAGTCAAGTACAGCAGATGGGTTAGCCCATCTGCCCCAAGGACACCCGACAAGTTCGACAGCAAGGCTCCGCGGCTAAGGACCAGGCGACCTTCCGGGGTCACCCCCTCGCCCGGAGAACCAGGCGGGATACCCGCGGGTCCGTGGGCCCGGCAGGAGGCCATGCGCGCCCCCGGGTCCTCCATCCGTACCGCCGAGAGGATAAGATCGCCAGCTCGCCGGAAGCTGGTGGAAGACTTGGGCGCCAAGATGAAGGCCGCGCCCTGGTGACGTTGCCACGAGCGCAGTTGGTGGGTCGGACAGGCTTTGTCCGTCCCACCTTTTCCAAGGGCGGACGACCACGCCGCCCTCCGGAGAATGCTTGGAGGAGAGGACGCCACGTCTCCTCCAAGGACCGCCGAGGGGTTTTCCTGCCAAGACCCTTCACGCCTCTCGCGTGCCCATGTCGGATCCCCTTAGCCTATAAAAGGAGGACCATGGCACCGAGGAGGGGAAGAGAACAGAAGAAAGCTAGAGCTCAGGCAAGACTAGACTAGGGTTCGGAAGGTAGAGAGAGGTGATCTCCCCGGGCAGGATCTGCTCTTCGTCTACCTCCGCCCGAAACTCTGCCGGGTTCACTCCAGAACACCCTTGTACACCACACCATGATGAACCTCTCAATCCAGACATGCAGGAGTAGGGCTTTTAGCCTCCGGGCGGCCTGAACCTGGGTAACTCGGTGTGTCTTTCTGTGTGGTTTGCTCTCTCCCATCGACGAAGAACTTGGCGACCTTGCTCCCGGGTAAGGTGTCTTCCAGCCTCCTTCGCGCCCCGTGCCGAACCTAAAAAGAGGGTGCCATCTACTCCCGGTGTCCGTCACCCGAGACACGACATCTGGCGCGCCAGGTAGGGGGTGCAAGCGCTGGATTCGTCTTCTTCTTCATCGACCTCAAGTTCTTCGTCAAGCATGCCGCCGAAGAGGAAGATTGACGCTGCTACCTCCAAGGCCGCGTCTCCATCGCGCACTCAGGCTTCCGCCGAGCGTCGCGCTGTGGATGCGCGTCAGCCTGCTCCTCCGCAGGCGCCACCTACGGAGAAGGTGGCGTCGGAGAGGTCCAACACCAACAAGAACGTCGACCCCGACGATCCGGCGGCTCCTGGACTGTCCACCGAGCCACCCCCACGCTCTGGAGAGAAAAGCGTCGGGAACGGCGCGGGCAGGGGTCATGACGCCAGGGAGGGGCGAGATCACGTCCGCGCCAGTGGAGGTCCCCGAAGCTCCAAAAGCAAGTCCTCTACGCACTTGCCCTCGGACGCACAAGCTCGCCACGACGCTCTTGTCGCTGCCAAGGCTCTAATGCAGTTCCCTCCGAGCTCCGGCGATCCCAAGGTCTACCAAGAATGGAGAGCCCGTGTGGAGGCACTCCTCGACTTCGCCGACGGCGGCCCTGAGCCCGACATTACTCGAGCTCCCACCGTCGACGGCCCCGAGGCTGGAGGGCACAAGGCGCGCGAACCGCGGGGTCAGCCCCGTGGTGAGCGCCGAGGCAAGACGGAGCCTCCTTGTACCGCTCCACCGATGGCGAACCGGCTAAACCGTGACCGCGGCCAGGCCATCTCCGTCGGGTCATCTACCACGCGCAACCAAGATCTTCGCCACGACCTCAACAACCGTCTAACCGAGGATATGCGCACCCGCATCGAACGGCGTCGCGAGCGCCATCGTCGGAGGATTGGGACGACGACATCGCAGAAGGGTGCCTCGCCCTTGCCCCTGAGTTCCGCCAGGTCACCTGGCCCAAGAAATTCAAGATCGACGTCCTCCGCTACGACGGCACCACGAACCCCCGTGACTTCCTGCAGCTCTACTCCTTAGCTGCGGCAGTCGCCGGGGCCGACGAAATGATGATGACCAGCTGGTTCCCGCTGGCCCCGAAGGGAGATGCCCAGACATGGCTTCTCAACCATCCCAAGTGCTCCATCCGTTCCTGGAGGACCCTGAAGGAACAGTTCCTGGGGGCTTTCCAAGGCAGGTACGAGCGCCCGGGGGCTCCCAGCGACCTCCACGACTTCAAGCAACTTCCGGGTGAAACTCTTCGCAAGTTCATCCAGCGCTTCACCCAGAAGATGAACACAATCCCTGCATCAAGCAAGAGCTGGTGATCGCTTCTTTTCACGCCAACGTCCGCAATACCCGGATGCGCGAGAAGTTGAGCAATCGCCGCGTCGAATCCACCTGCGAGCTCTGGGAGCTGGCGGATCGATGCGCCCGAGCTGAGGAGGGGGCTAAGTTCCCCGGGGAGGATGAACCCGAGGACAAAACCGCCCCCGCCAAGAACAAGAAGCGGGACTCAGGACCCGACAAGCGCATCTTCGTCACCGAACCCCTTCCTAAAAAGGCCAAGCCTGCGGTGGCCTCTGAGGGAGAAGACGACCCATGGTGCCACATTCATCCTGACGGCAACCACCCTCTCAAGGACTGCCGCCAACTCAAGAACCTCGCCATACGAGAGCAGCGTCGGGCCGACGGGGTGAGCCTGGACGGCTGCTACAACTGTGGCGTCATTGGGCACATCGCTCGTGACTGTCCCACGGGTCGCCAAGGCGGGGCGGCTGCGGATGGGGCCGCGGCGGTGGCCGCGGGGGACGAGGAGGACGCGGCGGCCAAGGCGGTCGTGAACAGAACAATCGAGAAGGCGCCTCCAACAAGGAAGCTCCAACTCCTCAGGGAGGCGGGGCGGAAGGTTCCAGGAAGTCACCGGAGTTGTCGGGCGCATTCACGGGGGAGCCTCTCTGCCTCCATCCAACGGCGCGTGTAAGAGGTTGGTCCGGGAGCTTAACGCGGTTGCTTCTGCTCCGCCCAAGCCCCTGGAATGGTCTGGGCAGGTCATCTCCTTCGACCCGGAAGACCATCCTGCCAGTGTGGCCGGGGTGGGAACACTTCCTCTGATCGTGTCGCCCATCATCCATAACTACAAGGTCACCAAGATGCTGGTCGACGGAGGCTCCAGCCTCAACCTTTTGACGGCGAAGGTGCTGGCTATTCTGCAAATCCCTCTTTCTCGCCTGCAAGACACCGGCGTGTTCCAAGGCGTGAATGGAAGCGTCACTCGGCTGCTGGGGAAGATCACGCTCCCTGTCACCTTCGGTGACCAGGAGAACTTCCGCACCGAGGACATCGTCTTCGACATTGCAGACACGCCACTTCCGTACAACGGCATACTTGGCCGGCCGGCTCTAGCCAAGTTCATGGCCATCTCGCACTTCGCCTACAACATGATGAAGATCCCCGCGGCCTGGGGAGTGATCACGATCAAGGCCGACGTCGACGACGCCATCTTTTGCGTTCAGAAGTTGAACCAGACGGTGGCGGCGACCTCGGACGTTCCGCAAGATGTACATGAAGCCGATGTCGGTGCATTCTCTGGGGACGGAGGGTACCCCGGAGGCTCGACATCAACTTCCTTCAAGAAGGCGTCATTTCATGAAGATCCGCAAATGACCAAGAAAGTGGCCTTGACCAGTGACGGGAGTCGCTCCATCACCATCGGCGCCCGCCTCACCGACAAATAGGAAAGTGCGCTCGTCGCCTTCCTTCGGGAAAACTCTGACGTCTTCGCATGGGAAGCGTCAGGGCTACCCGGCGTACCAAGGGAGGTGATCGAGCACAAACTGGCAGTCAGCGAGGACGCTCGCCTGATAAAACAAGTTCTACGCAAGCAAAGTAAGGAAAAACTGGAGTTCATCGTGTCCGAGGTCGACAAACTGGAAGAAGCGACATCATCAGGATGGTGCCGCACCCAACTTGGGTGGACAACCCTGTGGTGGTGCCAAAGCCCATGACCCTCAAGTGGCGGCTCTGCATCGACTTCACCGACTTGAACAAGGCCTGCCCCAAGGATCCTTTCCCACTACCCCGGATTGATCTCATCGTGGATTCAACCGCCGGGTGCGAGCTCCTGTGCTTCCTGGATGCTTTCTCCGGGTACCACCTGATCATGATGGCAGTGGAGGATCAGGAGAAGACGGCCTTCATCACACCCAAGGGCTGCTACTGCTACACCCGGATGCCTTTCGGTCTCCGGAACGCCGGCGCAACCTTTCAGCGCGCCATGCAAGCATGTCTTGGGTCCCAGCTGGGCTGCAACGTGGAGGCATACATCGACGACATGGTGGTCAAGACTCGGTACAAGGACTCTCTCATTCAAGATCTGCACGAGACCTTCAACAGCCTTCGTCGGGTCAACTTCAAGCTTAACCCCGACAAGTGCGTGTTTGGGGTCCCATCCGGCAAGCTACTGGGGTTCTTAATCTCCCACCGGGGGATTGAGGCCAATCCCGACAAGATCAAGGCCATCGAGCGCATGGAGGCGCCACGGCGAGTCAAGGACGTACAACGCCTCAACGGGTGCATCACCGCACTCGGGCGCTTCATCTCAAGACTTGGAGAACGAGTCCTGCCCTTCTTCAAGTTACTCAAGAAGCCGGGTCCCGTGAAATGGACCCCGGAGGCTGAAGAAGCTCTTCAGTCCCTCAAGTGCTACCTCGCCTCGCCTCCCATCCTTGTGGCACCAACAGAAAAGGAGCCCCTACTACTGTACATCGCTGCCACCAATCAGGTGATCAGCGCAGTTCTTGTGGTAGAGCGTGACGCTCCTCCGGACAAGGTCCGCGCAAGCGTCCCGGGAACATCCTCCCGGGGCAACCAAGCAAGAAGAGGCAGCCAGGTGGCAAAGGGCCAAAAGGCCCTGAGCCTGGCATGCCCACCGACGCCGCCATCGACGTCGCAGAAGAAGCATCACTGGGGGCTAACGCGCTCCCTCTCGAAGCAGCCGAGCCCGCCAAGGACTCGGTAACCCGCAAGATATAGCACCCGGTCTACTTCATCAGTTCAGTGCTGGGCAACGCCCGGGAGCGGTACCCCATGATGCAGAAGCTGTTGCCGGCGATCCTCATCGCGTCTCGCAAGATGAGGCCCTACTTCGAAAGCCACCCTATCACCGTGGTTTCCAAGTACCCCTTGAGGAGTCCGCTGGAGAACCCTCTCGCCACCGGACGAGTCTCTTGGTGGGCCATGGAGCTTCAAGGTTTCGGCCTCAAGTTCGAGCACACGAACAACATCAAGAGTCAAGCGCTGGCTGATTTCACGGCGGAGTGGACTGAGACAGCGTTCGACGACCCGGTGGAGGAATCCAGCCTTCCCGGGAAAGAAGATCCCGACGCCTGGACCATGAACTTCGATGGCTCCTACACCAAGGACCAGGGAGGCGCTGGAGTCATTTTGATCTCCCCCACATGAGATCGTCTGAAGTACGTCGTTCAGATGCAGTACAAGGAGAATATCTCGAACAACACGATGGAGTACGAGGGCCTGCTTGCGGGACTTCGTGCTGCCGTTGGCCTCGGTATCACCAAGCTCATCGTCAAGGGTGACTCTCAGCTAGTCATCAAGCAAGTGAACAAGGAGTACGCTTGCCCGCAGATGGCACCGTACGTCGAGGAGGTGTGGAAGCTTCAGCGACGCTTCGACAGTTTTCGGGCCGTGTACGTCCCTAGGGATGACAACACATCCGCGGACGAGCTGTCACAGATGGCTTCCAAGCGAGAACCAGTACCTCCCGGGATCTACATTGAGGTGCTCCGGCAACCCTCTGTGTCTCCCGAGAGGCTCAAGACAAGGTCTACATCGACACTGGGGGCTGGTGACCCGTCTACTTCGACAACCCGAGAAACCAGCCCAGAAGGCGCACAAGACCCGACAGGACCTAGACCAAGGGAAGCCATGCTTCTCCTTGGTCAAATGGTGTTGCCGGTGGAAAGAACCCACCCACCCTGGGCCCTGGACATCGTCAAGTACATGACGGAGCGTGCTCTACCGAAGGATGATCACGAGGCCGAGCGGGTGGCTCGTCAAGCCAACCTCGACGTCCTGATCGACGGCGAGCTCTACCGGCGACGCGACAACGGAGTCAGGCTCCGCTGCTGATGCATGTAAAATGCATACATGAACTTTACATTTTATTATTTGATATTCCAACTTATTTGCATCATATATGGGTTATATTTATGTTTTATAATGATTTTAGGGGATAATTCACAGTTTCTCCATTTATTTGGAATTAACCCTGCAGAACCAGAAAACCCCTTTTTCCATGTTTTGACTTTCAGGGACCAAACGACGTCCAAATGACCTAATATTTTACGGGGCCCAATATTTGGAAATAAGAAGACGTACGACCAAGGATCCGTGAAAAAGGAAGTCCGAGGAAGAAAATAGATGGTCCCACGCGGCCAGATTCCTTGGCCGTGTGGGACCACCTCTTTTATTCCTCGTGGCTCCGATGCCGTCCGTTTTCGTCTCCGTGGCTTCGTCTTGACCTAAAAACGTCTATAAAAATAGTCCCCCGAGGAGTTTCGCGAGGCGGCGGAGAAACACAAAACCACGAAACAGAGAGTCAGAAGGCTGCCGCCGGAGAAGATCGGAGGGGGGAAAGCCGCCGGAATCACCTCCGGAGGGCTCCACCCCCTCCGGCGTGTTCATCATCAACATCTACAGCAAGATCATCTCCATCTCTCCACTGTAAACTCTTGGCAAACATGATATATGATGCAATATACTATTCCCTTGATCTATTGTGTCTCCCCATCTATGTTTGAGAAGTGATTTGTTCATGGCAAAGTGAAATAGTTCGTTGATTGGTTGCATACAAGTTTTGTTATCTTTTATGATTGTCTTGATGTACAATGTATGAGTGCACGCATATGTTGGGGAATGCATGTAAGGTGATCACCGTAGTGTAATGGATTGAGTAGGACGGGTCGGAGTACTAAGACAGAAACCGTGGTCTGAGACTTGAAGTTACATTATGGGGGATATATATGGGGGACCCTAGAACTTAAGGCTATGGTGGGACAATTATGTCTTAATAATTCTTGTGCTGCACATTTACTTGGCCATGAGATCCATCATAAGAGTTGTGTAATTTGCTCATTTACTTGGCTACACCTATTTATGGCTCCTTCCTAAAGAAACAATTAAGACTGAAACATGTGCTTCACTAATTGTGACAACCACACGAATGAAATAACAATTGCTAGAACATTTGCTCCCTTGAGATATTTGCTACTTGAGATATTTGCTACTTGCTACTTTGAGAAACTTGCTTGAGAAAACTGCTGAGAGAAACTTGCTCTAAGAAACTTGCGTTTGAAACTTGATTGAGAAACTTGTTACTAGATAAACCCATTCCACATCACTTGCTTCCATTAGTTAGTTCCTTTCATATTTAAATTTATTGCTTTGCATAAAAGGCCATATAAGAGGGTTATAGGGCTTTAGAGAATAGATAGTTTACCTTCAGCTCCTCGTGGGTTCGACACTCAAATACTTATCGAATTGTGCTACAGTGATTCCTTGCTCTTGGGGATTATCAAGCACTTTTCTGGCGCCGTTGCCGGGGAGCGTTGTGCTAAGCTTTTATTCTTGTTTGCATTGCATACTAACATATAAATCTAAAACACAAAAAAATTATAAAATGGAAAACAACCAAACAATTATAGAATTGTATAATATCTATCTTGAGTTAGGACATGAAGTGTTTGAGGAGAAAATTAAATTTTATTTGCATAACAATCATGTTTGTGGTAGTACTAATTCTTTGAACACCTTTATTGCTAATGCTAAGGAAAACCTTAAGCTTGGGGAAGTTTGTTTTGATGAATATGTATTTTTAGTCCCCCTACTATTGAGGATGAAAGTGATTTAATTGAGTTTGATGATCCATTATGCTCATTAGATGATAAGTCTTTATGTGGTGATTCTATTCAAAACTATGTGGTTATGTTTAACTTTAATGCTTGCAACTATTATGAGAGAGGAGAGATAAGAATCCCCTTTATGTTTCTATGTTATTTAAAATGCAAGCTATTGATTATTATATGCATTGGTTACCTCAAATTTGTTGTTATTTATTCATATATAAAATTCCAATGCATAGGAAGAGAGTTAGACTTAAAAGTAAATTGTTTAATATTCTGTGGTGTGTTCCTTATGCTTTAACTTCCTATTCGGTTTGCACACCTTTATATCTTTACAACATGTAAAATATCTTTACCTACTGTTTTGTGACAATTAGTTTAAGATTTTCATTTTATATAAAATTTGGGAAAGTAAATGAGAAGGATGAGTAATGGAGAAGTTGGGGTCGACCTTGAACATGTGTTGTTCATGCCAATGGAACCGTTGCAAAGTCTCTATCATTAAAACTTTTCCCAAAGCTAAAACCAAATAAAAAGAGTGTTTATGTTGTATATATTTGCTTCTTCTTTTGCCTTTTTGCTAAATCAAAAACAACAAAAATATTTTCTTTCTTCTTTGTTTGTTTCTCTTGAACCTTTCTTGTTTTGCTTCTTTTTGATTTCTTCAGTTTGATTTTCGGTTTTTGAGTCAAGGTGCTTGTTTACTACTGTAACATCACCTTTGTATCTTATTTTTCATTTATGGAAAGAATAACCTCTTTTGAGAGGTAGGATCAAACAATAGTAATTTGCTGTCCAGAAAACAGATTCCTAAGCTTACTGCGAAAAATGTTAAAAATCACAGAAAGGAATTTTGACCTGAATTTACGTCAGCAATATTCAGTTATTATACACATTTCATTAGTTCAAAGTTTTCTGATTTGAGCAACGTAAGTGCCTCTGAAAATTCACTCTTTACGGGCTGTCCAGTTTTTGACAGATTCTGTCTTTATTTTGCATTACTCTCATTACTTGTGTTTTGTGTGGTTCTTTGATCAAAGACAATACACAACCATAGTAATATTAGTTAATGTTAGAATCAACTCATGATATGTCTTTCTGTACTATGTGGATTTAATTTATGGAGACACTAACCCCTCTAATCAAGTTTTATGATGAGTTTTGTGTAAAGAGAATTTTCAAGTGGAAGAGTTGAGGGTGATGAAAAATATCAAGAGGGACAAACACTCAAGCTTGGGGATGTTACCCCTAGGCTCACCCTACATATATCAAATAAGTACAAGAATTTAAGCTTGGGGATGCCAAGCCACCTCACTCCAACCATCTTGATACCAAGTAAGAAGCCTAGCTATATGGCTATAAAGAAAGCGCTTTACGGGAGGCAACCCGGTTGTTTTTATTTGTGATTTTCTTTGTGTCCTCTTGCTGTAACAAGAGACTTAGTTTTTAGTTTAGTTTCTGGAATTTTTAATAAAGTGCCAAGTTTTACCCATTTTGGTTTGAAAAAGTTGCTTATAGCATTCGGAGATTTTATTCCTGCACGAATCTGTGCACGGTATGATTTTTAATTCTTATTCTGTAACTCCGAATGAGCTGATATTTGAACTGTAGTTGCAACTTTTCATCCTCTGTATGCATGAATTTTTCGGAATTTTTCGACAAAGTTAAGTAGGGTAGAAAAATACGTTTTGCTGCTGCTGTTTTTCTGGACAGATTCTGTCCCATTTTGTTTGATGCATTTTTGAACTTTTAACTTGAATCTTTTTTATCCAATTGAGTTTATAAGTAGGCATACAACATTATACACTTTCTGGACATTCATATGAATTTTTGTCTAAGGATTATATGCAGCAAGAAATCTATTTGTCTATCACTACTAATGTCACCCCACAGAAAAGAAATGGGAGAAACGGTGTTTTGAAGTTTTTTCACAGGGATTAGAGGAGATGCACCAAGAGCTATCCAAGGATGGTGAAGACCATAAGCTTGGGGATGTGAAGACAACCCCACTGGACCTACACACTCTCGGTTTGCACACGTCTAACTTCTGTTTTTCGATCAATGCACCTTATCGCATAAACTTGGAGCGTCTTTTGTTTGCTTTTTATTTTGGTTTGATTTTTATTTTGTGAGACCACCACCATCATTTATATATGAAAGAGGTACTGGAAATTTGGGTTGAATTAAGTTGGATGCTATTAAAAGATTGGGAAAGGGATGTTTAAGTTGATTCAAAAAGATACATATAGTTGCATGATTCATATGCTTTGTTAATGAGTGTTAATATGCAAGTGTTTTATCAAGAGCTATCTTTTATTCATGTTTTGATGCTGAATGTTACTTTACTTTGTTTAACATGGATTGGTTAGTTCTATGGACACTCATGCATGCATTTAGACGGTCAACTTTCTCCCTCTTGCTAGCCCAAAAATTCCAACAAGTAAAAACTTGTTTCCAACACCTTCAACCAAAGTTTTTCCAGTGAGTCCACCATATCTACCTATTAGCTTTATGCTATTCCGAGTATGATTATCATGATATTTGTGTTATCTATACCTCTGAATGAAAATGCTTATGTTGTTGATTGTCATGGGAAAAGTTGGTTATAGAGCTCTCACGAACTTGATGCACACTTTACTTTTATTGCATTAAATAAACATGACCCATTGTGATTAAAATTATGATGTTGTGGGCTTGACAAATGTCTTGGGTTGAGAGTTAGCTCATATGTGCTGTCACATGGCAAGCTTTCAACATGCTCTTCATTTTATTTAGTTGATATCATGTACTTTTGTTTATGGATGCTTATCATGGGTGAAATAAATGTGGAGACAAAGCAAGTTTAAATGAGTTTGTATAAATGGTTAGAGAGACGCCTGGGCCGCTAATCTAAGCCATGCATCATTCATGGTGGAAATTTACTTACATACTATGGTGAACCGTCAGTGATACACCTTATAATAAAAAGCTATCCCAATGGTAAATAAAAAGGGTGTTGAGATTGTTCATTTTGTTTGTTTGTCTTGTCATTTTGATATGGGCTTGTTCCATATCCTGGGACAAGAGGTACCCCAGTTGACGCTCTTAATGATGCTATTATTACTTACAATGATATTTAACTTGAACTTACTTTGTTTCCCAAGTTGAGTAACACCATGGTGTAGGTACTTGTATTCAAGGGGCATGAGACATTCAACCTATACTTTGTCAAGCACACTACTCATATTTGCTTTCACTTTAAACTTTAATCATTCAAGATGCTATGATAGGGGTAATGAGAGCTTGACACCAAGGATTACCACATTGCAATCATTAACTTAAGTAGAAGAGTTTGGAAGTTAGATGAAACTTATTCATGCTTTACCCTACTCATTTATATATCTTTCCAAAGTGTCCACCTTTTATATTCAGATTTTCATGAATACTCTATGACCATTATAGGATGTTCTTACTTTTCATTATGCATACATGTGGTCCATAGTACTTTCTTTCATGTTACACTTTGTGAATTATCATTGAACATCGTTGCATTAAATACTTGATATCACTTCATAATCTATCTTGCATATTGCTACTCCTTTGAAGAATGAATCATTTGACTCTATGTAGCAATAGTAATCATCTTTGATATCCATTGGTAGTATTAAAATGCAAAGTCCATGTTAGTTTTATCACCTTCATACTCGAGGACGAGTATGGTTAAGCTTGGGGATGTTGATGCATGTAAAATGCATACATGAACTTTACATTTTATTACTTGATATTCCAACTTATTTGCATCATATATGGGTTATATTTATGTTTTATAATGATTTTAGGGGATAATTCACAGTTTCCCCATTTATTTGGAATTAACCCTGCAGAACCAGAAAACCCCTTTTTCCATGTTTTTGACTTTCAGGGACCAAACGACGTCCAAATGACCTAATATTTTACGGGGCCCAATATTTGGAAATAAGAAGACGTACGAGCCAAGGATCCGAAAAAGGAAGTCCGAGGAAGAAAATAGATGGTCCCACGCGGCCAGATTCCTTGGCCGTGTGGGACCACCTCTTTTATTCCTCGTGGCTCCGATGCCGTCCGTTTTCGTCTCCGTGGCTTCGTCTTGACCTAAAAACGTCTATAAAAATAGTCCCCCGAGGAGTTTCGTGAGGAGGCGGCGGAGAAACACAAAACCACAAAACAGAGAGTCAGAAGGCTGCCGCCGGGGAAGATCGGAGGGGGGAAACGCCGCCGGAATCACCTCGGAGGGCTCCACCCCCTCCGGCGTGTTCATCATCAACATCTACAGCAAGATCATCTCCATCTCTCCACTGTAAACTCTTGGCAAACATGATATATGATGCAATATACTATTCCCTTGATCTATTGTGTCTCCCCATCTATGTTTGAGAAGTGATTTGTTCATGGCAAAAGTGAAATAGTTCGTTGATTGGTTGCATACAAGTTTTGTTATCTTTTATGATTGTCTTGATGTACAATGTATGAGTGCACGCATATGTTGGGGAATGCATGTAAGGTGATCACCGTAGTGTAATGGATTGAGTAGGACGGGTCAGAGTACTAAGACAGAAACCGTGGTCTGAGACTTGAAGTTACATTATGGGGGATATATATGGGGGACCCTAGAACTTAAGGCTATGGTGGGACAATTATGTCTTAATAATTCTTGTGCTGCACATTTACTTGGCCATGAGATCCATCATAAGAGTTGTGTAATTTGCTCATTTACTTGGCTACACCTATTTATGGCTCCCACCTAAAGAAACAACTAAGACTGAAACATGTGCTTCACTAATTGTGACAACCACACGAATGAAATAACAATTGCTAGAACATTTGCTCCCTTGAGATATTTGTTACTTGAGATATTTGCTACTTGCTACTTTGAGAAACTTGCTCTAAGAAACTTGCGTTTGAAACTTGATTGAGAAACTTGTTACTAGATAAACCCATTCCACATCACTTGCTTTCATTAGTTAGTTCCTTTCATATTTAAATTTATTGCTTTGCATAAAAGGTCATATAAGAGGGTTATAGGGCTTTAGATAATAGATAGTTTACCTTCAGCTCCTTGTGGGTTCGACACTCAAATACTTATCGAATTGTGCTACAGTGATTCCTTGCTCTTGGGGATTATCAGCTGCATACCACAAGAACAAGGCCAAGTACTGCTACGAGACATCCACGAGGGCACGTGCTCAAGTCATGTTGCATCAAGATCATTGGCGGGGAAGGTTTTCCGCCAGGGTTTCTACTGGCCAACAGTCCTGTACGACGCCGAGCAAATGGTCAAGACCTGCGAAGCTTGCCAATACTACATGAAGAACATCAATCAGCCAGCTCAAGCACTTCAACCAATCCCAATATCCTGGCCATTTGCAGTCTGGGGGCTAGACATCGTCGGCAAATTGCCAAAGTCAGTTGGCGTACATGAATACCTCTTTGTGGCTGTCGACAAGTTCACGAAGTGGGTTGAAGTAATGCCAGTGCCACGCCAGACGGCCCAGGCCGCCATCAAGTTTATCGAGGGGATTATCTACCGCTTCGGAGTACCCAACATAATCATCACGGATAATGGCACTCAGTTCACAAGTCGAGCCTTCCTCAACTTCTGTGAAGAATTGGGCATCAAGGTGTGCTTTGCATCAGTGTCCTATCCAAGATGCAACGGTCAAGTGGAGCGAGCCAATGCGGAGGTCCTAACAGGTCTGAAAACCAAAGCATTTGATAAGCTGGAGAACAAGGGGAGGAATTGGATTGATCACCTACCCAGTGTACTGTGGTCCCTCAGAACAACTCCAAGCCGAGCCACCAAAGAAACACCTTTCTTCCTGGTCTATGGAGCTGAAGCTGTCCTGCCAAAAGAACTAAGGCACGGATCTCCCCGGGTACTCGCATATGATGAAGATGCCCAAGCTGAGCAAAGGATTGATGACATAAACATCCTGAAGGAAATGCTCTGTCGGGCGTCATTGCGGTCTGCTCGATACCAGCAAGGGCTGCGCCGGTATCACAGTTGTCATGTTCGATCCCGGGAATTACAGCCTGGAGACCTAGTTCTCCGCAAGATGCAAAATCTCGAGGGCTTGAACAAGATGTCAAGCAAGTGGGAAGGACCCTACCGGGTTACTCATATACTGAGACCCGGAGCAGTCTCTCTGGAAGACGAGAAAGGCAGGCCGGAAGGCAACGCCTGGAACATCGAGAATCTCCGCAAGTTCTACCCCTAATTACGAACATGAATCGCCAAATGTCGAATCCGCTAAGCATGCCCAAGGGGCTAGTGTTCTATAATAGGGTGTAAGAAGTCATCGCCAAAAAATAAAAGATAAGTGTTTCAATTCTGTGAGCCTCAATTTATGTCGAGATATGTGTTATCCGTAACAACCCCCAAGCAGGGGGCTGACATGGTGCCGGTGGCTGACGGGTCGAGCGCGAGTGGCCTATCTGTCGGCCCAGTGGAAACCGGGGTATCATGGGCCGGCCTGCTACAGCCCTCAAACGCTCCGCAAGAAATTCTGCTAAGGACCAGGCGCACAGCCTAACGAGCCTCGCGAGGGATTCTGCCTCGCGAGGGTTTCTTTGCTCGACAGGGCATCTCTGCTAAGGACCAGACTTTCGGCTTAAGGGGCCTCGAGAGGAACTTCTGCCTCAGGAAGGCCTCTCCTAGAAGACCATCAGGTCCTGGCGCGTCTCCGCGCTGCCCTTGCGAGGTTTTCCCTCGCGAGGAGTCAACGGCTACAAAGCCTCGGCGAGGCTCCAGGCCCTCGCGGGGTTCCTTCAAGTGGAAGCAAGCTCCTGCGCGCGCTGCAGAGCGCACATGGGCTCTGCGCCCGCCGCAGAGTGACGCGCGCGCCTGCGCGCGATGACGAAGACGCCGCAGTTGCCATTCTCGTGTATAAAGCAGTCAACAGAGCTGAAGGAGGCAAAGCGGCCTCCAAGACTTGCCAATTTGGTGATAAAACGGCCGGCCGCCGCTACGCTCCAACTGCGACGTCACCGTGGGACACGCCACAAAGCTCTGCAGCGCCAGCCCACCGTCCTGGCTGGACGGTGCCTTTTTCTGCCAAGACGACATGCTCTCTGCCATGGACCGCATCCATGGACGCCCCTACGCTGTGCGCTGTGCTCCAACTTGGCGGCATTGTGGTATCCCTTCCTTTCGGAGCTTTTCGGGGAAGAGGACCAAGGCCAGTATATGAGGAGCCAGTGTACGATCTAGGAGGGGGATCCCGCATTCACCAACTCATTCAACACCCAAGCAGCTACGTCTGAAGGAGAAGACGGAGTTGTTTCCACCATAGTCCACCATAGCCACAACTGTGCCCTCGGCAAGCACCTTTGTACTGTGAACCTCTCCAAGCAGTGCAATACATCTTAGCAGGACGTAGGGCTTTTACACCTCGCGGTGGGCCTGAACCTGGGTAGCGGCTCGTGTTCCATCTCTGTCGTGATGTTCCTCACCGAGCTCGACGAGCACCGTCGCCGAGGTTGTTGAGGATCTGTTTGACGTTGTGTTCAGCCCCTTACTCGTTTCCTGGCTTTTGAGAGACACCCCTAGTTCCAGGGACTAGTCTCCGACACTATCAGTAGGCACTGCCACCCGATCGTGCCGTACTACCGCGGAAAGGAGTGAACGGGCAGTGCTGTGTTTTAACGAACCTAAACACAGAAATGCACATTCAACTTAGCTTGCGGGTTGCTCCGGATGAAACACTATCTCGACATGAAAAGAGGGTCCATTCTTTCCTACTGAAAGTTTGTTGTGTGCAGCGCCTTCCCGGGACAGGAACTGATGGTGGAAAGCGGCTAAGGAGTTGGATACCCGGAGGGACATGATGGATCGAGGACACGGCAGAAAAACAGCTAAGTCCTTGCATTAGCATCCTGCACTTAGGCATAACATCTCGCTCGGAGTCAATATACCATCGACCTGCGCATGCTTGATAGTTGATGAGAGCCTTTGCGGGGGTAATGCTTCCACCCAGCGAACGGTCCATTTCCCTCTGGCCAAGTACCTGTGGACAGTGGAGTCAGGCGCCCGGAAGGTATAGCGCTCTTAGGGGTACTACTACTGTGTGCAGACAGTCAGGGTATCTGGCACCTAACGGACCTCCTCTGAAAACTTGATAGCGCGTTAGTGCAAAGGAAGATTTGGGACATGACCCCGGGAGTTGAGGCTAGGTTGCATTCATCTGAATTACAATTCTGAATTACATTCAGTTGTGCAACTTCTTGATTACATAATAAGCCTATGCTACTAAGGCCAGTCCAGGGTCACTGGCTGTGCAGACTTGTCTTCTGCTTTGTTTTCTTTGCGGGTGAGCTCTTGATTCCCGGGGACGCCTGGGGAAAGAGAGTGCACCTATCGTTGGGGGAAAGATAACCCGGTAGGCCTAAGGACAGTAAAGCTACGACCCACCAGGAGGAAAGGCTGGCGAGGCCTACCAGATCATCTTGGGCCGGGCTACATTGATGGACCGAGGAGTCTGTCGGTAACCCGGTGTAAACAAGGAAGGTTCTAGAAGACCCAGAGGCGGTATGCGAGACTTGGAGGCCAAGATAGATGAGTTAGACTTTGGTTAGGACTCCGAGTTCGGGCGTGACCCGGCCTTACCTTGTAATCGACCAGGAGACCCGGGTGTCTATATAAACCGGCTCCTGGGACATAGAACGGGACGAACTTTAGAGAGACTTTAGACATACAAGCTTACAGCGAGAGAACCCTGGTAACCTAGACTCGGAACCCGCCGGTGTTGTTATCCACCGGGTGATCGAGATCGATATGAGAATAGAGAAACACTAGGCTGGAAGTAGGTCTTTATCTCCTATGGAGAGGCTAAACCAGGATACATCATTTTTCCCTAGTGAGCTAAACAATCTCCCGAACGCTATGATCGCCTTGCCTCCAATCTCAAGTTACCACCCGGTAACACCTGCCGTGACAAAACCACGACAGTTGGCGCCCACCGTGGGGCAAGCGTCAAAAAGCGTTATCATCACGGGAGAAGCTCTACGAGGCATGCAGAACCTGGCCATCGGCCAGGTCGTGATCAATCTACAAAGAGCGCACGTCGTGGACGATTTCGGGTGGAGCCTGGAGTCAGATTCACTGGAAACCGGCTCAGTCGTTTCGATCGGGCAGATCGACGTCTTCGTGGGGATGATAGGTACATCGAAACCCGCCCTGCAATTTTCTGACTCTGTATCTGAGGCAGGAACCACCGTTCACTCGGATGGAGAAGAATCAGTTGGGACGACGGAGATCGAGTCAGGAAACGCCACGCAGGGAGCCGGGTCAGAAAAGCAGGCTTGGGCTCCACGTGGCCAGATCAATGATGATACAGAATCAATCTTGGAATTGTTTGAGGATCGCTATGGATACGAGGTAGAAGAGGAAGAGTACGAGACAGAACCGGGTCCGGTGCGCCGGGCTGCGGTCTACACCGCTCCAGCAATCAACACAGAACCAGTCCCAACAACAGCTTTGGCGGTAGTAACCCAGCCGGGTCAAGCGGCGTCGGGTTTGGCGATCAGAGAACCAGTTATCCAGGAGCAACAGCATGTCGGGGTAGATGGAGAACGTGCATCAATTAGTGTCGAGTCAGAAAATACGGCGGCACACAAAAACATGTTTGGATTCTTGGCGAACAGGGCGACGGGTCAAGGAACATCAGCTTTATCTAACCCGCCCCCACCGCGATTCCTTAGTGACCTGCCAAGTGCTCCAGCAGCAACAGCAAATCTTGTAACCCCAGCAGCGGCAGCAGCACAAGTCAGGGCAACAGACCCGGCTCGCGTCAATTATGAGCAGCAGATGGCATCGTTACAACGGCGTTTTGATCAGCAAGCGGCGCTGCAGCGGCAGTTGGATCAGCAGGACGAGTTTTTACGGCAAGCAGCAACAGCATTAGAAAATAGATCCAGAGAACAGCAACAGAGGCAACAAAGTTTGATTGGCCGTGGTGGTCACATTAACCCGGCTAATCTATTCTAGACGCCGCAGGATCAGTTGATTGGAGGGACACCTGTAGTTCAAGCTACAGGACTGATGGTGGCTCACCCGCCGGCTCCAGCGCCAGCCGGGTCACCAGTTGTGCCACCCGGAAGAGCCGGCAGAGATATTGAAGCCATGCCACCACCACAACCCAGATTTCACACGCCAGCGGGTCATTACAGTAACCCGGCTAACAATGTATATGCAGCTACAGTTGCACTAGATCGTATTCCATTAGGCGATTCACCTGCAGAAATAGAAGCAAGACGCGCCATTGACATGCTACGAACGGCCATAGCCCAGCAAGCAAATTACACGCATCGGAAAAGCGCGTTGCATTCAACAACTTTCCACAGCCGTCGTACCAGGAGTCGTCATGGCGAGTCACCAAGGCCAGCCGGGTTAGCAGCCGCAGGGTAGCAGGATCTGGCGGGTCAGCAGAATCAAGTACCGCAGCAACAACCGAGACAGGTGGCTCCAGCAGCATCGAGAGCTCAGGCCATAGTTGATAGCTCCAGGGCGAGGCGCGCAGCAAATGTACAACATGCCGTGGTACCTGCCGGAGGAGCCGGAGAAATCCCACGGGCGGGTTCAGTATCTAATCAGCAAGTAGCAAGGGCAGGACACGTTGAAGTAGCATCAACGATGGCGGGTCCCAAGTGCCTCATCGATTCCATCAGATCAGACCATATCCAGATAAGTTCAAAGAACCTAGTAAAATTTCAAATTATGATCCTAGCATAGATCCTGAGACATGGATAAATAGTTATGAGATGGCTATGAGTATTCGTAATGCATCTGAAAATATTTGCGCTAAGTTTATGTATCTATGATGAGTGAAGGTGCGGCGAAGCTATGGTTCAACACTATACCAGAGAAATCTATCAGTTCCTGGAGTCAGCTCAGGGCGGCTTTTATCAAGAACTTCCATGGGACGTGCAAGAGGTTATACACAATTGAGGACCTGGATCGGTGTGTACACAGGAAGGGCGAGTCAGCACGCAACTGGATGCGCCGGATTACAGAAATCCTCCACTCTTCCACAACATTTTGCCAACTAGTGCGATGTCAACGTTGGAGAAAAATTGCAGATATGACCCGGTGTTCAGAAAATGAGTCGCATGAGGAACAGCCCAGGAGCAAATGATATAACCATGGGAGAGTGTTGGACGCAGCTAACAAGCATGCTTACACAGATAAAACCAAGGATGAAACTGAGGAAGATAAAGGAAAGGGTAATGTGAACAATGGAGGAAGAAACAACAACAACAACAACAACAACAACAACTATCACAAGAGGCCACACGCGAGACAATTCAGATCTAGTCGCAAACACAAATACCGGGTCAGCGAGACCCAGAACAGATGGAAATTTCAGAGGGAACAATTATAATGGAGGTAACAATAATCGTGGGCCACCACGTCCCCGGGTCACTTTGATCCGATGAAGATGCCGTGCCCGCGCCACAGTCGAGATGGCAGACCCGCCAATCACTCCTTGGAGCAGTGCGTGGATCTGCAGAGATGGAAGAACATGGAAATCCAGAGGGTAATGCGCGGCGCAGGAAATGGTGGAGGACCCGGCCGTGGAGGTAACCCGGCTAATGGTCCAGTGCCCAATGCTAATCCAGAAGCCGGCAACCCTGACAACAACCAGAACAGAGAAAATCAAGGGGGTTATCAGGAAAACCCGAAGCGTCTTGGCGGGTATCATGTTCACACGTCAATACATCGAAGAGAGAGAAAAAGTTGATTCAGCGTTCAGTTAATATGGTTTCATCGGCGGTACCGAAATATTTGAAGTACTCAGAAGTTCCAGTAACATGGAGTAGAGAGGATCACCCGCCCAATATTGAATCACCAGGTCTCCTTGCCTTGGTGGTTGCACCTCAGGTGGCGGGTTATGTTCTAAACAAAGTTTTGATGGATGGAGGCAGTGCTATCAACATCTTGTACTACGAGACGTTCCTGCGTATGAATCTCAAAAAGTCACAGTTGCAGCCGACCAACACCATATTTCATGGGATAGTACCGGGAAGTCACATAGCCCGGAGGGAAAAATAACACTTGATGTTGCGTTTGGTGAGTCCAAGCACAAGTTTCGTATGGAGAAAATTACTTTCGAAGTTGTGAAGTTGGAGAGCCCGTATCATGCTCTCTTTGGAAGACCGGCCTTTGCCAAATTCATGGCCAGGCCCTGTTACGTGTATCTACAGTTGAAAATCCAAAGCTCAATGGAGTTATTACTATTCATGGAAGCCGGGATATGGCGGCTGAGTGTGACAACGGCGATGCAGCTTTGGCATAACGAGCATGTGCAAAGGAGGAGCTGCGGTACTACACATCTCAGGTAGACCCGGCTGATAGAACCGTGTTACAGAGAACCACAGCTGAAGAGAAAGAAAAGTTCAAACCCGCCCAAGATACTAAGATGGTTGATTTCACACCCGGCGATTCTTCCAAGCAGTTCGCCGTGGGGTCCAATTTAACTGACAAATAGGAAAGCGCGCTCATCGAGTTCATCCGTGAAAACATGGACGTTTTTGCATGGACACCTAGTGACATGCCTGGCGTACCTGCTGAACTCGCTGAGCACAAGTTACATGTTAACCCGGGTGCAAAACCCGTCAAGCAGGGTTTGCGCAGATTAAATGAGGAAAGAAGAAAGATTGTGGGAAAAGAAGTAGCCCGGCTCTTGGCTGCGGGCTTTATCATGGAGATTTTCCATCCCAAGTGGTTGGCTAACCCGGTACTTGTGTTAAAGAAAAATAATGAATGGAGGATGTGCATAGACTACACCAGTTTGAATAAGGTCTGTCCCAAAGATCCTTTCGTGTTACCTCGTATTGATCAGATTATAGATGCAGTTGCAGGCAACGAGCTCTTGTGTTTTTTGGATGCATATTCGGGTTACAATCAGATCAAGTTCAATGAGGAGGATTGGGAAAAGACAGCTTTCATAACCCCTTTTGGGGCGTACTGTTACAAAAATATGACCTTTGGGTTGAAGAACGCAGGGGCCACGTACCAGAGGTGCATCCAGAATTGTTTCGCGAAGCAGATTGGCCGCAACGTGCATGCTTATGTTGATGATGTAGTAATCAATTCAGAGAAAGCCGGGTCACTCATTGATGACCTGAGGGAAACTTTTGCTAATCTGAGGAAGTATAAGATGAAATTCAATCACACCAAGTGTGTATTTGGAGTTTCAGCGGGAATGCTGCTCGGTTACATTGTGTCACAGCGTGGAATCGAAGCTAACCCGGCAAAAATCAAAGCCATACAGAGTTTGAAGAAGCCAGAGGAGCTGGCTGACGTTCAGAAGCTTACGGGATGCATTGCAGCCCTAAGCCGGTTTATTTCGAGGTTAGGAGAGAAAGCTATACCACTTTACCGGCTCTTGAAAAAATCAGACAAGTTCGTATGGGACAAAGAAGTGGATGATGCTTTTGAGTTGTTGAAGCAAAGATTGGCAGAGGCGCCAATCTTGGCGGCTCCTGCCCCAAAGGAACTTTTGTTGTTGTACATCACAGCAGGACCACGTGCAGTGAGTGCCGTGGTGGTAGTAGAAAGAAAAGAGTAAGGAAAAGAACACCCGGTTCAGAGGCCGGTTTACTATGTTAGTGAAGTGCTTTCAGAAACCAAGCAGAGGTATCCACATTGGCAGAAACTTGTTTTTGGTGTCTTTATGGCGACCCGTAAATTGAAGCACTACTTTTTGGAGCATCCATTCAGAGTTGTTAGTTCGATCCCGCTGATACGTCCCAAACGTATCTATAATTTTTGATATTCCATGCATGTTTTATGTCAATTGGCACATGTTTTATATACACTTTATATCATATTATGACATTTATTGGATTAACCTACTAATAGTTGCCAAATTGCAAAATCTTTTTGTTTTCCTATTTGTTGTGTAGTAATTATCAAAAATACAATAGGAAACCATATTGGAGTCGAATTGGGACTTTCCTGAAATCTGTCTGGAAACGTTTTTCGAAGATGGTCACGTTTGGGCCTGAAGACGACGTCAAACGGAAGTCACCCCGAAAGGAAAGTTGCAGAGAATTTTCCGAGAATCGATCTAGACTTAAAATTCACCCAATTCCGAGTCCGGATGGCCGAGATATTTCCGATTTACTGCAGCCCTAGATGGGATGACGGAAATCCGAGAATCTGAAAGATTGTGACTTTATTGACTCCAACTCTTACCAAATTTGATGGATTCGGCCAAGTCACGAATTGGAGACTCATTAGGGCTGAGAGGGGTTCCTAGGAAGCTTCTTGAGGTGCCCAAGAGCCCTTTGATCACAGGGGCATCCATCCCATGGCCTAGATTGCATCTTCACCTCTATATAATGAAAGGAAACCCTATTTTCCAAGCAAGCCACCAAAAGCCACGAATTTTCCTCCTCTTAGCAGCCGCCAAGGAGGGGGAGGAGCTCCTCCATTGGTGCACCATCACCAAGGAAGAATAAGGGGGCCAAAGGCCGCTGCCGCGGCTCGCCGCCGCCGCGTCGTGGCTGCTGCGGGCCGCCGCCTCCACTCCGGGCTGCACCTCTTCATCAACCTCTCCATCAAGTGTGCTCACCATGACCATGTGTGAGTAGTTTTCACCGAGGCTGAGGGCTCTACCGGTATCTATGTGGTTCATATCTCTCTCCCATGGTGTGATCTTTATGTGATCATGAGCTTTGTAATCTAGTTGAATCCATAGATGTTAATCTTCATTATCTTATGAATTATGCTACTCAAGTGGTTTTATTGATGTAATCTCCGGAGTCACCTTCGTCCCATGGTGCGAAGTTGACAGTGTGCGCACCGTGTGTGACTCTTAGGCTAAAGATTACAGGAATACTTATCATGAGTTGTTCTTTTGTTGCTTGTCACTATAAAATTGTGGTGTTTGTTTAGTACTATTTTGGGGCGCTCATAGTGACATTGGGGTTCCCTAGATGTGGAAGACAGACTTTAAGGTGTGCTTTTGCAGCCCTACACGATGGTTTTGGTGTTTTATGATATTGTGGTGTTTGTTCACTCAGACTTTAAGGTGTGCTCTTGTAGCCCTACGCAGTAGATTTGGTATTTATATCCAACAGGAGAACAGTTCAGAGTAGCATAGTGAAGAGGAAATATTTATGTATTCAATTATATTATTATTGTTGGGAGTGTCCACTAGTGAAAGTATGATCCCTAGGCCTTATTTCCAAGCATTGAAACACCGTTTGCTCTCATTTTGTCTCATGTTTGCTTGCTGCCATCTTTATTTCAGATTACAATTACCACTTATAATCATCCATATTACTTGCATTTCACTATCTCTTCGCCGAACTAGTGCACCTATACATCTGACAAGTGTATTAGGTGTGTTGGGGACACAAGAGACTTCTTGTATCTTAGTTGCAGAGTTGCTTGAGAGGGATATCTTTGACCTCTACCTCCCTGAGTTCGATAAACCTTGGGTGATCCAGTTAAGGGAAACTTGCTGCTGTTCTACAAACCTCTGCACTTGGAGGCCCAACACTGTCTACAAGAATAGAAGCGTGCGTAGACATCACCCGCTAGCAGAAATTATCCGAAATTCAGATGCAACGGGAAGGGTCGCCAAGTGGGCGATAGAGATGGGTGATTATCACATCAGTTATGAGCCACACACCGCTATCAAGTCTCAGGCCTTGGTAGATTTTGTTAATGATTGGACAGAGTTAAGCATACCACAGCAAGCACCCAGCACCAAAAACTAGGTCATGCATTTTGACGGGTCAAAGCAGCTTGAAGGATCAGGAGCCGGCGTGGTGCTCACATCACCAAGAGGTGACAAGTTGAAGTATGTTTTGCAAATTCACTTTGATTGCTACAACAATGTGGCAGAGTATGAGGCCCTACTTCACGGGTTACGTATGGCAAAGGAGATGAACATTAAGCGCATTCATTGTTTTGGAGACTCGGACCTCGTTTCCCAGCAGGTATCTGGAACTTGGGACCGGAAAGATGCAAATATGGCGGCTTACAGAAGAGAAGTAGACAAGGTAGCCGGGTTCTTTTTGGCTATCAGGTGGATCACATCGATCGCAGGAAAAATGAGGCAGCAGATGCTTTGTCGAGACTCGGCTCATGCAGAGAGCCGGTTCCACCAAATGTTTTCTTGGATGAGCTATGGAACCCATCAGTCAAAATAAAAGCAGAAGAGGATCTGGGATGCCCGGATCAAGTTTCAGATTTAGTTGCTCATGTGCATGAAAGACCAGAGTGGACCGAGCCATATATTGCTTATCTCCTGCGCGGCGAGTTACCAGTGCAAGAAGTCATAGCCCGGCAAATTGTGCGCCGGGCCAAGTCATATGTGGTTATTGGCACAGAACTGTTTAAGCGAAGTCCTTCAGGGGTGTTCAACATTGTGTTTCCCCTGAGGAGGGACAGAAGATTCTCAGAGAAATACATGAGGGAGACTGTGGTCATCATGCTTCGACCCGGTCTTTGGTAGCAAAAGCTTTCAGACACGGATTTTTCTGGTTAACCGTCCTGGCAGACACGGAATATTTGGTCCAGAGATGTGATGGATGTCAAAGATATGCCAGGCAAGCTCATGTGCCGGCTCAGGAGTTGAGAACCATACCAATTACATGGCCTTTTGCAGTATGGGGTCTTGATATGGTGGGTCCCTTTCAGATGTCTCCATGTAAGAAAACACACCTCTTAGTCGCCATAGATAAATTCACCAAGTGGGTTGAGGTTATGCCAGTTACAAATTGCGAGGCAATCACAGTGGTGAAATTTTTGGAGCGAATCATATACCGTTTTGGCTACCCACATAGTATCATCACAGATAATGGGACAAACATGTCCCTTGGTGAGACAGAAATATTTTGTGCTGAGAAGGGCATACGCTTGGATGTTGCATCAGTTTCTCACCCACAAGCCAATGGTCAAGTAGAGAGAGCAAACCAAGAATTGCTCCGTGGTTTGAAGCCAAGACTTGGGTTCCATGTAAGAGAGCAGCAGGAGCTTGGGTAGAAGAACTGCCATCAGTTGTGTGGGGTATCAATACCACACCAAATAGATCAACCAAGAAAACACCGTTTTTCCTGGTTATGGAGCAGAAGCTGTTTTACCAAGTGATATCATACATGACTCGCTGCGTGTGGCGGCTTATGTTGAAGTTGAGAACGAGCAAACCCGGCAAGATGCAGTTGATCTGTTAGAAGAAGAAAGGGAACGAGTCTGGAGAGGTCAGCAATTTATCAGCAAGATTTGCGGCGCTATCACGCTCGCCGGGTCAGAACGAGAACTTTTCAAGAGGGCGACCTAGTTTTGCGATTGACACAATCACAGGCTGGGATGCACAAGCTGTCACCTCCATGGGAAGGACCTTTTTATAAGCCGGAAATTGCACAACGGGTCATATTACTTGGTTGATGCTAGAGAGAAAAGTGACTGGGTGAACGATACTGATCACAGCACCAAAGCATTGGAGGAAAGGAACAGGCCGTGGAACATAGCACAGCTTCGTCCTTACTACACTTAGTATCAGAATTGAGTTACAAAGATGTAACACACGATGTAAAAAGACAGCAGGTTTCAGACGCACTCTTTTCCTTACCAGGGTACCTAAGGGACTGGAAGGTTTTTAATGAGGCGGCTTGCTGATCTAATATATGAATAAAGATATATGTGCCCAAAGAATCACCTCTTTTATGCATTTACTTTACAGTTTTACTTATTTTTGTTCAAGTTCATTATATTTATAACAATGAGCCGGAAACTCCTGAAAGAGGAGACCCGCCATTGTATTATTCATGACGATGAGCCGGAAACTCCTGAAAGAGGAGACCCGCCATTGTATTATCCAACTGAGAACAATGAGCCGGAAACTCTAAAGAAAGAGACCCGCCATTGCATATTTTGGTCTTAGGGGCTGCTTGCTTCATGAAAGCACAGCTTCAAACCTAATGACCGGCCATGATGCCACTTTGGTCATGGGGGCTGATTATCTTTAAGGTACAGCTGCAATCCCATAACCCGGCTAATTTTTAAGCCATTATTTTCTTGTCTATCTTACTTAAGCTTGATGTGACTCGCGATTATATGGCCTGTTTGTTCTCCTGTAATTTCAATCAGTTATGATGCCCATGGGGACTTAACTGACACTGTTTTTACAGAGTGAGATGCAACAGTGAGAATCCATGCGAAAGCCGGCTTATAGTTAAAGATAAACAAAAGGGTCATCTAAACCATTGAATTTTGCAGAGCTAACACATAAGAATTTTTTGTTACATCTCATGCAAATTCACAAGGTGTACAGGCACACCATCAAAAGAATATTGTATCAGGCATAAGTTATTACAGCAAACGCCACAAGGGCCAAATAAGACATTGTTTTTTCGCAGAAATCAATCTGCAGGAGCCAAGTTCATTGTTCAGTGGTAGTAGCAGGAGCCCTTGCCGGGTCATCAGTTGTGGTTCTGTGGAAGAATAGCGGCCGGCTCTGGCTCAGGAACAGAACTTGTGGTCTCTTCTGTTGGCTCCCGGGTTTCCCTTGGAAGCCTCTGCCGGGTCAGCCACCACTTGAGTAGATTCTGAGTCTTGGGGGCTTCCTTTGACTTGGCCTTGCTAGAACCTTCCCCAGTGCTTGCAATACTTGGCTTGGATTTCCAGCAAATTGCGTTCAGCTTATACCCAACAATGTTATTATCATCTACGCTTGGACGGCTGGGAGGGGGCATAGCTGGTGTCCCTGACCCGGTAACAGCAGAAGCAGCCACTTGCTCAGATGCCTTTGGAGGAACCACAATGGCTGGCTCTGGCTCTGGGGATGCGACCTGCCGGGCTTTCTTGTCAAAGCCGGGTTGAAAAATGTCTAACCTGAGGCCTTCAGCAATAGTTGTGGCAGGTACCGGATCATCTTATCAATTTGGGCAAAAGACTTGTCGTCGAAGCGCGAGCCATCTAAGTTGAACTCTGGGAATCCTTTGGCAAGTTTGGCCGGGTCAATATCTGGTAGTGAGATTTGGCCAACGCAAGAGTGCGCATGGCACCCTTGCGACAGCAAGATATCTTCCAGCGGGAAAACCATTCAGGAATGGTGGAGAGATGGCTCAGAAAATTCCTCATGATTTGGGCGGCTCATCTGTTCCACGGGCTGCAGCAATTGCTCGCCCGGCTCCATAATACAGTTGTTGTACCAAGGCCATTACACTCCGTATTTGTTTCAGTGTTTTCCAAGTTCAGATGATTCCGGGTTCCTGCAAAAATATTAACAAGGTTGTTCATGAGTATGATAAAAAAAGTATACAGATTCAGGCAAGAGAAAAGATAAAAGATTCATACCCCAGATTGCCTTGACAAGATCACCCAGTAGGTCAGTGAAAGACTTGAGGGCTTTCTCTGCCTCAGCTAATTTTTTCTCGGTGACTCCAGCCGGGTCTTCCAAGTTTCTTCAAGCTTCTCCACTTCCTTCTTCAGAGATAAATTTTCTTCTGTTGAGTTGGATAGGGAGGCTTCCAGTTTTTGAGCTTTTTCTCCATTTCAGCTTTTAGCCGGGTCTCACTGGCAAGTTGCTCAGTGAGCCGGCTAATCTCTTCAGCAGCATGGGAGGCGTTTTGCTGTTACAGATAGAATAATAAAGTTATTAGCACCTCAAGTTACTGATATAGATGCAATTTAGAACTTGGGGGCTGCAAATAGTAAAGAGGTAATAGTGGAAGAGAATTTTAGTCCCGAGTTGCTGCAGGCATACAACCCGGCACTTAGGGGCTACTCAGTTGAAGATTTTTTGCTAAGTGAAAATTTAAAGCACAAGGTGATATTTTTAGTCCCAGGTTGCTGCAGGCATACAACCCGGCACTTAGGGGCTACTCAGTGGAAATTTTACAGTCTACAAATACAAAGTGAAAATTTAGTCCCAGGTTGCTGCAGGCTTGCAACCCGGCACTTGAGGGCTACAGTTTGAAGTTATATACAATGTGTTGTGAAATATTTTTTGGCTGTGATATTTTAGAACAAGCACCAAGCTCATCAACAAGTGATAAACTTAGAGCTTGGGGGCTACTGCATAAGTATATTCAAAAGTAAGGGAAATTACCTCATGGCGTTTTTGGATGGTGGAGATGAAGCTGTCCTCAACACCCGGTGTTGTGAAACCCGGGAAAAGTACTCAGAAAGCAGAGCAGGAAGTTCCAGGCTATCCAAAGCCGGTATCCCAGAATAAATAACCGGGTCTTTGCCACGGTTTCCAGCTTCAGTCTTCACTTCTGGCTCCACAACCTTGGCAATGGTAGTGGAGGGTCCATCTTGGATAACCTTTCGTGATCCCAACACTTGCACTTCCTCAGTATCTTTGGTGACAGTGTTGGGGGAGTTGGTAGCAGACTTGGCCGGCGATGCCGGGTTATTGGTTCCGATAGCAGGGCTTGGAGGAGTTGGTGCTGGAGGCTCCACTTCCATTGCTGCCGGCTCAGATACAGTTGGACCTTGAGCCGTAGCCTCTTGAACAACAGGCTCGCTCAAGGCCGGGTCAGAAGAGGGAGGCGGCTCCAATAGCGTCGCCCTGGCACTGTATAATGCAAATTTATGAGAAAAGTGATTCAAGAAAAAGTAGTAAGAAGTATTCGCACAGGAAAAGGAAAAAGCATACCCAATGTTGATCTGGATGTCATCAGGCAGGTGTGCCACGCTCTCATCTGAAGAAGCTGACAAAGATTGGGACTTAGAGACCCGGATTTTGCCAGCAAAACTAGACGAGGATTTGGAGGCACCAATCGTGGAGACAGCTTTACGAAGTGAAGTGTTGTAGGGGATACCTCCACTAAGGGAATCACAGGTTGAGGTAGACCGGGTCTTCCTCTTCTTGTTGGCCTCTTCCTCTTGTTCCTGTGGTTGCTCTTCAGGTTGAGATTTGTTCATCACATAATTATAGAAGCGAGAGTGTGGCACCTTTGCAATTGCGGCACGAGTTCTTTTAGAACTTGGAGCTTGAGCAGGAGGAGGTTGAGCAGCTTGCTGACCCGGCATTTCAACAGCATCCGGGTCATCTTGTCCTGAGAGAGAAGTTGGCGAGTTATCAGTAGAAGGGTTCATTTGAACCGGGTCATTGTCAATCAGTTCAATAAAGAGCCGGCCAATGGAATCTAGCTCACCATCATCTTCGTTATCCTTGTCAGTCTCTGTTTCCTCATCGTCAGAAGAGGAAATAGAGGTAAAATCTACAGACCACCATGCTTGGTCCTATTCAAGGAAAAAGTAGAGAGTTAAGAATTATAGACAAGTGGTTAGTTGCTTTGAAACAAAAAGGTGAAGACAGAAAATTACTGAAGGTGGCAGGTTCTTGGCACTAAAAGGGGCAAGCCCGGTCAGTGCGATCTTTTCCTTGGTCTCTCCAAGAAGTTGCTTGGCGTTCTTCACCAGTTGCTCATCAGTGAGAGTGATCTCAGAGTATCGCATATCATCGGTTGGCTCGCCAGTATATTCATGGAAAAGTCGGGTCCTGATTGAGAGTGGCTGGATAAACCAACCAACCCAGCACTTGACGAGGTCAGTTCCGGCCAAGCCGTGGGCAAGCACAGCTTTAGCCCGGCGAATCAGGCCCTCAACTTCAAGCCGGGAAGGAGCATCAGTAGCTCGGCTATTCATCTTGGCATTGTATTTTAATGGAGAGTTCCGGAAGGCCGGGTAACGAGCCTCATCCTTCGCAGAGAGGTGTCCTTGCAGTAGAAATATGTGTTCTGCCATCCTTTGGGTGGCTGGCTAAGAGAAGAGCCGGGAAGTAAGTGCTGGCATCTTTCCTACGTTGGATAGAAACCCCCCGTATGGCCCTAGGGCTTGGTTTTTGCGGTTCTGGGGGTTGCAGTAAAAGATTTCAAGGAATAAAGCTAAGCTGGGAGGAACTTGGAGGTAGTCTTCACAAAAGACTACAAAGTTGCTGATGTTCAGAATAGAATTGGGTGCTATGTCTAAAGGAGTGAGGCCGTAATATGACATGACCCGGCGAAAAAATAGAGAACCCGGCGGACGAAGCCCCCGGGTTACATGATCAAGGAGTACCACAATTTCATTTTCCTTTGGCTTGGGACGGATCTCCTCGCCTGCCGCGCGCCATTGGATCTCGTCCTTGGGCGGGAGCTCGCCGTAGTCCACATATTTTTGGAGAGTGGCTTCTGTCACCGTGGACTTTGTCCAGTTCACCGGTGCCGGAGTTGTGGGCGCGGCGGAGCTAGATGCGCCGCCGGCAGATTTCTTCAATCCCCTCGCTGTAGTCTTTTTCCCCATTGTTGAGAGCTCGAGGAAGCTGAAAAGACCAGGGTTCAATGAGAATAGATCTAGATCAAGAAAGACATGGAGATGAGCAGAAAAATGGTGCGGAGTACAAACAAATGAGATTTACGCCAAAAGGAAGAGCGATTGTACCTAGTTTGAGGAGATGCGGCTGGATTGAATTTCGGGTGTTCAAGAACTCGCGTCTAGGGTTCTTGAGCTCTCTGTCTCGAGGTTGAAGACGAAGTGGCGGCTGGAGGGGAAAGTGACTGCATTTACCCTGGGTCCCACTATTTATAACCGCGGTCAGAGTTGACCTAGGGGTAAAATGGTAAAAAGAAGAGAGATAAGATAAGATAAGATAAGATAAGATAAGGAATGTTGACCGACCGAGATTTAGGGGAGAATATTCTCTGACAAGTTTGACCAATGTTCCGGAAATTGTGGAGCCGGGTTATGAAAGAAACTATGGGCAAAAGCTACACAGCGCAAAAAGAATCAATGTAACCCGGCATATATTTTGTTAACTAGTTTTTATTTCAGGAGGATAATCTGAACTGGATGGGACTCTTCTCCAAAAGCTATGGTCATAGGTTGAAGAAGCGCGCCAACTTGGGAGTTCAAATCATCCTAGGGGCTACTGTTGGGGGAAAGATAACCCGGTAGGCCTAAGGACAGTAAAGCTACGACCCGCCAGGAGGAAAGACTGGCGAGGCCCACCAGATCATCTTGGGCCGGGCTACATTGATGGACCGAGGAGTCTGTCGGTAACCCGGTGTAAACAAGGAAGGTTCTAGAAGATCCGGAGGCGGTATGCGAGACTTGGAGGCCAAGATAGATGAGTTAGACTTTGGTTAGGACTCCGAGTTCGGGCGTGACCCGGCCTTACCTTGTAATCGACCAGGAGACCCGGGTGTCTATATAAACCGGCTCCTGGGACATAGAACGGGACGAACTTTAGAGAGACTTTAGACATACAAGCTTACAGCGAGAGAACCCTGGTAACCTAGACTCGGAACCCGCCGGTGTTGTTATCCGCCGGGTGATCGAGATCGATATGAGAATAGAGAAACACCAGGCTGGAAGTAGGTCTTTATCTCCTATGGAGAGGCTGAACCAGGATACATCCTTTTTCCCTAGTGAGCTAAACAATCTCCCGAACGCTATGATCGCCTTGCCTCCAATCTCAAGTTACCACCCGGTAACACCTGCCGTGACAAAACCACGACAGCGCTCTTAGGGGTACTACTACTGTGTGCAGACAGTCAGGGTATCTGGCACCTAAGGGACATCCTCTGAAAACTTGACAGCGCGTTAGTGCAAAGGAAGATTTGGGACATGACCCCGGGAGTTGAGGCTAGGTTGCATTCATATGAATTTAAATTCTGAATTACAATTCTGAATTACATTCAGTTGTGCAACTTCTTGATTACATAATAAGCCTATGCTACTAAGGCCAGTCTAGGGTCACTGGCTGTGCAGACTTGTCTTCTGCTTTGTTTTCTTTGCCGGGTGAGCTCTTGATTCCCGGGGACGCCTGGGGAAAGAGAGTGCACTCGCGCATGACTTTTTCAGGCGTCTCATGGGGCGAGAGCCCTGGCAGCCCACCCGGGCACTCCCCGACCAAAGACCCGAAGATCCGTCCGCCAGCTCACCCATGGACTGACTCTCAGCCTGAAGCAGGGAGACAGGCCAAGTCAAGCTCAAGTTTGATTAACAGAAAAGACGAAAAGTTAGAGTAATCACCTGCTCTATGGCCTCGAGTTCAGCCACGAGTTGGGACAACTTCGGGATCCCATCTGTCCTCTCTCTCAGAACGGACCACAGGTATGCCCTGCGGATCGCCATAACCCTAGCTTCCTCTTGAGCAGCAGGACCGGAGACGGCCGCTAGGCGGGCGAGATTCTGAGCAACGGTATGATGAGACACAGCTTCGCCTTCTTCGGCGGCTCGGGCCCCAGCTCCGTTGGGAGCCTCCGCCGCGCTACGGAAGGCCGTTCTGCCGTCGACACGTCGGACAAGGACATTTCCTCCTCTCCAGACATTGCTCTGCGATCTATGGAGGGGAATAGAAAGGAGCAAGGCGAGAAGATGTGTCAAGGGAGTTGGAGTTTGGAGGGCCTTTCATAGACCTCCCACGCTCCACCTACCCCTTGGCGTTACGGCTGCCGCGTTAATGGGGCGCGTTTGGCGAAAAACCGCTCCCATTCACATCAAGTACGACACGAAGGCCAAGAGACAAAAAGGAGAACAAGTTCTTCTTGATTTCAAGATCTACAGCGGGAGCTAATTTTTACAAACAAAAAGATTGGCTCCTGGCAAGCGAGGAGCACCACCGTACAATGGAAGACGCTACTTCCAGAAGTACGTCGACAAACTCAGGACCGCCGTCTTGAAGCACCTCGCCCTCAGGAAAGCGAGCTCTCCTCGGCCTTGATGCTAGATGATTTTTCCTCATCTTCATCCTCGTCGAAGGAGCCGGAGCCGCTGCTGCTCTCACTCTCGGCGCAGCATTCCACGCGCCCTCCTGCAGCGCGGAAGATCTTCACGGCGAGTGTGGCGTCTCCGTCATACTTGCAGGCAAGATATTGCCCCCGAGTCAGGCGGCGGGAGCGGGCGAATGACTTCCACCCCTGACCAAGGAGCATGGGGTCGTCGACGGTGTACTCCACCGAGATCCAGGAGGGGCCATTGGGACAGCCTTCCACCTGCAGCCACAAGCCCGAAGGCTTGTTGCTCTCCATCGCCATCGCAAAGGAGTCCGGAAGGACAATACAGCTGCGGATCTTGCGGCGCAGATCCAGGATGAACTCGAAGGGCGCGAAGCTTGTGTGGATTGCAGCCGGGGGAGGAGGAGTTCTTCCGCGCCTCACTGCCCCCTACCTCCACCGCCTCGCTTCGCTCGCCCTCTTGAGGCGGTGCTTCCGAGGCCACTGGAGCCTCGCTCCGTCGGGGCCGAAGCATGAGGACGTCCCACTCCTCTCTTTCCTCTCGCCATTGGAGCTGTTGGCCTGGGAAGGGATAGATGGATCAAGGAAGAAGAAGATGGGGACTTGCGAGGCGTTCGTCCGCTTTTATAGCGCGTGAAGCGTTTCTCTCTCCAGCCGTCTTCACAGCTTCCTGATGACCCACAAGTATAGGGGATCGCAACAGTCTTCGAGGGAAGTAAAACCCAATTTATTGATTCGACACAAGGGGAGCCAAAGAATACTTGGAGCCTTAACAGCGGAGTTGTCAATTCAGCTGCACCTGTGAATAGTCTTGCTCGACACAGATTATCAGTAGCAACAGTTTTATAGCAGTAGTAGCGGTGAAATAATAGCAGCAGTGAAGTAATAACAGCAGTAGTGATTGCAGTAAACAGTAGGATTAAAACACTGTAGGCATAGGGATGGATGAACGGGCGCTGCATGGATAAGATAGCTCATATAATAATCAAGACATAGGCATTGCAGATAATAATGATAAAGCATCCAAGTACTAAGTAAACATAGGCATGTGTTCCGTATATAGTCGTACGTGCTCGCAATGAGAAACTTGTACAACATCTTCTGTCCTACCAGCCGGTGGCAGCCGGGCCTCAAGGGAATCTACTGGTAATTAAGGTACTCCTTTTAATAAAGTACCGGAGCAAAGCATTAACACGCCGTGAACACATGTGATCCTCACATCGCAGCCATTCCCCTCGGCTGTCCCAATTATTGTCACTTTGGGACCGCGGGTTCCGGACAACAATATGTGTATACAACTTGCAGGTATGATCAATAAACAGTGCATATCATTATGAAACAATAACATGTTCAGATCTGAAATCATGGCACTCGGGCCCTAGTGACAAGCATTAAGCTCAACAAGTTGCAACAACATCAATAAGTACTAACAACGGATACTGGGCACCATGCCCTAATGATCTTATAGCTTATTACATGAACAATCTCATCCAATCCCTACCATCCCCCTCAGCCTACAGCAGGGAATTACTCACACATGGATGGGGGAAACATGGATGGTCGATGGAGAAGCGTCGGTGATGATGATGGCGATGATCTCCTCCAATTCCCCGTCCCGGCGGAGTGCCAGAACGGAGTTTCTGGTCCCCGAAATAGGTTTCGCGATGGCGGCGTACGGTGATGTTTCTGGATGAAGTGGACGACCCCCTCGCGTTTTAGGTCAGAGAGGGTTAAGTAGTCGAAAGGGGGACTCGGGGAGGTGCCGAGCGCCCTCCTCAGTGGCTGGCGCGGTGGGCCCCCAGGCCGCGCCACCATGTGGTTTGGGCCACTCGTGGCCCATCTCCGCCTCCCCTTCTGGCTCCGTGAGTCTTCTGGTAAAATAGGAGGTTTGCGATCTTTTCTGGTGTTTTTCCCGAAAGTTGACTTTCTGCACAAAAACAAGACACCAGGGCAATTCTGCTGAAAACAGCGTTAGTCCGCATTAGTTGTATTCAAAACACACAAGTTAGAGGTAAAACAATAGCAAAAGTGTTCGGGAAAGTAGATACGTTTTGGACGTATCAACTCCCCCCAAGCTTAGCTTATTGCTTGTCCTCAAGCAATTCAGTTAACAACTGAGTGCGATAAAAGACTTTCACGAACACATTTGCTTCATATGATGCATATATTCTCACTATATGAACAAATGCTTAGGCAATTCAAGATGAGGCAAATGCAAATAATGTCACTCAATAGGCATGTAAACTATGAAAAGATACCAACATACTAATAGCGACAAACATGAAACATATTAATTCACAAGATTGTAATGCTCATAATAGGATATGATAAGATGGTATCTCGCTTGCCCGTTTTTGTACAGCAAAACATAAATGCCCAGGCACCTCTGAAGTTCATGGGAAGACTAGAATCAAAGATATCAAAGATAAAAGCATCAAAGTTATATCACAGTTAACCACATTCTGGGACAAGCACATTACACTAAGAATGACAACTATGCTCTCGAGAAAGTGCTCAAAGAAAGGATGGTGACTCAACATGAAAGTAAAAGATTGGCCCTTCGCAGAGGGAAGCAGGATTATCATGTGCTAGAGCTTTTCATTTTTAAAACAGAAGCAAAATTGTTTTGGGAAGTGTTTGTTGTTGTCAACGAATGGTAGTGGGTACTCTAACCCCCTTGTCAACCAGACTTTCAAGAGCGGCTCCCATGAAGGACGTTATTTCTACCAGCAAGGTAGATCATCCCTCTTCTCTTTTGTTTACACATGTATTTTAGTTTCATTATGGGTGACACTCCCCCCAACCTTTGCTTGCACAAGCCATGGCTAACCGAATCCTCGGGTGCCTTCCAACATTCACATACCATGGAGGAGTGTCTATTTGCAAATTAAGTTGCTTACTGATAAATCAGGGCAAAACATGTGAAGAGAATTATTGATGAAAGTTATAATTAATTGGGACTGGGCACCCCGTTGCCAGCTCTTTTTGCAAAATTATTGGATAAGCGGATGTATATGCCACTAGTCCATTGGTGAAAGTCTGAATGACAAGATTGAAAGATAAAACACCACATACTTCCTCATGAGCTATAAAACATTGACACAAATTGAGAAGTACTTTGAAGGTTTTAAAGGTAGCACATGAAAATTTACTTGAATGGTTCGAAATGCCATGCATAGGTATTTATGGTGGACACTTTGGAATAACTTGGTTTTCATGGTTTTGGAAGCACGAGCAGCATTCCCGCTCAGTACAAGTGAAGGCTAGCAATAGACTGGGAAGCGACAATCAAGAGAGCAATAACCGTCATAATCATGCTTGCGACAAAATGAAATTAATTGAGACATAAAAGTGATACAAGAACTCTGAGTCAAAATAAATCATCAAGGCTTAATTGACTTTTGTTTTTCAGTCATACGCATGCATGAGCATGTGCCAAGTCAATTCGAATGAATTATTCAGAGGAGGATACCACAATGTCATACCCTCTATGAATAGAACAATGCAAGCAAACATCAACATAACATGCTACCACTATTAATAAATTGGGACCGATCATGAGAGAACAAGAACTACTAAGCATCCACTAAATGACATATACCTCACATGAACCAACTAAGCATGCTCACATAGATGAGTATATGTACAAAAATGAAAACAAATAGAGTTCATACCAGCCTCTCACCCCAACTCAAGTTGTTGTAGATCATCCTTATTGCTTTTTCACTTGTGTTGCTTCGAATGATAAGAATGAAAACCAAGCTCCATCGGAGTCACGGATGGCTGTCCAACTCTGAAAACACTATACAAAACCAAAAAGAAACAACAAATATTTTTGGGTTTTCGAGTTTTTGAAACAAGAGCAAAAAGAAACAAACAATAAAGCAAAATATTTTTGGATTTTTGAATAACAAACCGAATTTTAAAACTAAGCAAACTAATACTGAAACTTAAAGAAACAAATGAAGAGAAACAACAGAAATATTTTTGGTCTTTTTGTGTTTTGGAATGCAGCAATAAAAGGTAAACAATTAAAAAGAAAGAAAACTGCAACATGGATATACAAAGTATCGACAAGATATGATATGTAAATGAGTGAGATGTCGATATACCTCCCCCCAAGCTTAGGCTTTTGGCCTAAGTGGAGATCAACCCCATGGTGCCCAGGAAGTGGCGCCTCCATAGTACGACGAGGAAGGGCCCTCGTCCTGGTAAGAGCTGGATGACGCTCCAAGGTAAGTGACGGTGTAGCCATCATCAGGTGCTTCTCCCTCCTCCTGGTGCTGCTGGTGAAAGCCTCGCACTCTAAGCTGCTCCTCCAACGCCTCCTTGGAGTACGACCACGGTCTCCTGTGTATAGGGAACAGATCGGCCTGGGGCAAAGGCACTTCATATTCATCCCCGTTAGTAAATAAAACTTTGTAAACAATGTTTCCTAAATGAGAATTAGGTGTGACAAACTGATGGCCTTTCATAGCAGAAATATCAAGTCTGAAAGGGGTTAGCTTCTCATCATTAGGACTAACGGAAAGACCTAGATATGCGATAACTCGTGAAGCAACAATTCCTCCATAAATAGGTCCACTAGCAGCCAAACGGCGAGCAATAAGGGCACCAAGGTTGTAAGCAGTGTTACCATTAAGTGCAGCAGCAAGAAAAGCAAGATGATAATTAGAAATGTTACTGGTGTTTTCCCTACCAAGAATGCTAGTAGCAAGATAATAAACGAAATATCTAATGGCAGGGAATTGGATGTTCCTTATCTTGCCGCGCTGAGCGATGCGGTCATCGTCGTTGGTCACTCCTCGGTAAAGTTCCACAAAGTCTTTGGTGTTCCCTGCAATCTTCTTTGCTGTACCTAAAGGAGCAATATCTATGGCAGCACAAAAGTCTCCCAAGTCCATTGTAACAGGCCTGTCATAAATCTTAAATTGGACAGTAGGCGCATAAGATGAATTCACAAATTTAAAACTCTCAACAAAAGTTTTGGTGAGCCAATAATGTTGGTCGCCCTCATCCTGCATATAAGTGGTTAGGCCAACTCTCTGGATAAGGAACATGAAGTCATCAAGCAACCCTGCATTACGCAAAAACTCCATGCATGGAAAGGATGAAGCATTAGCTAACATGTCTTGTTGCACTTTAGTGAGTTGATCAATTTGAGTTTGAACCATATGGAAATGTTTAATAAGCATCTTAACATCATTGGAGGTTCTCTCCACAATATCATGCAACTTACTAATAGCTAGAGAATTTTCATGCAAATGATTCTCTACTCTCATATTAAAATTATCTTGCTTAATAACATAATTATCAAATTCATCTAAGCATTGATCAGGTGGTTTAGAGTAGGGAATATCTCCTTCATCGAACCTGTGGAGAGAGTGAACCTCAATTATGGATGGATGAGGAATTGGCTTACACAAATCTTCAATAGGTGGAAGGTTCTTCACATCTTCAGATTTAATACCCTTCTCAATGAGAGTCTTCTTGGCTTCCCTCATTGTTTCATCATTCAATTCAATCATACCTCCCTCTTCTTTGATATTGGTGTCGGTGTAGGTGTGGGGGTTGGCGCAGGTAGAGTCCAATCATCATAATTCTGGCTGATTTTAGCCAATAATTCTTCAGCTTCTTCAGGGGTTCTTTTCCTGAAAACACAACTAGCACAACTATCCAGATATGCTCTAGATTCAATAGTTAGTCCACTGTAAAATATATCAAGTAGATCATGCTTTTCCAAATCATGTCCAGGCCGAGCTCTGATAAGAGAGCAAAACCTTGTCCATGCCTCTGGAAGCTTCTCTTCATCTTCCTGGTCAAAGTTATAAATTCTCTGCAAAGCATCATGTTGAGCACTAGCAGGGAAATATTTCTGAAAGAAAACATCAAGCAAACCAGTAGGACTAGTAATAGAACCAGGAGACAAGTTGTTATACCAAGCTTTAGCATCATCTTTTAATGAGAAAGGAAAAATCTTAGCAACAAAATAGCTACGCTTCTTAATATCATCAGAAAATAAGCCACTCAAAGTAGAGAGCTCATTCATGTGCTCTACAGCACTTTCACTCTTAGTGCCACAAAAAGGAGTTTTCTCAACAATAGATATATGAGATAAATCAAGAGAAAAATCATAATCTTTATCTTTAATGTTTATAGGAGAAGTGGCAAACTTAGGATCAGGTGACAACTTGTATTTGACAGCATGTTGTGCAAGAAAATTTCTCATATTACTTGCACCAGTAGTAGCATTACATTTATCAATAAAATCATCATCAAGTTCCACATAAGTTTCATCAGGATCATCATCACAAGTATAATCCCTTAACTCAGGTGAATAAACAGGAGTAGTAGGACTTCCATTAGGTGTTCTAGTATTTTCAAGTTGTTTAGACTTAGCAATAGCAGCATCTAAAAGTGGACCCAATGAAATATTCTCATCAATCACAGTAGAAGCATCATCAACATTATCAGAGGCAATTTCAGATTCAGTAGTAGTACCAACACGTGAAGATTGTGGTGGTGTAACAAGTTGACTCAATACAGATGGTGAGTCAAGAGCAGCAGAGGTACTAAGTGTCGTACCTTTCCTTGTAGTGGATGGCAATACACGGACCCTCTCATCACGACCTTTACCCATGATGAATAAATTTCAGCGAGCAATATAGATCACAAGTGAACTCACAAATAAAGCTATGCTCCCCGGCAACGGCGCCAGAAAATAGTCTTGATGACCCACAAGTATAGGGGATCGCAACAGTCTTCGAGGGAAGTAAAACCCAATTTATTGATTCGACACAAGGGGAGCCAAAGAATACTTGGGAGCCTTAACAGCGGAGTTGTCAATTCAGCTGCACCTGTGAATAGTCTTGCTCGACACAGATTATCAGTAGCAACAGTTTTATAGCAGTAGTAGCGGTGAAATAATAGCAGCAGTGAAGTAATAACAGCAGTAGTGATTGCAGTAAACAGTAGGATTAAAACACTGTAGGCATAGGGATGGATGAACGGGCGCTGCATGGATAAGATAGCTCATATAATAATCAAGCCATAGGCATTGCAGATAATAATGATAAAGCATCCAAGTACTAAGTAAACATAGGCATGTGTTCCGTATATAGTCGTACGTGCTCGCAATGAGAAACTTGTACAACATCTTCTGTCCTACCAGCCGGTGGCAGCCGGGCCTCAAGGGAATCTACTGGTAATTAAGGTACTCCTTTTAATAAAGTACCGGAGCAAAGCATTAACACGCCGTGAACACATGTGATCCTCACATCGCAGCCATTCCCCTCGGCTGTCCCAATTATTGTCACTTTGGGACCGCGGGTTCCGGACAACAATATGTGTATACAACTTGCAGGTATGATCAATAAACAGTGCATATCATTATGAAACAATAACATGTTCAGATCTGAAATCATGGCACTCGGGCCCTAGTGACAAGCATTAAGCTCAACAAGTTGCAACAACATCAATAAGTACTAACAACGGATACTGGGCACCATGCCCTAATGATCTTATAGCTTATTACATGAACAATCTCATCCAATCCCTACCATCCCTCAGCCTACAGCAGGGAATTACTCACACATGGATGGGGGAAACATGGATGGTCGATGGAGAAGCGTCGGTGATGATGATGGCGATGACCTCCTCCAATTCCCCGTCCCGGCGGAGTGCCAGAACGGAGTTTCTGGTCCCCGAAATAGGTTTCGCGATGGCGGCGGCGTACGATGATGTTTCTGGATGAAGTGGACGACCCCCTCGCGTTTTAGGTCAGAGAGGGTTAAGTAGTCGAAAGGGGGACTCGGGGAGGTGGCCGAGCCGCCCTCCTCAGTGGCTGGCGCGGTGGGCCCCCAGGCCGCGCCACCATGTGGTTTGGGCCACTCGTGGCCCATCTCTGCCTCCCCTTCTGGCTCCGTGAGTCTTCTGGTAAAATAGGAGGTTTGCGATCTTTTCTGGTGTTTTTCCCGAAAGTTGACTTTCTGCACAAAAACAAGACACCAGGGCAATTCTGCTGAAAACAGCGTTAGTCCGCATTAGTTGTATTCAAAACACACAAGTTAGAGGTAAAACAAAAGCAAAAGTGTTCGGGAAAGTAGATACGTTTTGGACGTATCACTTCCCCGCAGCGGGAATCGAGGAGGCAAACACAGTTATTCCTCCGAGCGGAATAACTCCAAGACCATCACGACAGCTGATGGACCAAAGCAGGCAAGGCGCCGGGTACCCACTTTGGCCAACTCTTTGGCCATAGCCCCGGCAACATTTGAAGCAAGAGCCGACGGGACCATGCCCGGGGGCTACTGTCGCAGCAGTGGAACATGGGGTTCCCCTGATGCTGCCAAAGTGGGTCCTCCACTGGGGCCCACCAAGAAGATGGACAAGGCAAGGAGTCAAGTACAACAGATGGGTTAGCCCATCTGCCCCAAGGACACCCGACAAGTTCGACAGCAAGGCTCCGCGGCTAAGGACCAGGCGACCTTCCGGGGTCACCCCCTCGTCCGGAGAACCAGGTGGGATACCCGCGGGTCCGTGCGCCCGGCAGGAGGCCAGGCACGCCCCTGGGTCCTCCATCCGTACCGCCGAGAGGATAAGATCGCCAGCTCGCCGGAAGCTGGTGGAAGACTTGGGCGCCAAGATGAAGGCCGCGCCCTGGTGACGTTGCCATGAGCGTAGTTGGTGGGTCGGACAGGCTTTGTCCGTCCCACCTTTTCCAAGGGCGGACGACCACGCCGCCCTCCGGAGAATGCTTGGAGGAGAGGACGCCACGTCTCCTCCAAGGACCGCCGAGGGGTTTTCCCGCCAAGACCCTTCACGCCTCTCGCGTGCCCATGTCGGATCCCCTTAGCCTATAAAAGGAGGACCATGGCACCGAGGAGGGGAAGAGAACAAAGCAAGCTAGAGCTCAGGCAAGACTAGACTAGGGTTCGGAAGGTAGAGAGAGAGGTGATCTCCCCAGGGCAGGATATGCTCTTCGTCTACCTCTGGCCGAAACTCTGCCGGGTTCACCCCAGAACACCCTTGTACACCACACCATGATGAACCTCTCAATCCAGACATCCAGGAGTAGGGCTTTTAGCCTCCGGGCGGCCTGAACCTGGGTAACTCGGTGTGTCTTTCTGTGTGGTTTGCTCTCTCCCATCGACGAAGAACTTGGCGACCTTGCTCCCGGGTAAGGCGTCTTCCAGCCTCCTTCGCGCCCCGTGCCGAACCTAAAAAGGGGGTACCATCTACTCCCGGTGTCCGTCACCCGAGACACGACACCTGGAACCACCCAAATACACCTATCCGTCATCTCAATCTACCATGTAGACATAAAACCTAGATTGTTCATCTCACCGAGTTTCGTGTATAACTTGACGACATCCCCCATTGTAATAATGTTGCACTCGTGATCCTATAAACAAGTTCTGGAGGTAAATGTAAGGTTTCTTTCATCTTGAGAGGTCAGAACCTAAGTAAAATATGTGTTTGTACATTACATGTTGGGCCGAGACCTAGATGAATAGATCCTAACAAATAAATATACACTCGATCCCATCGAAGTACGGTTGCCAAAGTATCAAAAGTATTGTTAGACAGTGTTCTTGTTGATTTTCGTGTCTCGTTTTTTCCCGCATGTTTAGAGTTTTGATTTTTTTTTTTAACGCATAGCAGCCGTGTAGACCAATAATAGATATTTTGTGCAAAAAAAAATATGGCCAAAACTCTTGGGTTCTTGGGATTTTTTGTCCATGAACAAACAATCATTCTTGAAGTCACAAGCTCTTGGGATATGACGTTTCATTTTTGATAAAGAAGAATTTCGGAATCATATTAATGTTCTTCATTGTTCCTCTATCTTTGCAAAACTATTTGAAGACCAATCTCTGGATGTGACCGAATGGACACATGTATACAATGGGTATTACTTTCTAGAAGGAATATATCCGCAAAGGGCCACATTCATGAAGGCAATGCCAAATCTAGT